>VXBN01009787.1:13896-205832 GCA_013397395.1 Sinosuthora webbiana | reverse complement strand
CCCCGTGCCCCAGCGCATCGAGGAGAAGCGCCGCGCCGCGCTGCTCGGCGGCGGCCAGGCCCGCATCGACGCCCAGCACAAGCGGGTGAGCCCAGCACGGGTGGCCGGCGGGGACAAAGCCCCGTCCCGCTGCCGCCGGGCGCACGCTGGCCGGGGAGGGCAGGCCGTGCCCTGCGGGGCTCCGCTCGGCCCTGGGGACTCGCGGCTTCTCGTGGCGCCTGCAGACGCCCCTTTGCGGGGAGCCTTCCTCAAGCAGCGCTAAAGACTGCGCTGCCTGTTACTCTGGGTAGAAAAAAGAACAACTGCTTTACTAATTCCTTTACCTCAGAGTGGTCACCGAGGTTGGCTGTAATATGTATGAGAGGTAATGTAGACAGAAGTTGCGACTTCTACCTGTCAGTGTGATGGTAAATCAGTTCTAGGTTGCTTAACGCTTCTCAGCAACAGCTTCATCTTTACACCGCTATTGCAAATTCAAGCTGATCTCTGAGATGAGAGCAGAGAGTTAGAAGAGTTGAAATAAAGCAGAGAAAAAGACAGGTGGGAGGGATGACAACAGGTGGGTATTTAGTTTCCTGCCTCTGTCGTTCAGAATGCAGGCAGTGCTGATGGGGCTGACAGCAGAGGTTTCCTGTTTCTTGCTTCTTGATGGGATGCCTTTTCAGTGTGGTGCAAGGCCCTGGTGGTACCACGGTGGCTTGTAGGCATCCAGGAGGTGGGAATGGCGATTCCCTTGAAGGCTCCCTCCGTGATCAGTCTGCCTGCCAGCAGTGTCCCTCCCCAGTTATACAACACCTGAAGAGAGTTCAGTCTCTGAGTTACATTCAGGACACTGACACACCAATATACAAGCACTCCTGCATGTCTAGGGCCTCGAACAGCTTATGTTTTATATAAACTGAAATTATGGCTTCCCTTAAGCTTTCCTGCATTTGCTGCTTTTCATGAGCTTTTTGGCCTGCTGGTCAGATGATGAGCTGTGTTACAGTGTTACAGTGTCATGTTGATGCAGGGTCATCATCCCCTAAAGGAGACAGCCCAAGTGCCCTGCCCTTTGCAGAGAGATGCTTACCATGGTTGGAAATAACAGATTTCTTTGGTAGGTTAAGATATAAAGAATTTTGCCGTCATTTTTTACTACATAACACTGAGCAAGGGACCTGTATGTCTGGTCAGTTGATTCTGTTCTTGGCCCTTACCCTACTTTTGCCCGTAACAGTGTCCAGCAGGAAAAAGAACAGAAGGATTTTGTCAGAAGATCCCTGCAGGCTGTCACACTTCCTCTTCCCTCTTATTTACTGCAGTCAAATAATATTTGAGTGCAGTGAATTGAACGCTGAGCTGTTGGGGAGGACTGGTCTAGCTGTGGAAGGGCTCCCTGGTTAAGAATAGAAAAAAGGCCTTTATAGCAGCATTTAAATGTGTAGGCAAAAGTAGCTGTGATGCATTTATATCCTGTTGAAGATTGTTTCCTTTCTCCTGTGGTAGTGCTACTCCAACAGTCAGCCTTCTTTTCAGTCTGACTTGCATTATGTTTGTTTTTGAGGAGGGTAATAACTACACAGGCTGTTTCTAGTTTTGGGGGCCTGCAGTTGCTTCATGGACGCAGTGTAGCAGATGAAGTGAGGTTTTGCTTGATTAAACTGCATCTGCTGGGGGTCAGCAAACAGCCAGAACCACCTGATGGCTCTGTTAATTGTTGCTTGCTCTGTTCCAGGGAAAGCTGACAGCAAGGGAACGAATTCTGCTGCTGCTGGACCCTGACAGTTTTGATGAATATGACATGTTTGTGGAACACAGATGTACTGACTTTGGGATGGACTCCAGTAAGAATAAGGTAGTTTTATTTCATATATGACTTGTTTCAGTGTCCTCTGCTGTGCAGCCAGCCCACAGTTTGAAAATGGGCTCTTCTGTTCACATGTGATTTCAACTATTTGTTTTCTTTGTATGTATAATTTTGTTTTGCTCTAAATTTGTTCTAATTGCTCTCAGTTTCCATTTAACAGCTTACAGAGTTTTCTGTTGTCTAAACTTGATACCTTTTTGATAAGGTCACCTGTTTGGTTCAAATACCTTCCTGGGAATTGTCTTAGATTTGCATTTTAAACAGTAGAGGAGGCTGCAGAGCTTTGTTGGTGCAATTTTGTCAGTCAGATCAGATATGAGGAACAAATCAGGGTAGATACTTCTGCTTCCCCTACAGGTAGGATTAGAGTTATTGGATGAAACAAGTCAGATCCATATTTATGCCTGCCAAACTACAGTCATAAAATCCTTTAGGGCCTTACAGTCTGATCTGGATGTTTGGAAGTCCCACCATTTGTACTGCTCTGTTGCATCCTTCTTTCCAAGGCACTTTCTGGGTACGTGGCCCTGTATCCTAAACCAGCATGGTACAGGGAGTTCCACACACAGGGAAAATCCCTGGCTCCCCAAAGTGTCACCATAATGTTGATGCCTGATAACGTGCTACCTGGCAGAAGTGTTCTGTAGTAGTTTGGTAGAAGGGAGCAGTGAGCTGCTGGGATGTCAGTGGCTGGTGCTGATGTGCCTGTTCACTGTGAATCTTCCTGTAGCCAAAGGCTGTTTGCTGTGGAATGTAGTGCTGGGTGAGGAGCTGCTCTGTGTGTGCCCTGTGCTGCACACAGCGCCTGCAACTTCTGTTTGTGCAGAGCTTAAACCAGTTCACTGGGTTTCAGTCCTTCAGGTTGGAGGATTGCAGCCCGTGGAGGAGGGAGGGGACAGCAGGGTTCCAGCAGGGGCACTGGGAACGGCAGAGGTGGAGGATTTGTTTGTTGTGTCAGACAGGAGGGTGGTGACATTGGTGCTGTGAAGGATGTTGTGTTAGACCTCCCCTCCCAGGGAGTAGCAGAGCAATAATATTTTTTCCTCTATCTTTTTTACTCTGTTCCCCAGCAAACTCAAATCACTGCTGTGTTGCCTCTCACTGAGTTACTCAGTGCTGCATCCCACACTGTTGATAACAAATTGCTGTTTCTGAAAATAGGAGTCCTGAGTGGGGCAAGAGGGTTAATTTTTTCCTTTGTCCTTCAGAACTCACCCTTCAGTGAGCTGCAGATTGTGTTTACAGAGCACAGTTTCACAACAGATGACCTAACTGTGGTCACTGAGCTGGAATATTAGTTCAGCATTGAATTTCTCAGAGTCCCTGGAACTTTCTGAGGGTAGGGTAGGACTTGTGCTCACATCCAGGTCACTCTGTGGGCTGCTGGGGCTTTTGGGAGTCACCTGCATGTGGCAGTGGCTGAAGCACAGGTGTGTGCTGCTGTTCTGTGTGCCAGGGGCTGAGAGCAGTGCTGTGTGTGCAGCCTGAGAAAAGGCACCAGACAGGTGTGACCTTCCTCACAACAGAGCACCTGGGCATAAACGGCCCTTAGAGTGGGCCCTGCACCACACACTTCCCTTTTTCCTTTCCTTTTTTTTCCCCCCTTTTTTAATACCAAACAAGAAAAAGCACTCCAGTGCCTGAAATTCCCTTTTT
The DNA here is from genome assembly GCA_013397395.1 of Sinosuthora webbiana. NCBI lineage: Eukaryota > Metazoa > Chordata > Aves > Passeriformes > Sylviidae > Sinosuthora > Sinosuthora webbiana. The sequence continues at coordinate 202,327 of VXBN01009787.1, read as the reverse complement.
TACTGACAGCCCAGTAAAGTTCCTTTCCTACTGTTGTCTTGAACAGTTTGTATCTATTTTCCTTTCTAGAAAGTGATACAATATAGATGAAGCACATTTTAAGGCTCACAGGCTCCATTTCCTTGGTCAGTTCTTTCTTCCCTTATTTACAGGGTGCAGAATGGGACAGGTCAAATTCAAGCATTTGAGGTGATTGTAATTGTATTTTTGTAACTGTCCAGGTGTATCAACACCTCAGAGGTTTGTGCACCATGTCCATTTTTTCAAAAACATCAGCTAGTCCTGGAAAAAGGTGCATCCTGTCTCTGGGGGCATGATTTGCCTTAACTCCAGTTGTGCCAAATTTGAAGGGAAACTGCTAAGTTCACTGATCTTTACCCTAATAAATAATGAATGTTTTTTTACCTCTAGTTTTCCTTTTCAGGGCTGGGAAAAATCTTTGTGGAGCCCCCACGGCAAACGTGGAAGATGAGACCTCCCAGGAAATCAGTCTTTGCTTTGTCTTAGTAGGAATTAGTGGAAATTCTAGTGGATGTCATTGTTGCTTTGATTTATCTGTTGTTTTCAATTACTTTATCTGTTTTTAATGCAGTATCCTGGTGACAGTGTGGTGACTGGCCGTGGACGGATTAATGGGAGACTGGCTTATGTTTTCAGTCAGGTAAAGTTTTACTTATTTTTAAATAGTGGGAACTTACCCTTTGAAATAAGTTCACAATAGTTCAGTGTGGCCATGTAGCAATGTGCCTGTGGGAGGAAGTAGGGCACCCTCAGGCAAGAAGAAGCAAAAAAGCATATAAATAGATAAAATATACTTTTTATGTTAAAATATATTTTTTTATATTAAAAGTATTTCAGAGGAAACATCTTGGGCAGAGAGTTATCTTGGTCACTCACTGTGAAAGAAAGGCTTTCTTTCAGATCATTAGTAAGTGCTGCTCTGTTCTGGGCCACAAAGTAGCCTTTGTTCCATTTGCTGTCATGGCCAAAGCAGCTGTTGCTGTGTTACCTTGGAGTGAGGCATGCACTCTGCCTTTTTTGTCCTGGGTGTGTGCTCCTTCCAAGGAAAGACACTGTTACATGGGCCTGAACATGTGGAGAGGAGCCAAACACAAACCTTCATTTTAGAACACAAATAGGAGGCAGTTTTTGTATTAGTAGAATTTATGAGTCCCCCTTCATGATACACCCCTTCCTTTTTATATTTAAGACCTTTTTCCCTCCAAATTGAGCTGCCTCCTGAGATGCTGAACCTTTTTGCTTCAACTGTTAGTCAGAGCCATGCTGTCTCTCTCCACACAGCTTTTGGGGCTTCTTTGGGAATAAGACTCAGTGGGAATGCAGCAGAGAAACTCCCCAGGAGCTGGCTCTGGGCTCCATTTGTGCTAGTATCCTCTTTTTCTTCTGGATCAGTCCCAGGGCCTGTTAGAGATCTTTCTGCTTAAGCCATTTGGCTGACACAGTCCCTACAGCACTCCGGGAGGAGTCATTACTGTTGGACATAACTCATGAGTCTAGGATGGTGATGTGTGTCCAGGTTTGTATTTCCTCCTTGTAAAGGAGACTTGGATCCAGCTGGGATGATCTGCAGGCTGCACTGAGGGAGTCAGTTGTTTTGAAGCAGAGTACCAAATACAGAGCACTGTAGGATTATATTATTTACTGGCAATAGTTGACAACATTTTACTGAAATTATTCTTTCCCTAATTTGAAAATTTGCTTTACCTTCAGGATTTTACTGTATTTGGAGGCAGTTTATCTGGAGCTCATGCCCAGAAGATCTGCAAGGTAATATGGCACAGGAGAAAACAAAAAAAAAATGTCAGGATCCTTTTTTCAGTCTGTTGTGATAATGACTTTGGAGAAAATGTTTGGTGAGAGACTTTAGTGGGCTCTGGTGTGTGCCATGCCTGAGAGTGGTGCCTCTGGAAACTTTTTGAGTGTGAGTGAGCTTTTCCAGGTAATTTATGTCTTCTACTTTACTGCAGGATGAGAGATTTGCCAAGTACAAATATAAATAAACTACTCATTGTCCACTGGAGAAATGAGAAATGAATTCAGAGAAACTTTTTCCTCTAAACAGTGTGCTGTGAAAGTGTGTAATATTTTTTTTTAAAAGCAAATGTAACAAGTAAACAGCCTGAAGATAAAGAGTTTTACAACTTGGAGGTCACCTTGACCCTGAGAGTTTCTCTTATCAGACGCTTGTGGCTATTTATTCCTGTTTGTCTGCTTGTCTTGCTAAAAGAGTTGTTGAATCCCAGGACTGGGGAGACAATAATGCATGAGTGTTGAGTGGTGTGAACTGGGAAATCTTCCTGAATTTTCTTGCCATGGAATCAGAAACAAGATTTTTGGTGCACAAGGCCTTTTATGCTGTGGAAATAACCACTCTTTGGCATAGGCTCCTCAGGAGTGTGTGGGTATAAAACTAGCAAACATGAAGACTTTGGGCTTGATAACAACTATTTGGTTTTACCAAGTCTTGGTATCAGGAAGGACTTGAGTTACCCTTTCACACTGGAGCTTTGTGGTGTCTGCTCTGGGGAGGGATGGAATGGCACTGGAATGATGGGATGCTTTCTGGTGGGTTTTCTTTGACCTCTTATTTCTAAAGCAGCAGGGTCTGATCACAGAACTAGAAAAAATGTGAGTCCTTCTAGGTTGGTGCTGTTCTTGGTGGGCTCCAAAGCTGGAAGGCTCTGGGAGCATCAGTTGCTTTGGGGCTCAGTCTTTGATGGGTGTTTTAGGAAGAACTTGGAAGAGCCTTGAGAAAGAAAGTCCATATATAGGTCCCTGGAAAACAGCAGGATGTCAGTGGATTGTAGCACTGTACAGAGGTAGTTACCACCAGCTCCTGTTCAGGCTGGAGTTTTGGGTCTCCTGAGATACCACTGACTTGAGTGGCACCAAGTGTGGTTTCTGTATTTCTAGGCAATATAAAATTCAAGGTTGATGCTACAAGTACTCTGAAAGATGGGACTATAATTGTAAATCACTTAGCAAGTTAAAGATTGTCTGAAATAATTTTATAACAATGATTGAAAGAGCAGGGAAAAGCACCTTCAAAATTCAAAATGGGGATTAACTGATGTTTTACAAAAATTATTTAGGAGCTAAAGGAGATCATGATGTTAAAACAGATCTTAACATAATGTGCCAATTCTGTAGTGTTATGAAAATGGCAAATATTTTACTGGAATTCAATAATCAGGAATATTTTGCTCAAGGAATGTAAGGAATTCAGTCCTCCTACTTAAGGCTCTGTTGTAGTATTGTGTATGATCTTGAGGCAAGTAACCAAAATGATTAGAGTCCTAGAAAAGGGGAAATGGGACTGAATTGATGATGCTTACCCTAGAAACATGAAGAGGAATATGAAGACTGAAGGGAGATTTGAGGTACTTTAATGTTCACAAAAGTAAAGGCCAAGAGTAGCTCTTTGGTCTCCCTCACTGCTGTTTATCAAGACAAATTGAATGTTTAAATTTCTGGAGGAAAGATTTAGTCTTCCCAAAGAAGTTCTAAGAAGGGTAATCAAGCTTTAGAACATACACCTTAGAGAGATTCCACAGCCACCACTGCAACAACCTTTGAAGAGTAGATGAGACATATGTGACAGATGTTTGAGGTGCAGTTGAGGCCCCTCATGAACAGGGAGAAATTGTCCCTCTCCTGTGACTGTGTCACTCACACTGCATTATCCAAATCCAGTGCTGAGTGTGGAGATGCACAGCTGGCATGGCAGATATTTTTGGGGGTTTAGCTTAGCTGGGTCAGTACTGAGGAGTTTGTGTTCATCACTAGATCATGGATCAAGCTGCCATGGTTGGAGCACCCGTGATTGGGCTGAATGACTCTGGAGGAGCCCGTATCCAGGAGGGAGTGGAGTCCTTGGCAGGCTATGCAGACATATTTTTGGTGAGTAGGCTGCTGGATGGACAGGGAGCTTAGCATCCACAAAGGTGGGCAAAACATGCAAGTGGGTGTTTGTAAGTAAATGTTAAAGTTATTGTTCTCTTTCAGTCAATGGATAAAGCAGTGTGTGAAACTCAGACCTTGGTTCTTTTCTTGACTTTGGACAAATGTACCCATGTCTTAAACAAGGGTGATGCTGAGCTCCGTAAAGCTCTGTGATCCAATGTGTAGTGAGAATGAAAGAACAGGCAATTAGCTTAATTGGAAGAAAACTCCAAGCAACTACTTAACTTCTTGGTTTACACCAATTTTCAATTGTTTGTGTTGGGATGTAATTTCTCTGAGCATTCATCAGTTGGGACAGGTGGGTACACCATGGTTCAGTAGTTTTTTTGGTTGTGATGCACTGTCAGCTTCCCTGTGTCTCTTCTGAAATATAGATATGTTATCAATTCACACAGCAGTTACTTTCAATAGGGTTTGTAAAAGGTGAAGGATTTCCACTGGAGAAAGAGGGACTTAAAGTAAATTAAGCACTGTGCACTGAAAGGAAACTTGGAAAGCTCAGATCAAAAGGAGTGAAGTGCCTGTTCTGTGAAGATGGAGTTAGGGGGGAAAATAAAATAGGGTTTTGGGGCGGCAGGGAAAGAAGGCATGCAAGCCAGAGAGGTTTGTGTTCGAAGAAGTGTGCAGGTCAGTGTCAACCTTCCTGGTTGGGGATGTCCAGTGTTGATTGCACTGGTGAAAGTTTTATGTTCCTAGAGGATTTTTGTGGTTAATGCAAGAATTTTTCCCCTAGGCACACTGCTGCCCATTTTTTCACAGAAATGACATTCCTTTGTATGCCTGCTAAAATACTTTGCATCAAATTGCGTGCACAGAACACTGTCCTTTCAGTAGGAAAGCAGGTGGGATGTCAGGTCAGTCAGATGGTGACAGTTTTTGGAGGATGCAGTCTGGGAGGGGCAGTTACAGAAGTCGTGACCCAATTGAGCAACAAGCAGTGTAAGTGGTTTTTTGGACAACACACCACCCATGTTGGATGGCAGCCATTCACCTTTGTGTAAAACTCAAGCCAGTGCAGAAACCTGGTTTTAAAAGAATGCCTCCCCCAGTTGGTCAGTAAACTTACTTCTACCTCTGAGCACAATGTACCTACACATTCAAATGTCAGGGACATCCACTCCTTCCCACTCCAGGTTCACTGCAGTTTTTGCAGCATCTGTTGAGGTGGCTCATGTTATGTCCTTTGCAGTCATTGTATAGGGAATCAACTGTACAGGAACAGAAAGAAGAAAACCAGAAATAACAAACTCATTTTGGTTCAATTTGCATCAAGAGAAGAAGACAAGACACACTTCTTTGGTAAAACCAGATTTTTTTTTCCTATTTCAGAGAAATGTTTTGTGTTCTGGTGTCATTCCCCAAATCTCCCTCATCATGGGTCCTTGTGCTGGTGGAGCCGTGTATTCTCCTGCCTTAACTGATTTCACATTCATGGTGAAGGTAAGGGGGGTCCTGAGCTGCTGCTGGTGACATTGGTCACACACTAAGTGACCACATGGGGGTGGGCATTTTCTGGGATGATCTCCTGCTTTGGATTTTTATTTTGCATGAAAAGTTGAGAAAAACTTTCCCAAGTAACTTGTGGACAATTGTACTTTCAGTGGCTTTTTGATGCAGGGCAACCTTTTTAAGAAATTTGTCTCTCTGTTCCTATTTTGGGGGAAGTCTCTGGAGGCTGTGGCTGTCCCTTAGGTACTTTGCAGCTTGGCTCTGGCATTCACTGTTTCTGCTTCTCCCCCCAGGACACATCCTACCTATTCATCACTGGGCCTGATGTGGTGAAGTCTGTCACCAATGAGGATGTCACCCAGGAGCAGCTCGGGGGTGCAAAGACACACACTGCAGTGTCTGGTGAGAGCTGGGGGCTTTACTGAACATGCTGATTGTGCTCAAAGGAAATGACAGGAGTTCTGGCCAAACAGCCCATTGGCCAATGCAGATGAGTCTAAGGGACAAAGCTCTGCCTGAGCACGGGATCTGACTCTGCATACGCTCTCCTGCAGCTCCTGTTTAGTAACAGAACACAAAGGAGGGAAAGTGGGAATGTGGGAGAGTTCTGGGATTTGGAAGAGAAAGTAGCAAACCCACAAAAGATGCTAGAAGTGGGAAGACTGTCATGGGGCAGGGCTTAGCAAAGTCAGCCTGGGGTGGGGTTTTTTTGTTTGTTATCCAGACATTTGCATGGGTTGAAAGATTCTCAACAATCCCTTGTTTGCTCACTAATGTGATTGATTGAACTGCTTAACTATAAACCAAGCGGCAGTGTGAGCTGAAGCACTTCTTCCCTTTCTTCCCTTTTTTCCCCTCTGTGAAAACGTCTGTGGGTCATGAATCTTCTCAAGACCCACATGATTGTGGGATCTCAAATTCTGTGTGAACCAAGCTGATGATGAACCAAAACCACACACACAGATGCTGCCCAGATCCAGCCCTTTTATAAAAAGCACTTGCAGTCCAACACTTGGGTGCAGCACAGTAACCTGAACAGAGTTCCAGAAGGCTGGAGTCCAGCTAGGGCTGTGCCAGCTGATAAACCACTTCACATTATTTTAAATATGAGGTCACCAATCCAGACCTGTTCTGGAGGAAGTCTGATACAGCACATGTTTTCTAGATATTTTTAGCTGCTCAGATTTGGTGGCTTAAGACTCCTGATTGTTAATAGCTCAAGTTTAAAGGGTCTTGCTGTTGCTTATTTCTATCTTTATTGGTATATAAAGGAAAGGAAAGCTTGCACAAGGATTTCCATAGCTGCTTTGCTGTGTCTGTGCAGGAGTTGCACACAGAGCCTTTGAGAATGACATCGATGCTCTGCTGAACCTGCGGGAGTTCTTTAATTATTTACCCCTGAGCAACCGGGACCCAGCTCCAGTCTGCGAGTGCCATGACCCCAGGTAAGGGAGCCTGGCTGAGCCTGGGGCTCTCTGAGCACTGCACTTCATGGCTTCTCTGGCCTAAGGGGCACAGAGACATGGGGGTTCTGTGCCTGGGATCTTGGCAGGTAATTCTGCATTCTGGTGTGTGAATATGGGAAGTGTTCCAACATGTGTGTGCTCACTGTTAGGTTTAATTCTGTTTCCTGAAAGGGCTGTTGCCCAGGCTGTGTGCAGAATCTGGGGAAAAGCAATCTCTGTCCAGGTGGGCTGCCCAGTCCCTTGGAGCAAGCAAGAGAGGTAGGAAATAGCACAGTGAGTGGCAGTGGGAAGGACTTGCCCTGTTCTGTCAGCTGTGTGTGTTGGATGAGTTCTGCTCATAAGGGCCAGAGGTGGGCAGGCAACAAGGAGGCAGAAAGCTTTGTGTGTTATGTACTTGTCTCAGACTCATTGTGGAGTTGGCAACATAATACAGAAAGGACTTGAGCATTTCAAGAGGGGGAAAATGGCAACTGTCTGGACTTTTATCAGGGAATTTTTCCAGGAGCTGAGAGAGAGCCAGAGAGACAGCAAAGGACACTGAGCAGGACTGGAAGGCAGAGAATGTCAGTGGAGTAAAAGTATTTTGACCCAAGCTCCAGTTGCACTCGAAGTTCAGCCCTTTCCCTAGGGACCCCTCAAGAGGCTGTTGCACTCTCCTGCATGGCAGTGGTGCCTGAGTATGTTCTTTCAGCTCCTCACATGTATGTGATGTGTCCTGGGGCTCTTCATGTGTGATGATTTTAAACTGTGAGTTTGGAAGGTTATTTTCTCTTCATCCCTCACTGTGCTGTTCAGTGTCTGTGTAACAGTTTGTTTGGGGAGGTGCTTTTGGATTGATTTTACAAATCACTGCGCTGGTCCCTGAGATACACGTTTCACTTTTTTCAAAAACAAATTTGCGATTTTCGTTTAGAGAATGGCCAGACAGGTCAATTAATTACTAGTCCTAAGTTTTTCTGAGGTAGGTGTTGATTTTTAGGAGTTCATTAAACTGTGCCAGCCTGGTTCTGTTCTCGACTGCTCTGGTTTGATAGTGACAAAACCAAAGCAAATCTTTTGTATTATTTGCTGAGTTAGGGATTATCTTTGAGGTTATCACGATCTTTATAAGCATTCAACAGGTTGTACTGGGACAATTGCTCTCTACAGACTTGATTTTGGTATTTTAATTTCACTATAGAAGCAACAGTCCATTTTTTAAATCAATGTACTTTATAACAGGCAGTTTATTTGTGAGAAGCTGTCAGTTAGGTTGTAGCTACTAAAATATAAGAGATTTGTCTCCCTTAAGAAAAAAAGAACTAATCTTTTACAAGGCATGAGATATAATAAATGCAATTTGTACTAAGAACTCCAATTTAGTAGCCTTTATACATGTGAAGGCAGATATATTTGTTAAATTTGTCTGGTTTTATAGCAGCATCTCTAATAGTTCTGCCATTTATGGTCTTAATGCACAGATTGGTATTATTTCATCTGGACATAGTGACATATTAATAGATTCCTTTTGCTTGGGATTGATGTGTTTGGTCCTTACAGCTGCTCCAGTCCCAGTCCATTCCTCTAGAGTAATTGCTTTCTTATTGCATTGTTTTCACACCAAAAAAATTGCCACAAATGATGCAAATCAAATGTAACCTATTTGTGCTTTCATTGTGAAGTCCTGGGGCTGTTGGGAGTTGTTTGGTTGGTTTGTTTTTTCCTCGAGCCAGGCAAGTTCTTTTTGGTGTTGAAAAATGCAAGCCTTGGCTGCTGAAGCTTGTGTTGGTGAGTGTTTGTTGTCAGTGGCCTGGGTTCCAAGGACCTACAAGTTTCTGCAGTACCCAGTTGTCCCTGGTGAGATGTCCCCTGCCTTTGGGAGGTGTCTGATGTAGTGCATTTGCTGTATGGCACGGTGGGATTTTTCCTGTCTCTAGGAACTTCTGGAGGAGGTTACTGCCAACTCTTGGTTACCAAGTGCAGTTTCACTTCTGTATTGAATGAAAACCAGTGTCCATCTGGGGAGGGTGTCTCCAGCTGTCACAGGCTTTAACAACGAGCAGCAGTTCTGTCCCACTAAGAGGGATCTGTAAGAAACACCTCTTAAGCCCAGTGAGTGCAGCAGCAAGCTCCACATGTCCTGTGTCTGTACAGACGTTTGAAGGAGATTTTCAAATGTGGTATCCTGGATAATGTCTTCATTTTGCTCATGGCTGTTCTAATGCTGTCAAAATTTCCTTCAGCAATGTGAATTTATGGGAGCAATAATTTCATTTCTCCACTTCTCTCCTGTGGGGTAGCACAAGTTGCAGGACAGAGCTTGGGGCACATCCGTATCTGCTTTACAGACAAGAAAGATTAGAATTGTTTTTATCTTGGGATTTAGTATGTTAAAACAAGTTTAACTTCTTCAGCTTAAGGCTCCATTATATCATTTTATGGAAGTGTTTGTATGCAATATTTGCATTTGTATGGAAAAAGCACTTGAAGTGTTGCTGTCAACTTTGTTCTATAAATAGCTGTGTCTCTTCCCTTCCCTGCAAGGGGCTGTGCCTGCCTCACCCCGTGTCTGAGGGAGCACAGACAGCCATGGGCTGCACTTCTAACTTTTGTCTGATTTTGTCAAACTGCACATCACTTTCTTCAGTTTTAAATTGTGTGTCTAGAGCCTTGTGTTGTCTTATTCAAAATGTACTAAATCATGGCATTGTTAAAATACTAATTCAGTAAGAACTCCATAGAAACACCATTTGTAACAAACAGAGATCAGTATTTTTATGGAATAGCACAAATATAGTACTCCCTGAAACCTTCTCAGTGGTGATTCATAAAAATTGACACCCCTGCACTGAATCCTGAGACCCAGCGGGTGCCACTGCTGAGTGGGTCCCTAATGAGGGTAATGTGATCAAAGCTGGGGAACTGATCCTGTCACTGCTGATGGCAGGGCAGGGTCTCTGTTACAGGAAAACTCCACGTGAAAATGTGTCACTGTAAGTGGAGAAACAGGAAAGAGTCTTTAAACACAGCCAGAGAAGGGAAGACACAGAGTGTGGATATGTTTTCCCCAGTCTCTGCTTGTTTGGGGACGGGGAAATGAGCATGGAAATATTTCCTGCAGCTCAGTGTTTTCAAAGCCGCGGGTGACAGCGTTGCCAGGGTAGGGAGAGTGTGCAGTTCCTGAGATCCTGGGGTGTGACGGGGAGCCTCGGGAGAAGGGCTCTGCCTGGCCGGCTGTAGGGCCCGGGCTCTGCTGCTGCCGCCCCTGACCAGCCGAGCGGCCCTGCCAGCAGCCCCGTGTCCCCTGCAGCCCGGCCGTGTCCCCAGCGCCGTGTGTCCCGCGAGCCGGCAGTGCCCCCTGCAGCCCGGCCGCCTCCGGCCGTGTCCCCGCAGCCCCGCCGGGCCGCGCCGCTCAGCGCTTCCCAAGCACTGCTGCCTGGGGAGAGGGGTCTCCTTCAGGAGCCGGCTGCTCGGGCTGCCCGAAATGAAGAGAACCCGTTCTTTTCCCCATATGTGAGGAGGTTTCCAAAGTTTCTGAGAGGTGGAAATGTTTAGTCGAGTTTTTGGTCGTGCTGTTCATTTAGTCTTTAAATGTTGCTTACACTTCCTTGCTCTCCACAGTGACCGTCCTGTTCCAGAGCTGGACACCATTGTCCCAAGTGAGTCAACCAAAGCCTATGATATGCTGGATATCATACACTCCGTAAGTCTGACAGTGTCCAGATTAAAGAGGCATATGTTACATTCTGGGTCTAAATAATTGACAGAAATCAGTAGAATGCCACTGAAGATACTGTTACTTATTTATTTCAGTCTTTATAAGTGACTATTTCCACCTGTGTAGTAGCTGTGAATGGGCAACAAAAACTGCAGGGGGAAAAAAGAGATTTTAGCAGAATCCCAAGATTTGTTTTCAGGACACATCTTATGCTGTATACACAACTCTGCAGATGAAAGATGCTGCAATTCAGTTTTTTCTGGGGTCAGAATCCCCCTTGAGTTCTGTTGCTTGGCCCCTCCCTGCACCTTGATGTTTCTTGGATTCCAGCACTCCCATATAAAGGTAATAAAGTACCCAGAATGCAGAGATTTATCCTTCCCTGTTCATAGTAAGAGACAGTTATCTACGTGCACAGTAGAAGAAAATATATGTCTATTTTTTTGAAATTACAAAATTTGCAACTGGCGGCATTTAGACTCATTTTAGTGGTGAAAGCAAGCTCAGGGTATTTTTAATCCCTGGATTCTTCTACTGTGAATTTCAGTACGATGTGTAATGAAAGTTAAGGTGGCATGTAATAAAAATCATTAGGTGAATGAGGAGAAAATCCCCAAGCCCTCCCACAGATTTTGGAACGTATTAAGGAAAGAAATAACACCACTTTTATACTGCTTACATTTTGCACAACTCTTTTAAGACTGAGGCTAATGAAATGACTGGCACGCTGCAGTGTGTATGGGAACAGCTGCCATAAACAGATGGAACTGGGGAATCCTGCTGGAAGCCCAGGCAGCCATGTGTAGGTGTCGCTACTGCTCCATGGATAATTCTGATCTCCTGGAACGTGTGAGTTCTGATGGTGCCTCATGCACCAGGGCTGGCCCTTGGCAGGGCACACACTGAGCTCCAGCCTGAGGGAAGTGCAGCCACACTGTGTGTGCTTCCAGGTGGATGCTGGCCGGGCACTGCATTCCCTGGGGCACACCCAGCACTGACCCTGGGGCAGCAGGGCTGTGCTGGCTGCTACAAGAGAGAAAGGGCTCTGAGCTTGCCCAGGGAGTTTACATCAGACGTGTCATGGGGAGCTTCTGAGCTCCAGGAAGTACTGTTTTGTCACTGAAAATCGGTCTGTAAGTCTGCTGCTAATTAAGATGAGAGAAAGAAGTTCTTAATATGTGACTTGCATTTTGTTCTAAGCCAGGAAGAAAGGCTCCCTTCAGTCATAAAGGTGTGCCCTGATGGAACGCTTAACTGACAGTTTTGGTAGTTTTTGCAGGACAAGTTAATTCTTGCAATGAAGGCTGCAAAGACCAAAAGGTTTTCCTCCCTCTCTTTCCTTCAAAATTCTGCAAGTTCTGAACTGTTTTAAAAGTTGCAATACTAAGGTAACTGCATTTGCCTGTGTATTTATGCACCTCGGGCCTCATAAGGGCTCTGCCTGCCTCTCCCCTTTGCAGATTGTGGATGAGAGGGAATTCTTTGAGATCATGCCGACCTATGCCAGGAACATTGTGGTTGGATTTGCCAGGATGAACGGACGCACCGTGGGGATCGTGGGCAACCAGCCCAAAGTAGCCTCAGGTTAGAGTCCAGTGTGAGACTGTGCCTTGCCTCTGTCTCTTTCTCTGCATGCTGTGTAAGGTCAGAGCTGTGGTGCTGTGTGCTCCTCCACTCATTCTGTGTTTTTCCACCACGTGCTTTGTCTTGAACCTCACTGTAATGCAGATGTGAAACAAACTGCAAACCATTTCTTTAGTGGCTCAACAAGGTGATCTTGCCCCCAGGTAATTAAATCAGTGCTGCATCCAGCCCAAGAGGAGCTGCAGCTGCACACGGGGTGGGGGGGTGGGAGGGGAGAAGATCACCACTCATTTGTAGCAGCCTGCAAATAACTTCCTTCCATGGCAGTAAAATCCTAAAAACTCATCTGCAGGGTGAGGGGACTTTATCTCACTGTAGCTGAACAGTGCAAAGCCTTCAGACACACGAGTGTGGAGCTCTTGACCTCACATGGTTTGGATCTGAAGGTACAATGTGCAGCTCTAGCTAAGATCACCCTTCTTAACTGTCCAGGGATTTTGCTTTCTCCCCTTTACACAGTAATTTCTGAAGTGACTTTTCCCAGTCGGAACATTCTGGTTTACTCCTTGTTTTTATTTCTTGTATCTATTTGTTTGGGAAAATCAGATGACCCAGAATGGTGTTTCATTTGTTTTATCTCTACAAGATTTGACCATCAATATACTAGACAGAAGGTTTTAATATAAATTTAATCTTCATTTAGTATTTTAAATTTTGACAGCTCTTTTCAGACAGAGGCTTTGATACAAAATGTGTTTTGTTTTAATATAGTTGTGCATAATATAATTCTGAATGGCACTGAAACAGAACAGAAACACTTTGCAGTGTGTCTACTAGAAATCCTGATCTTTCTCAAAATAATATTGTACTCTTTAATGTTTGTGTTTTTTTAATGGAGAACTCTGTAACCTTTCAATATGACTGCTCTGAAAAATACTAGTGAAGAGAGAGTTACAGAAAAAACATTTTAAATTACATGTGTGTAATTAAACTGTTACATTTTGGGATATAAAGTCTTTGAACACAGGGGTCAGAAAAACGGAATGAGCCTTTGAGTGTAGCTTGTTCTGTGATCTTAGTTCTAAACCAGGAAAGCTTCATGGCAGATAATCTCCACATTATCTACAGATAAGTGAGGGGACTAAGAAGACAATACAACTAAAATAGTGTGATTTTGGGTTGCCTTGAATTACTGCAGATCCCTGGGGTTGCTAACACCTTTTTCTGTGTTCTTAACCTCAGGGTGCTTAGATATAAATTCTTCTGTGAAAGGAGCCCGCTTTGTTCGGTTCTGTGATGCCTTCAACATCCCCCTGATCACGTTTGTGGATGTCCCTGGGTTCCTGCCAGGTATGCCTTACCCTTGGAGTTCAGCGTGGTGCACGGTGGGTGATGTTGGTGTGAAAAGCCCGTTCTTCCTCCCAGTGCAGTCTCTGCGCCACTCGGGCCACCCTGGGGGCTGCCCTCAGAGTGCCCTGGCTGCCAGACACTGTGGGGCTACAGGGGCAGGTGCCACCTCACCACAGCAAGGTCTGGCCCACCCCCTACCATGCACTGGAGCCCCCAGGATCCCTCAGAACAGATCCCTTGAAGACAATACAACTAAGGTCAGGGTGCAGCTCTGGGGGGACAGTGTGTTTTCATTGGCATTGATTGGGTTATACATGCCCCCGCTGTGTCTCTGATGCCCCAAGACACTTCTGGGTGGAAAATGCCTGTGTTTAGAGGTTCATCAGTGAGGAAAGGGCTGTGATGAACCTGCTTTCAGCACAGGCCCTCTGAGCAGGTAATATTAAAATGACCCATTGCAAAACAAGGTTGAGAGAGGACTATAAATGTTATACAATCAAATCTAATGTTAATACTGCTGTATAAACCATGGTTTACCTTAAGGCCTCAGCAGCTCTCAAAGCATCAGAATGTGACTATTCAGCATTCCAATTCCTGCTTTAACACGATGGAGTTGGCACTTTTTAACCAGGAGATCCTCTCCTTTCTCCCCAGTGTAGGCTCAGCCTCCTCTGATACAAACCAGGCAGTGGCTTGGTGTAAGTGCACACTCCAGAAATCCAGATTTGAGCAATTGCTCAGAATCCAAGAACTATTTCCATAGAGCTAATTCAAAGTAGTGACTTGATATTGCACAATAGAATGTTGGTTTGAAAGCAGATAAATGGAAGAAAAAAAGAAGATAAACCTGAAGAGATGAGATCTGAGGTTTGATTATGATCCAAAACCTGTTGTGTTTTAAGGAATTTGGCAAGATTAGCCCATTAGCATTAGCAATAGCAGATTAAGTAACAAATTCTGAGGGTGGCTTCATCATCCCGTCTCCCTGTTCAGTACAGGAGAAAGCACCTGTCACACTGGCTCACAGCAGTGTACAAAACCTCCCCCAGCATCAGTGTCCCAAACACTTGAGTAGCCCCCAGTTTTCGCAGGTGTGCACAGACATTACATTTAAAGTGTTCATAATCTGTAACTGGATAAAAATACATATTTAGAACAAGGTTGGGACTGAATCTGTGGCCAGAATAGAGTTATGTTGATTGGTCATGGGTGGGAGTGCAAATACTTGAAATACCTGAATGATCTTACACTGGAAACATGAAGTGACTGGCTACTCTGTTCTAGGTGTAGATTAGAAACAGGCTGTGACTAGAAATGGGGTGTGGGAGTGCTCCCCAACTCCTGGGCCTGGGCTGGGTGTCCCAGTGGGCTCAGGCTGCCCCTTGGGGATGAACCCCCCTGGCTGTTCCAATTCTTGCTGCAGGAAGGGTCTGTGGGCTTGGCAGGTCCCACTGGCTGCAGGGGAAGGCAAGAACCAGAAATGAAACTCCAGCTGAGAGCAGACATTTGTAAATGTAGGCAGAAATTTTCAGACACTCAACTTACACCTGAGGGGAAACAGTAATGTTAAGGCAGCAAGTACACTACCAAGTAAGTTCTTCAATCTCACAAAAGAATTTTTACTTGCATTTAAAAAAAATGCATAGAAAACCCTCTTAGAGTATTTGGGATCATCTTATGTGCTAAAAGCTGAAGTGAGGAGGTGAATAAACTGCTAGAAAGTTAATTGTAGAGTTATATCCAGTGGTCTGAAATTCACAGTCCTAAAAATAAATTACTGGGGATTGCTGATTCCAAGTCCAGTCAGGTGAGCCTGTCTTTGGGACAGAAGGATGTTGAGCATCCTGTCACATGGATGACTTGCATTCCTGTTTGCTGCCTATGATCATTCTCCAGAAGCACCTGCTGTGGAATTCATGCTCTGTCTTTTAAGGTCCATCATCCTGGGCTGCCTTTGAAGGACAGCTGGGGTAGGTCCTCAGTATGGCAGAGTAGCCAAGCTGCTTTCTGTGTGCTCTAGATAAGAGGAGGCTTGGAAGATGAGGTTTCTGGAGAAGTGACTAGACTATTTCCTACTGCCAGTCACATCTGGAGTCTGGAAAATGCTCTACCTGTATTTTGTTCCCAGGAAGGTCCCACCTGCTGAGCTTTATTTCTGTGACCTTCCATACAAACAACCGCTGCTCTGAAGTTTGAGTTACTCAGTATCTTGCAGGGAACACTGCCTGGCATGATCTTCTCCAGGGTGCCAACATGGCTGTGGTGGTGGTGGTCAGGTTTGCTGCTGGTGATGGATGATGGGGTTGTGTGAATTCCCTGGAGTGAAGCAATTCCTTGTCCTTTGCAGGCACGGCTCAGGAGTACGGTGGGATTATACGTCATGGTGCCAAGCTGCTGTTTGCCTTTGCAGAGGCAACTGTGCCCAAGATCACTGTCATCACCAGAAAGGTAAGCTGGCAAATTCCATGGAGAATTTTCCACTTGTGGCAATTTTAGTTAAGCCAAGTCTGTCTGTCTGTCTGTCCCAGTGGTACTTTGTAGCACTGTAGCATCTCTGTTTTGTCCCATTTGGTAACACTTCTTTGTATAACATTACAAGAGGCCACTTCTTCTGTTCCCAGACCACTGCCTCAGTTCCTGCCTTCATCTCTGCACCCCTCTGGAACTGCCACTTTCTGCTCCCTGCTTTCTCTCTGGAGTGCCTTCACTAAAGTACGTGTCCCATGTCACGCAGCCTGTCTCACTAAGGACATAACATCTGTTTGCAGCACTTTTGCTTTCTCCTGTCTTGCCTCCTGAGTCTCCCTCTGCACACCCAGCACTGGCTGCATCTGTCTTCTGCTGTGTCTGCAGGTTGGACACTCATGTGGCTTCTTTTCCTCCCCAGACTTCTGCTGTGCTCTACCTCAACTTCCTTTCTCCATAAGGTACCTGACACCCTATGCCATAAGCTCTGGGGCTGGCACCTTACAGCCTTAGTTAGCCTTCTCCTTGCTGCTCTGCCCCTTCTGCTCATTTTTCTGATATGCTTTTGGCTTATCGTGGCAAAAATCAAAAAGAACTTTCTGTTCCTTTGCCTTCTCTGACTGTTCTGAGTATTTCCATGCAGTTCTTGTCAATCCTGCAGCCTTGCTGCACAGTTCAGTAGTGCCCTGACAGGGACTGCACTGCAGTTTGCTCTGCAGTCCTGCAGTATCTGTTCATCACTGCTGTCTGGAGCATTTCCAGTTCCAGAGTGGAGCACTGCAGAGCCTGAGTGCTGCATTCCCTGGCCAGGAAATTCCAGAAACACACTCTCTGGTTGGTTTGTGTGCATGTGCAGGGTGCAGGTCGAGGCCTGCTGGTCTGGATACACACTGACCCCTCCCTGCCTGCCTTGCAGAATGGGCTTGGTTACCACCAGCAGCCCCTTCCTTGCTTTCTGGGGCCCTAGTTGAAGTGATGTCTACTCCTAGGAGATCGCTGCCACAATGTGGAGATGCTCATGCTCTCCTTCAGGTAGAATCCAGCCCCAGCTGCTTGTCTCTGGACTAGAAAGGGCTGCAGGAGCAATGGAAGCTGTTGCTGGAGTGGATGCTGGTTTGTGTTACAGGCCTACGGGGGCGCCTACGACGTGATGAGCTCCAAGCACTTACGGGGGGACGTGAATTACGCCTGGCCCACAGCCGAGGTGGCCGTGATGGGAGCCAAGGTGAGCCCAGCCCTTCTCCCTGTGGGGCAGCAGTGCCCTGCAGCAGCACCAGTGCCATGGCAGCACCCTGGGGTGTCCTGGTGCTGCAGGCACGGGGATGCTTCCAAACCCTCACCTGGGGGCACGGCTGTGAGGTGGGAGAGGGTGAGCAGGGCAGAGGGCTGAGGCACTGTCACTGACCCTTCTGTTCCCAGGGCGCTGTCCAGATCATCTTCAGGGGGAAGGAGGCGGATGCAGAGGAGGAGTACGTGGATAAGTTTGCAAACCCCTTCCCTGCTGCCATGAGAGGTATGGTTGTCACCCACACTGTGTCCCATTTGATTTGCCACTGCATGGAGATAAAGTTGTGCTATTGGGTAAACCTTTTGCTAACAAGTAAGTTACGTAGGTAATATACTTGTATCTGAGTTAGAAAGGTGATGCTTAACCACAGCCTGTGCATGTGGACAACATCTGGACACAAGACACATCTTCAGCTGCAGAGAGCCTGGTGAAAGGTGGGGACTGCTCTGCAAAGTGCATTTTCAATTGTGTAGGTAGTAGACAGTGTCTCAAAATTCAGCCTTTTCCTTTATAGCACAGGTGCTTTGACAGTCTGTTATACAGCCCTAGATGCAAAGCAGTGGCCTGAAGAAAGAGTAGGGCCCAGTTCAGTTATGTTCTCCAGAACTCTCAGGAGCAAGTTTTTCCACTATTTTTACTTCCAGTTTTGGAGCAGTAACTGTGCTCTAAAAGGCAAGTTATATTCAAAATTTTAAAAATTACTCAGGAATGTTTCCTTCTTGGGCTATTTTAAATTTAGTAAATTTATAACTTGTGAACTAATTTATTCTGACCATTGTTTTGGTTTTGCTAATTTATGGGTTAGCCTAGATACGGAAGGCTGGGAGGCAAACACTTCACGGTTGGTCAGGTTGAGGTTCTTTTGTTGAAATCTTTTGCAGGGTTTGTTGATGACATCATCCAGCCTTCGACCACCCGCACACGCATCTGCCATGACCTCGATGTACTGGCCAGTAAATCCCAGTCCAGTCCTTGGAAGAAACATGCCAACATCCCACTGTGAGGGTGAGCAGGGGCTGCCTGTGCTGGGAGACACCCTGAACACGAGTTCTGGTTAACTCTCTGGTTAGTGGAGGTCTGTTTGGCAACTGAAACAGTTATTTTCATTTTGATTTTGCCAATAATCATCAATAAATCATAGTATATATTTAATTTGGGGCTCTGACCAGCTTATCTCTCTAAGCTCTTTCTTGGTGGTTAATACTCAACACACCCTGCTCTGCCTGCTGCAGGTGAGCTGTTACTAATTGCTCAAGGTCAACCATTCCCTTGGCTCCCTCATTCCATAGGCCCTGGAGGTGGCTCAGGCAGGGCTGAGCCACCTCCCACTGCTGGGAAGTTGGACCCCTGTGGAGTTCAAGGGTGTTCCACTGGCCCCAGACCTTGGAGTCTGACTCTACTTCCTGCACCACTGACTCGGGAATATCCTGAGCTTGGGTTCCAGTGCCTGGAGACCAGGCCCTGCTGATCCTGGACTCAGTTGTTCTGTTCCTCCGGTAGTCTGGCCTGTGGCAGCTTTTCCCTGCTGGCTGCAGCAGCTGGGTCTCAGAGCAGAGGGGGGTGGCACAGGGGAGGCACAGCCAGCCCCCTTTAAGGACAGCAGACAAAAAAGGGCAGTTTTGGTGGGGCATCAAACCCTCCTCCCTCAGCAGAGGCTGGAACAGAGACCTCCAGAGATCCCTTCCAGCCTCCTTTCTCTGGGATTGCCAGCCTCACCAGGAACCCCTGCAGGAAGTGTTACTCTGCTCAGCCCTGGGCCTGTGCTCACCTGCTCAGTGGAGTAACTTCCCTCCAGCCCCAAGGCAGTGAGGAACAGCCACTGTCACACTGAGTGCTGCTGCAGCAGCTGCCAGGCACGGGAGGGGCTGTGGTAACCTGGCTGCTGTGAGTAACTCACATTTGTGTGACAGAGCCTCCCTACCTGCACTGCAGCTGCTGCTGATCACTCCCAGCACCAGCCTGAAGGAGGACAGGGGTAGGATGGCCGTGTCCCAGGCAGCTTCTCTTCCCAGGGAAGTGCATGAGTAGAGCTGTGGAGCTTGGAGCCTCTGCCTGGGGGGAAAAAGCAACAGCTAAAGATCATCTAAAAGCACAATATAAAAGGAGCATTGCAAGTAGGAGTCCCAGGTCCCCAGGTTTTTGGATGCATGGGAGGCAGCACCTTCAGGTTGCAGACACACTGTGTGCAGCTGTCCTGGCTGCAGCACATTCAGGGCAGCTGCATGACCTCAATGTCTGTGCCTCAGCAGGAAAAGGCTCTTGGTGCTGTCCCAGGGAACAGGGGAAGGGAAATGGAAATGTTACTGTGTTGGGTTTCATGGCCATGGTGGGAGTTCTTAGTTAACTGTGAGCAAACTGTAAGGGTTTATAATGCCCAAGATTCTCCAAAAGTACAGCAGGTTCAGAGGCAGAAGCTGTGATAGGTGAAGGGATCCATATACAGCTTGCTCACCTTCTTCAGCCTGCCCAGAGTCAGAAGGAGACACTCCATGAGGAACATACTTGTCATAAAGAGCAAAACACAGCTTTGTTAGTTGTTTCCTTACCTCAGTATTGCTACTCTCTCCCATCCCTTGCAAGCACAAGAATTGGGCTTTTAGATCCTCTCCATTTCCGAAGAGGCAGTTGCTCTATCAGGAGATGTTGGAAACAGGCTTGAAAGCTGCTCTGACCAGGCTTCTGAGAATTTCCTTGAAGTCCAGTAACCTAAAAAAACAAGAGGTACAAAATAAAATCCCTTCAACAATGTGCAGCCCTTGAACTTAGCAGCAAGGCAAGTTACTTACTGTGTTCCTCAGTGCAGCAGGAGTTGCCATTACTTACAAGCATTTGGAACAGCTTTCAGGCTCTGTCTTGGGAGTAGTTGAGCCCTTGAATCATCCCTGTGCCTCAGCTGCTGCATGTTGTTCCTCTTCCTGACTCCAGTGATTCTTCCTTAGGAAGTGGGCCAGGTGATAAACCAGTCAGTTTTCTTTAGCACTACAGAGATGAAATCCTTCATGGGTTGGACAAAAATAGCACCTTGCTCCCTGAGCCATGGGAGTAACATGGACATTTTGTTTCAGGGATGTGTGAAACTTCATTTAGCCCAGCTGGTTGTTAGAGCTGTCAAGCCTTTCCCATGGCACTTTCTTCCCAACGATTCCAGGTCACTTCAGACGTGTAGAGCAGAAGAGAGAAATTCTTCTCAAACCTTGTGGCAGTTCAGGAGATTGTAAGTTTTAGCAGTGCAGCACTTGCACCTGTCAGTATTGCTACCCAGATTTGCAATCTCACATTAACCACCCCTCTACCCCCCACAACCAAACCACACATGGTGGAGGGGAGAAAGAAGCCCAGAGAGGGTTTCCATCCCTCTTGAGGCTGAGGTAAGGGAGTGGGGTACAGGTCTGGTTGTGAAGCCTGGACTACATGAAAGCTACCTGTCAGTTTTGCCTTTAATAATAATTCCTTGAATTCCTACCACTAAATGGGATGAACAAAATGTGATGGTCCAAACAAGCACTTTTAAAAGAAAACTATAGTGAAGAGGGTGCTCATCATACTCATGATTTTGAATAGTTTATTAAATGAAAGGTGAAGCATCAGTTTTAAATTGTACAAAAGGAAAAAAAAAAACCTCATATTGTAAATGTACAATTTACAGAATTACTAGCAAAACCAATCAAGGAGACACTCATAATACAAAAACCTATTGACTGCAAACTGAACTGGAGACCCATTGCAGGTACCATGATAATAAATGTTTTGTTATACAGTATTCTACAATGTTAAATTAGGAATCAGTTTTCCACACAGAGGACTGTGAAGCACAAGGTTTGTCTGAGACTCTGACTCAAACTGGGCAGCATCTGTTGTGCCACCATGCTCACAGAGTGATCCTGGGACAGGTCCTGCAGCCATTCCTGCCCCCAGGCCGTGGGGGTGCACACAGGGAGGTGACAGGGTTTACAAAGTTCCAGCTACTTCTTGGGATCAATGCATCCCCAACCCACACTAAGGAATGGCTGATTACCTGGTGAAACATTTTTGGCAACCGTGTCTGAGAAGTGCACGTGTTGTGGGAGCCAAGCTCAGCTGG
This sequence comes from Sinosuthora webbiana, assembly GCA_013397395.1. Taxonomy (NCBI): domain Eukaryota; kingdom Metazoa; phylum Chordata; class Aves; order Passeriformes; family Sylviidae; genus Sinosuthora; species Sinosuthora webbiana. The sequence goes on along the minus strand of VXBN01009787.1, from coordinate 180,962 downwards.
GTGAGGTGCTGGGCTGGGTCAGTTTGGGCTTTTTCCCTGCCCACGCTGGGCACTGAGGGGTTGGGCTGGTGTCCAGTAAGCTTGAAACAGAAAAAAGCTCCGTGATTATTCTGCAGTTACTTAAAACTAAAGCACCTCTGAAACTGCTGTGCTCCAAGTGGGTCGGTCTGCTTTGTATCTCAACTGCTACTGGGTGCAGAAAGATGAAGGTTTTGGGGCCAATTGTTGGAGATCTGGAGCTGTGGAGGGCCAGCACTGCTGGTGCCAGGCTGGGTAAGGAGCAGCTACTACGTCGAGTCATAAAATCGAAGCATAATGAAATTCCAAATTATTGAAGACATTGAAAAATATCTTAGTACAATGAATTAGCTGAGAATGTTTTGGGGCTTTTTTGGAATTTTTTTTTGACCTTTTTAGCTTTTTTGAAAAATCTTTTTTTCCAAAGAATTACTCTCAATATGCACAGTTAACACTGAAAATGTAGCTGTATTCCATTGTAAGCTTAAGAACTTCACCATCTAAGCACAAATTTCTATGCAGCACATACAGTACTTCTAACTGGCAAAATTAATTTACAAAAATAGCAGAAAAGGGTATTTACGGCATGGAAAGTAGACTCTGTTTTATGGTACAGTTAAAATTACTTTTAGTATGCTAAAGTGATCCTTTCCCCCACCCTTGAACTATTTTTTTTTTTAAATAGGAAAGTTGCTGTTTATGTACCTTGTGTTGGCAGGCTTGAAGTAGGTAGTAAAAACAGCAAAGTGATTACTTGAGAACCGTTTGTGTGTTTTACTGAGAATACTTTATTTGCTGGTATAAGTTGCTAAAAATGCACAGAGCAAGTACCAATAGAAAATTTACTGTTTTTGTGTCCCCATGTGCTATATAAAATGAATGTTACACAGCATCTGTTGGAAAAGTGGCTTCATGGACATCTCTTACTTTATGTCCCATTATAAATAAAAATAAATCTTCTCAAGAGTATAAAATCTGGGTTTATCATATCAGAATCTGAAATTTTTTGGCAGAGATGCACGTCATTAGAATTCTAACCTCTTCTCTGAGAGTGTTCTTCTCCATGCCTATGAGAGGACATAAGCGTACCATAATGTTAATCAAATCCAGTGTGTTCCAAAACACTTTTCCGTAGCCAGAACGACCTGCTTACAGCAGCCTTGCTAGTCAGTGGCTGATAGGCATAGGTTTAATAAAAATGGCTAGCTTTGAAAACATAAAAAGGCAAATGTTAAAACTGTTTTAAATTGTACAGCAGAAAAATAAAGTTAAAAAGTTCTGTTTTCACTCAATGTTGTTTTCAGAAAACATATGTAGAACAGTGTTTATTTTGACAGCTGTCTTAACAATTTAAAACTTCCTCCTCATCCAGAAAAAAAAAAAAAATCCGTATTAGGACAGTCAAGAACAGGGATACAAATGATTTTTTAGGTCAGCCCTTCTGAGGTGACTGGATTGGCCAACATTCCCGTGTGTCATTAAGAAGCTCCTCTTCTCTCCGTCACTACACCAAGGGGTTGACCTCAATCATTTGGTTAAAAATCAAACCGTATCACATCAAAAATGTGGTTTTCATACAAGCTATCACAGTATATAGGCCTCTAGCTCTAAACAATAGAGTTCCAAGTTTGTAAAAGGTCTTCGCCAGACTTCAGAACATGGGCATGCCAAATCCCTGGAAAAGGGGGGAAAAGATATCGGTTACGTGGGGCGGGACAAGAGCGGAGCCCAGAGCAAGCAAAAAGCCAGGCCTTACTGAATCGTCCTCGATGATCGCTGCCGAGTCGAAGAAGTCCGGCCGCAGCTCCGCGCGCTCGCGCCGGTTCCGCGACGGCGGCTGCAACACACGGGAGTTGGAACAGCGTGGGGCACAGGGAGTCCTGCTTGCTACAGGAGCCCTGCCTGCCATGGAGAGCCCTGCCTGCCATGGAGAGCCCTGCCCACCATGGAGAGCCCTGCCCGCCACGGGAGCCCTGCCTGCCACGGGGAGCCCTGCCTGCCACAGGAGCCCTGCCCGCCATGGAGAGCCCTGCCTGCCACGGAGAGCCCTGCCTGCCACGGGGCCACCCGGGCCTGCCCTCACCTGCCCCCCCAGTGCCACAAAACCTCTGGGGCAAAGGTGGGCCCTGACTCAGGACAGCACTCCCTCAATTCTCTGTTGTTGAAAGAATGGGGTAAAAGCTGATGGATTCTAATTCAAACTCTGTGCTCACAGTTAAGGACTTGCCCAAGGTTCTTGCTGACTTAAGGATGTTTCTGTATTGGGACTGTAGGCCAGAGTGCTCAGAAACTCCCTCTTAACTGTCTATGCTTTAAGTTCATAGTGAAACTTGAGCTCTGACATGGTCAAAAATGGATTTACTAACAAAAAGGCTACTGAAGATACTGAAATATTTCTGAGGCTTAAACCCTTGGTGGTGTTCTTCCCCAGGAACACGAGTAAATGTGAGCCTCACTGGCCTGATCAATTCCTTCCTTTCCTTGCCTTGGATGTTATTTCCTTGGTAATCACATGAGTGCTGGCAATAACCTCAGTATGCAGCAGCCTTTCCTAAGACACTGTAGCCCAGTCCTAATATAACCTAGGGCTTGTTTAGATGTGAAAGGAGAAACAGAAAAGCATAAAAATAGTGAGGTGTGTAAAGCAAACTGCTCCTTTATCTCATTTTACAAGGGAGCAGTCATTCCAGAGGGGAGGCCAGGTAAGGTTCTAAGTGCTGCAAGGAACTCCCAGCAGTCAGTGCCGTACTGGGAGGGACTGGGGCTGCTGCTGATGATGGGACCTGTTTGGGAGCAATTCCTGTTTAAGGAACTCCCACCCACACACCAGTGCCTGTGCTCCCTCCTGCTGTGCCAGCAGGACTCTGGCTGTGACCTACTGAGAGCTGGAGTAAGGATCCCCTGCCCAGCCCACCTCCTCAAAATCAAACTAAGCAGGAAAGGGAAAGAGAGCGATCCCTTGGCTGTGCCATTCTGACACATCATGGCTGCATAAAGAGCCATGTTAGCACAGCCTGTAGCTCGTAACCTGATCCTTGCAGGCTGGCAAGTCCCAGGTGTGTGATGGTGCTGCTGCCTGCAGCTGCCCAAGAAAACAATCTTGGGGACAAGGAGCATTAAGCAATGCTCCTTGTGTAGCTGTGGAACAAACCTGCTGGACTTGAGCCTGCAGCTGGAGGCTCTGGGAAGTGCTTACATCATTTCCACTCGAACATTCAGGCTCAAAATTTGGGAAATTTTTGTCTACACTTCTAGAATTCCTTTTAAATTAGCTTTCAACTGTTTTAAACTTGCCACTGATAAGATTTACTGACCAGATCAATGACCATTGTGTCCTCAAATTCTTCATTCATGTCCTCTAGCTGGCCTCGTGAGGACATCATTACATCTTCAAAGATGGGCTCAGCGTCATCTTCCATTAGACCTCGTCTGTTTAAATAAAGAGAGAGTCATTTCCAGATAGAAAAACCTCCCAGCCTTGATCTTTGTCATTAAACAGAATGCTCAAATCCTATCATTTAATGCTTTCACCCAAACCCTGATGGTGAGGGTAAAGCCAACAGGCTCTCTGGAATACCAACAGAAAGAAAATCGCACATCAACTCCCCACCCCCAAGCCCTGGCCCAGGCTAAAACAGCAAGTCCCACTGACAGCACTATGACCAGTAATTGAAGTTGTCCCCAACAAGAAGAGGGCAGTAACTCCTCTTGTGTTTGCCTGCCCTTTTACCAAGGAGGAGTGACACTGTTTGCCAGGATCACTGGTAAAGCCCTGGGACTCCAGCAGTGCCTTCAAGCCCAGTTCCAAAGGCTGTAAGAATTCCAGCCCCAGCTGAAGGACACAGTGGGAACAGCACAGAGCATGTGGGGCCCCAGTGTCGACCCACGTGTGTTCCCTCCATTACTGCATAGGGGACACCTTGGCGAAAAAGGGTGGAGAGCACAGAAACAGAACAGGCTTGTGGGCAAGGCAGGGAATCACACAGCCCACAAATCATGGAACCCCTCTGACATGGAAACAGCTGAAGGCTGGGACAGAGGAATGGGGAACAGCACCCTGTCATTGGGCCTGGTGTCTGGCCACAGTCAGAGAATGGGCTGGATCCATCCCAGCACGACAAACTGCCCCTCTGCCTTCACCACAAGGGTGACATGGCACAGAAACGACTGGTGACCTGCAGGAAAGGTAACATTTCACTGTGTGTCCTGCTCTGCCGGGGGCAGCAGGCTGTGAGCACTTACACTGCGTGCCTTACGCCACTCCTGCCTTTCATGTAGTTCATTCCTGTCCTGTCCTTCCGATTGAGATCCTCCAGCTTCTGCTGGCCCAGCCACGAGATCTGCATCTGGGGACTGACACACAGGGAGTAAGTTAGGACCCACAGCAGGAACAGTTCTGAGCTGCCTGTTTTGGAGCAGTTTCTATCTCCAAGTTCTGTGTCTGGCCATGCTTCAGATTAGGATAATTAAATCCCATCCATCACTGTACACATCTTCTGGATTCCCTTCCACAGTCTGTCTCCTCTCACTATATGTGCACAAAAAAATCAATTAACCATTGCAATAAAAGCAGATATGGCAACACTGACAGTGCTCCTTCATTAGGGGCAGGTATCTGGAGTGGGAGAACCTCTAAAGTTTGTTGTTATTGAATAGTACTTCACTGTGTCAGATGAGGCAAAACGTGAGCAAGAATGGATCCAAATTAGTAACTGACAAAAATGTCACACAACGTGAAAACCAAAAGGTTGTTACACAAATACCCTGATCAACTTAAGGGCCAGTACCTCACCCACGTGTAAATACCTTCCAGACTACACTGCTGATGCCACCAACCAGCAATGCCTCTGCTTCAATTTGTGTGGTGCAGCACAAGGAAACAGCAGCAAACTCTGTGCAGCTCTTCTGGAGCAGCACCAGGTTTTATTTACTATGCACCCTTGCACCCTAGTAAGACTGACAGGATAAACTGGGATAGCCTATGGGAAAACAGCCTAAAAGCAAACCTGAAGGTGATAAACCCGTCAGTTGAAGCAGCTCTGTAGCTGTGGCAAGTATTAGCTCTCCTAAGGTGACCTGGAGGAAATGTGACAGCCAGCCAGGGCTGAACAGGAAGGGTTCCCATTCCCCACTGTCTGTTCACACTGGCAACTCCCACGTGGAATCCCACTCTTGCAAAGGAGCAGAAAGAAGAGAGGAGCCCTCTGCCCTGGCTCACAGTTCTGTGCTCACAGCACGGCCTGAGACAGAGGAAAAGGGGGCTCAGGTGCTGGGCAAGAGCCTGCTCAGCTTCCCCAGGAACACGGGAGGGTCTCACAGAGCTTAAGGCTGGCTGCTCATCAGGCTTGAGAGGAAACCACAGCACTGGGACGCTGCCCCAGAGTAATGGAATGGTCACAGAGAGACTCGGCTGGGCTGAGGGTGAGATCAGAGAGGGACAGAAAGGAAATTCTAGGTTTAGTCTGGTTTTACTGCACAGTAGAAAATTCTTAAAAAGAAACTGAAAGCCCCAACATCTTCCTCATCACCTGAAATTATGGCCACACCTGGGGAAGCAGGAGAGAGGAGGTTAATCCTTGACCTCAGGAAGGGAAGTAGGAGCCATGAGCACAGCCCTCCCTAGCCGTGGGACCAAGGAGGAGATGCTCTGGGAAGATGTGACCTGGGCTGTGCTGTTGTGTCCAGCCAGTGTCACCAGCTGGGACCCACAGCCAGCCTGTGCTCAGCTGCTGCACCCTGGCAGCACTGCTGGCAACACCCACGGCCACACAACCACTGACAGAAAATAACCAAGGATTTCTCTCTAAATGGAGGTGATAGAATGGGAACAAAGGGACAAAAAGAATATGTAATTTAGGGCAATTACCCCAAATCAGGAATTACTACTAGCTCAGCAGCTGGAAATTTAGAAAAAGTCAGTCAGGGTGTCTGGAGAACCTTAACTCTGGTATCAGGCAGGGGGAAGAAAAGAGCATCTACAGGTGTTCGAAAGAAACAGTTCCACCCATCCTGGGACACAAGCACCAGGAGGATGTAACCAGAACTCCATGGCTATGCTATGAGATAGTTTTAACACAAGGAATTTCTACTACTACAACTTATTTTCCCTGGGACCTGAAGATAATCCAAGTATTGCTGAGCTGTAGTCAAGGCATTTCCAGGTGGCTTTGTAAATCAGCACTACATCTCTGGAGCCACAGGCTGAGACTATCACTATAAACCACAAGCAATTCCTTTGACTGGCTGACTGTATTTGATGCTGAAATTCCAACACTTACTTGTGTAAAAAATCCTGTTCAGATCCCTGCTCCGACTCGTGCTCCTGGATCTGCTCTCCCATTTGTCTGGTGTTCTCTCTCAGGACAGTGGAGGTGAGCTGAGGTGTCTGCAGTGTCCCTGGAGTATGGATGTTCTCATTCCTGTTCAGCCAGGAGCCTTCCAGGCTCTCATCTGGAGAGAGAACACTGAAGTCACTGCCAACTCCTGACCACATGCAGGGCACCATTCAAACAAGTGTGCACTAAGGGATCACCTGGATAAATGCTTGGAATGGTAAGATTTTCAGTTCTGATTTTAGATTCTGTTAAGTATTACTACCCTCTGTTATTACTACCAGCAATAACAACAATTTAAAGGAAACAAACACCATTGCAAACAAAGCCATACTGCAGCATGGCCTCGAGTGCTGGATATCTTGAACATAACAACCGAAGTAATTCCCAGTTCCTGAGTTTACAATTGGACACTGTTAATCTCATGCACCTACAGCAATCAAGATACAGTTAAACACTAAGACAAGGTGGAGCACAAACCCCAAAATCTGGTCTGTCCAGATCTTTAGAACTGTCAGAACCGCTGGAGTGGAGGAGGGATGGGACACTTTACTCAGTGATAAAAATGAGATAAAGATGACTGAAGGTGTAGCTGGGATCCTGTGCTTATGTTGGCAAGGGAGCAAAGCAGAGAGGAGGGAAGAGAGACAATTTGAGAATAGGTTGGAGCAGGAATCGTGCAGCCAGAGACGTGATAGAAAAGAATTTAGTTGCTGGAGTGAAAGACAGGAGATGACAGCAGGGATGACAAGATCACAGATTTACTAACAAGAAATGTGTGGTGAGAAAAGTACATGGGGGTCTTCATGGATCTGTTCATTCTTCTGCTGCCTTTTACTACCCTTTAGGCATGAATGTTTTCTAAAAAGCTGCCTGTTTATTCTCAAATTTACCTTTCAGTCATTTTAATGTTAGGGATTATTTTTTAAAAACATATTGATTTCCTTAAGGCATCGTAAAGAAATGTTACAGAGCACATTTCCTCTCAGGAGCAACAGGGCTTGAATGTTCTCCAAGCCATTCTGTGTTGGATTTTAGGTGAGAAAGGAACCGGAGGGGGCTGGATATGGTTCTTCGATGCCACAGTAATTTCTGCAGTGACCTTTCCCCTGCTCTAGATCCTTTAGAGTGGAAATTAAAGAAACAAAAAAAAAGGGAGATTCTCAAATGGAAAGTGTTGGAAACCAATTCTCCCTTCTACTGATCACTGAAAGAGGGTGACACAAAAGAGTATGAGGTCAGCAAAGCCTAGAAATTACATTTTAAGCCTGAGATTTGCCTTACTGGGAAGCAAAGATGCTACTACACCTCCCAGGGTAAAAAAAAAAGATATTGGTAAAATACAGTAGAATAGAATGAAAATGACAACAAGAGGAAAGAAGAAAACGTCAGAAGCTGAATTCTGTGAAAATCTTGGCATCCTGAAAGAAGGAAAACGGTGCCTGAAGAAAGGAGCCAGTATTTTATGTACCTACACTCGGGGCTGGCTGTGAGAAACCAAAGGACTTGGTGCAGGGATGGCTCAACATGAGCCAGGTGGAGAATGGACCTGCCTGTATGGGCAAACTTTGGAGGAATATTTTGGGAAATTGCTGTATGTTCAGGCAAATGGGCACTCAATTCCTTACTGAGGGGTTACTGTCATAGATACTGACCTTGGAAAAACCCCCGAAGTTTAGGATCCCACTCACATCTACTGTATAGTGGAACAGCAAATTAGTATTCACAAAATACTAATACCCTACATCACACAGATTGACCAGGAACAGATGCAGCCTTGTAAGAAGTTTGCTATCACAGTCAGATTCCTGATGTACACATCTGATGTCCCAGAAAGAATAAATGCAGACAACACTAGATATCAGTACTATTTTAAACAAAAATGGTGTCTTTTTAGTCTTCCCCAATGGCCCTGCAACAACAGAGATCTGTTATCAGAATTTCTGCCAGCAATCTGCTCCAAATCCTGAGAATTAACAACTGCCCAGGGGGAAGCACAGGCAGAAACCCAGCAGTCCAGGAGTGAGCAAGAGCAGGTAACTTCACCAACACCTCTTCCACCAGTAGTAACAGCCTTTAACAGTTCTGATTGCCAATTTTGGTCAAGGCAAACAAGACCAGGGGGCTGTGGTGGTATTTCCCCTAAAGGCACATCCAGGCCTGACAGAACCTGCGGAACAGGTGCCTTGGTTCTGCCACAACCAGAAGGTATCACAGATTTCTGCATGAACTGCTAAAGCCCCCTCTCCTGAGCATCCAGAATGCCCAAGGCCTGAGCCCTCACCCACCTTCCACTCTCTTTTTGTGGAGGGGGGGTCGGCCCTTCTTGTTCCTGACGGAGGAGGCCTTGCTGCTGCTGCTGCCGCTGTTCACTGACATCCTGTCGTCCTCGCCGCCCGTCACCAGCGAGTTCCGGTACGAGATCAGCGGCAGCCACACGTCCTCTCTCCTCTCCATCATCTGCTCTGTCAGGAACTTCTCCAAGTAGGTGTGCCTGGAAAGGAAGGACAGGGAGTACAGAGGGGCAGCAATGTCCCCACAGACAGCTGGAGACGGCCACTGTGTCTGCAGGCAGGCAGCAGCAGAGGCACTGCTGCCAGGGATGTCCTTTGGCATCCTGGGACAGGAGAAATGGGTTGGTCAAATGCAGCCATTTATTTTTCCATAAAAAACTTGAGGGCCTGGTCCACTGCCATGAAAAGTACAGTGCACATGTGTTAACTGAAAGGAGGAACCATCAACTCCCTCCTGGTCTGGAGGGCCTAGGAACTGTTTTCTTTTTCCATTGATTATTTAATGATGGAATTAGAAGTAATCTCTAAAATGAATATGCAAGTCTACATTAATGTGAATCTAATGAGTTTCAGGCTGCAGAGCCAAACATTGAGAAGTTTGGTAAGAGAACTCAGGTCCTTCAGCATCACTTCCTGCACCCCTCAGTCACAATTTCCTTTAATACCACCTTGCCAGGTTGCCAGCAGTGGGAGTCAACTCCACACATTCCACATGGAAAGGCAGGAGTTTCCTCTGTTAGCTCATGGCAGCTCGGAGCTTGTTACACAGCGCAGCTCCAGAAGAGGCCCAGGAGCCACACTGCTCATGCCAGGATAACAATCACATCTGTTTTTTGATTCAATGAATGGTGTTACTTTGTTCAAGAAACAGCTTCTGTTCAGTATTTTGGGGGAGATTCACACTGGCAGTTCTTATCAACTCTGAATTTCCAGAAAGAACACTATGCTGAGGCTCTGCCTCACCTGACACCCACTAGTCAGTGTCCAGTCTAAGCCAGCTGTGTCTTTGAGAGAAATAAATGGAAATAAGTGCCTGCATGGACAATCTCCTCTATCCTGTCCTACATTAGTTCCTCAGGATTTCCCTGCTGTATTTGCCTTAGTGGGTTTGTAAAGAGTGTTAGTACAATTTTTTTCCCCAGCTCTATAAGTCTGGCACCTTACATGAACAGTTTTATGTGAAATCCATAGACTTGAATAAATCCATAAATGGCTATCACCAGTTCTGAAAGTTGCTCATAAAATGAGTAGCCCGATTAACAGGCTAGGAAAATTAAATTAAATCAGTGTTGCTGCTTCACTCCCCAACTGGCAGCTTCTCCCTTTTCTAGCCCCAGAGAAAAAAGCCAGCAGCCCAGCAGAAGGAAGAGAAGCCCTGTGGAACAGCAGCATGTGCTGGACCCTGCCAGGAAGGCTGTTCTGTGGCAATGCCCTGACACTGCAGGCTCTGGGGTGGATGATCTGGGGGTTGAGGCAGGGAAGCCAAGCTGCAGACCCTGGGCAGCCAGGCCCGTGTTCCTGAGACTGAGGGAGGGCTCCAGAGCACTTCTGGCTGCAGACAGGAGACCACTGCTGAGTTTGGGGAGGCCCTCTGGGCAGGCAGGGAGGGAAGTGATGCCAAACACGGGACTTCTCCAGCAGATGGTGGTCACGGACCTTCCTGCACACAGGCAGCCCCTGTGGTGGGGGAGAGCTCCCTGTGGACTGGGGGAGCTACAGGAAAGGGCAAATCCAGCATCCCAGCCCTGTCCTGTCCTGTCAGTGGAGCACTCTGGGCAGAGTGGAGCCACCTCCACAGAATCCTTACATGTCACCAAAGTGTACTGACCCTTCCCATGGTCACCACAGCCCGTGGGGTCTGGGGCAGGGCTGAACTCCCAACACAGCAGTCTGGCACAGATCAGATAAATCAGGCCATAAAGGACCTATTTCTTTTCATGATCATCAGATTCAGCTGAGGTCAATAGCTCAGGTATAGATATTCCACCACAGCAATCCTTATAGTCCTGCAGGAGCAGCCACTGGTTGTGTTTGTGGGCAGGGGAACCTTTGAGAAAGAATTTAAATGGCAACACGGAAGGTGAAGGGACAAAATGTCCCAAAGAACTGAGTTTCACTCAAAGGCTCAGGTTAACAGAAGCTGTCAGGGACAGCATGACATAACTTTAAATGTCAGACACTGGAAATTTGTGGAAGGGATGACTCTACTGAAAGGCCAAACTTCACTAAATTCAACAGGAAACAGGCCAGTGGCACTTAGACCACCACGCAGGAGAATCCACAGTTCAGCTGGGTAGACAAGCTATAAAATCCTGTTATTGTTCCTTAAATCCTTTCCTGAAGAACAGGCTGACAAGATTCCAGGATATAACAATGAAGAGCAGATGCACAAAGAGTGCCAAGACAGCTTAACTGGATCATCCCATTCCCTAGCTCATTTAACTATTTGTCCTACAGTGTTTGCTGAATTGAGAAAATATTGATAAAATGAAAAAGTGAAATTGGTTCAAGTGTGGTGCACATTAAAAAATATACAGAGTTAACCAAGCTGCATTTCTTACTGCACAGGTAAACCTGTAATATTCATAGTTGTTAACCCTAATGACAGAACCTGCGAAAAGAAATGTCTTCACAGAAAATTATCTGTCAAACCTTCACAGCAAGGTCTGACAGAGTCAGTTGAGGTCGTTCCACTTGATCTTTCTGACTAACACTCAGTGTGGTCACAGAACTGACACCTATAACCATAAATCAGCAGATCTAGCAACTGCACTTTTAAACTGGTCATGAAGTCATTCAGTGAACTCAGTTCCACACTGGGCACATAATGCCTGGCTGATGTTTGAGTGGAGTCCTCTTCCAGTGTATTAAAAAGAAACAACAAATAGAGGTTCACATTTTATGTAAATATATGACAGAAACAGCTGTTACTGCAGTGGTGACAGCCTGTAAATTCCCCTGCACTGCTAATGTTGAATTTCTTTCCTTCTAGCCTAAAAAAGGACTTTTTATTTTCAGTAGCCCATGAGAAATTTTCAACATTGTTCTGGGAGGTCTCAAACTCACCTCATTAGTGGATCTGATTTTTCTTTTCCCATTTATTTTTATTAGTTTAAAACATAAAAGGATGAGTAAGTATGTATGTGAAATGTCTCCCAGGGACTTTCTGCAGCCCTGGTTAGATTGTAGAAACCTCAAAGGAGAGAAACCCACAATGCAGGGCTTAACAGAGCCCAAGGAAGGAAACAGAGCATTACTTACACAGTCTTTTTGTCCTGTCGTAGGAGTTTGGAAGAAAATTCACTAAGCACTTCCAGGAAAGCAAGGTTAGGAGGTGGATAGTCTTGTCCTTTCTGATTCTGGTATTTGAAGGCAAACTCTATGCCATCTCTACAGTACAGAAATATTAACATGTTCAGACACTTGCAATAAAAAACCCAAAACCCAAAAAACCAAAACAGCAAACAAGAAAACCCAACCCAAAACCCAAACAAGTGCCCCAAATCTGAGCTGTGATGAAACTGTTTGCATCCTCAGATCCCATCACGTTATTCCCCATTGCTAGCAAACAGCTGCTTTTGGACAAAGGGGAATGCAGCTCCCTGGGATTTGTGAGCCCCCTGAGATAAGCACATGGCCAGCCCCTGTAAGGGGCACTTGCCCAGAGTGGGAACTGGGCAGGCGCAGCCCAGGGGCAGGAGCTCCACGGGATGTTTCAGATCAAACAGGAGCCAACCTCTGCAGCCAGAGCAGAGAACTGAGTCCCCAGAGCAGGGACACACTCGGTTCTGCTTTGTCACCTGTGACTGAAGAGAACTCTCCCCCTTCCCTCACCCAGCAAGGCACGAGTGTCCCCTGACTCAGGACAGTATCTGCTGCATCCCGACTGAGCCATGCTGATCTTGGTCTCACAGGCTGAGTCTCTGAGACAGCAAACCTTAGCATTTGAAATTTTAGGGCATGGCAAAATCATAATTTAAATTTAGCAGAACATTTCCACACTTTTCTATGCAGCAGTTGCATTAAAAAGTCCAGTCCACTTTAAAAGATTTTCAAAATATTTTTGGAGTATCTTTTTATAAAAGCCCTTGGTTACTCCAGAATCCACAGTGGTGTAGAACAAAGAACCATCCTCAGTTGTTAGACAAAACACACCTGAGACAAACAAACACAGCCATGCCAATAAATTCCAAGAAATAATTAGGTAGCAGCTAGTTTGTTTCCTTTCTACCTACATACATGGAGACCTCTCCACTTAAAGTAGAAAAAATGTATCATTATTCCAGGACCTGATGAGATTATGTATCCTTAGAAAGGGAATGCCAAACAAGAGTTTTAATCTGAAGTAGTATAAAAATCTAGTTTATTTACCACCACTCACTTGTGTAGTGTGGCCACAGCCTCTCTTGTCTTGATCTGATCCAAGCCAAAAGTGAGGGCAAACCGCCGGGCCAGCTCCTTAATGCCACTGACGTGGGCAGATGTCCTGTCCAGGTTGGGACCTTGCTCCTGAACAAGCTCATTGAACAGCTGCAGAGAGAGTTCAGAGGTTGACATCTGTGAGCTGGGAAACACTTTCATTGAGAAAGACCTGGGTTCTGAACCTGCTCCATCTGAGAACGGCCTTTGACTTTTTGCACTGAACAGAACAGAGCCCCTGCCACTTGCCAGAATTTCTTGTGTCCCACTGCTGTTTGCCAGCTGTCCCCCATCTTGTACTTGTGTGGAGTTATTTTGGTGGAATTCTGCACCCACCTTCCCTGAATTCCATCTATCATTCTCCCAACTCATCAAGGTCCTGCATTCCCAAGCTGTTCTCTTAAGCACCTCCATCACCCATCACATCAGGCGGTGCTTTGAATTTGGGGATCAAAACTGCAGCTCCTCCACTGTAGTCTCAGCGCTGTTTGCCCAGCACTGCTGCCTCCAAGGCCCTCCCAGCACAGTATTAAAGTGCTTGTTGCTTTTCCAGCCAGTTCCACCTCTCCTGGCACTGCCACTTACACTGCTCAGAGTCTCCTGGCAGACAGTGCCAGTGACGATATTAAATCAGGCTGCATTACAGTCACTGTTTCTCTCATCTCCACAAGCTCTGTCACCATCTAATTAATGACAGCAGCTTAATTTGACAGGATTCCTCCTTGACAAATCCACACTGGCTGCTACCTATCACTGAGGCACTTGCAAAGAGCTCCTCTCATTACTTTTTTCATGGAATTTTTCAGCCTGACTGATCTGTGCCACCTGTTTCCTCCTCCTTAAGTTTTACAGACAGGGGCTGCTTTGACACTCCCTGGTTCTTCTAGAAGTACATCTGTTTTTCTCAGGTTTGCACAGATCTCTCTCATCTTCCAGATTGCTACAGGAAATCCCTTAGGAAGGAATTTTGGGAGGTCCAGCTCATTTGAGAGCATCTAATTAGTAGGAGTAATTTCTCTGTGCAATGGCTATAGCTGGGACTTCAAGGGCCCAAGTGGTATTTAGTGCACTTTGTGCTGTTGGCTGAAAGATTCCATCACCAGGCAGTAATTTATGGTTGATGTAAAGCAAATTTTTCTGGGAAAAAACATGTCTAACAGTATTGAAAGACCTAATTAGCTTGAAATTTGGAAAATCCATCAGTATTTAGACAAAGTATAAGGAAGATGCATTACTTGAGCAAATGCTGAGAAGAAAAAGCCATCCTAATTCCTCCTGTTGACTCGGGATCAATAAACAAAATGCCATGAATCAGCCTGGACCAAACTGCTTCCAAGGCTCTTCTTTCCCTCCCTTCCATTTTTATCTGCCCAAACTCTGCCAGTGTGGGCCTATGGAGACAGAGATTACTGAGACAAAGGAGCAGTGACAGTCTGAACTGGGAGCAGGGAAATGAAGAAAACGTCCTAAGGAACTGCAGCTTTTCTGCTTCCCTGGAAAGTGCACCAGAGGAAATCCTGGCAAGGGCTTTTTGCAGTGAGGCATTTCTAACAAAAAAATCAATGCTCTTACCTGTTGCAAACTGAGAATGAGTGTCTTTGCACACTGGATTTTATCAATTTGCCTGGTTTTGCTCAGGGTTTCCTTAATGATATCTCCATAGTCATTGTAGTACTAAGAAAAAATGTGAAAAAAACAAAATAGAACAAACCCTTTAAATCAAATCTCTTTTACACTTTCTTACAGTTTTCCCAAGAGAAATATTACTTGTAATTCTTGATTTGAAAAGGCAGCAGTTGCTCAAATGCAGATTTTTGGTGTGAGTGGGGGGCAATGTTTCAGTATCAAAATTTAAACTGGACCCTATGATAAGGTAGGGAACTTCTGTATTTATTATCTTTTGTAAATATGTTGAAAACCAAATGAAAGAGCATTTCCTGCCCCGAACTAAGCCCTTGATGAAGGTGACCCATGGTTGCCAACCCCAAGCAAAAACATGACACTGATCCAACACCCCCTTAAGAAGCAGGTGTGAGCAGACACCAGCACAGAGGTGTGTGCCCCTGGTACAATGAGGGGAAAGGAATTCACTGAAGCCAGAAAGGGGAGTAAGGAATGACTCAGTATGGAGTGCTGTTTCTCTTTATGTTAACAGAATGGTTGCTGAAAGCCACAGCCTGTGGTGCTGCCCATCTGGGTAGAAAAGCTGTACTATCATTACAAATTCCAAGCTGAGAATATTTTTTTTCCCCAACACTATTCTTTCAACCTCATCAATATTTCTGCATTTACAGTCCCTTACTTTTCTTGGCTTTTGTCTTCTTTGGTAGTCTTCTTTGGTACTAATTAAAATTAAATTTCTCTCCCTCTTTCCCAGTTCTAAGAGAAGGAGGGGTGTGGGGAGAGGAGAAGCCCAACCTAGAGCAGCAGGGAGGGCACTCACCTGGATGGTGACAGCTTCAGTTTCAAACTCCCCCTCTGGCAAACAATCCCTAAGCAAGACTAACCCTGACTGATGGCTACAGCGTGTCCTGGGGATTTTATTGTGCTGTGTGTGCCCGATGAACAGCAGGAGAATTTCAAGTTAAACCCTTTATGTGAAGGGTCCTTCTGACCTTCACTGGGCCTAAAAGCTCTGTGGAAGCAGCAACAGTTGAGAAGATACTCAGTTACCACTTACTGCACAACCATACAGAGCTTTTTTTCCCTGCTGCCCTGCTTAAACCAGCCTCCTCTCAGAAGAACCCTGCTGCCTCATGGCAAGCACCAAGCCTGGGAGACTGACAGTGCAACATGACATTGTACAGCTAACTCATTGGGGATTCTAGAAATTCATCTCAGGAGCAGGGTAAGGAACTCTGTGTAGAGTGCAGCCTCTCTGGAAGTACTCAGCACCTCAGGAACCTCAGCTTTTGCTGCTGCCTTAAACCAAGCACATGTGCTACAAAGAGGGTGAGGGCAGTGCTCGCTGCTGCTCAGTGCCTGGTGTCATTGAGAAAGGAAAAGGTACTACACAGGATCCAATAAAGCTGAAAAGCTTGCAGGAGTGTTTGGGCTGTAAGCACAGGCCTGGCAGGGATGGCAGGAGAAGCCCCAACACTGCAGACTGGGCTCAGTCAGGACAGGAGGATGCATGGCCTGTACCTTCATATAGTGTTTGAAGATATCAGCTGCTGCATGCATGTCCACAATGTCATAAATTATCAGCTTGCTAAAGGCAGCCAGAAGGTTTCTCCTCTTATGTAAAGCTTCTATTTTGTTGGCTTCATCTTCTTCATCTCCCTCTGAAAAGCATCATCAACAACAGAATGTTTGTAAGTAACTGTTAAGTTCTAAAACAAGGTTATCAAAGGGGAGCTCTTAGAAAAAAAAAATCAATTCTTGAACATGAAGAAAGGAGGGTTGTTGGAGAAGAAGCTAAAATGAACAGTGGTAAGTCTTGAGTCCTGCCTTCTTCAAACCTTCCAGGGAAATTTAGGAACATGACACACCACTGATCAAGGCTGCTCTCCATAGTCCTGAGGAGCTCCTGATATAATCCACATGGACCTGAGTCCTTTATTTCCTGTGCCCTGTGAAAGGCCACAGTGAACACCTGCTGAACGCTCTTGCTTAACTTCTCCAACGCAGGACATTCAGAGAGGCTCCATTAACATGACTAAGATATAAATATTCAACAAAAGAAAAAATCAGAAGTACCAAATACTTCTGCATGCCTTGGATCTTCAGATGTGAAATCAATGGCTCTGAATAACAGGAAGTAAAATCCAGTTGTAAGAAGCATTAACACTGAATGGCAATGCCATAAATATTAAGCCCCTATGCAAGACTTCCCTCTGTGAATGAAAAATAAACTACAGAGATATAATCTTGAATATAGTTATCATATAATATAAGCCTATTCCACAACTTATGTAAGAAACTTCAGAGCAGAGACTTTCCAAAAATGAAGTAGAAATACTTCTGAAAACATCTGAACAAACTGATCAGAAAATTCTATTTTCTCCTTTCTCCTGTGTCTGTTATGAAAAAAAAGCTAAACATACCCATGCTCTGATTTTCATCATCTTGGTCAATAAACACATGATCCATCACAAAACTGAGAAGTTCTGACTGGAGGCCTGAGTCTGGATTGAACACCAAAGGCTGGAGCCCTTCTCGACCTCCCGTCATCAGCTGGTGACTAAAAATCATCAGGAGGTCACAGAGCAGCATGAAAGCCTGAAAGGCAAAAGAGAATGAATGCAGTGAAAAGTAAGAAAAACATAAAAAACCATTGATCTAATTTCCAGATATCCCCTACTATTGTTAAACAGCTTCTTAACCTGTTCTCAGGTGTAGTTGTTTATGTGCAGTGAAAAGTATTCCATAATGGCTTCCTCTAATTTGGAATGCTGTGCCTTTGGTTCCCAGGTCAGGAACTGGTTATTACCTTCTCCATCAGATGACCCACATTAAACTTCCATTTCTTCTCTATGAAAAGAACTCTAAATCTACCTCTGATACAAGGCCTGCAGCCAAAGTTGTAGTAAAGAGAACACACCTCTTTTGATCAACAGATCCAAAAAAATCAAACAAATAAAAACATGAACAACATGGATGGAAAATTCAGGCTGAGTCACTGTCAGACCCCAAAAATACAGACAAACAGCACTAGCAAGGCAATTCTTGCAGAATTTCATCAACAGATTTTGCAAAAAAAAGAACCAAGTTTGTCTGCACAGCTTTCAAATCCAGACAAAAGCCAACCTGGGCAGAACTGTCCATGATTTATGCTCATTACTATTGTACCCCCATTGCCTGAGACAGGAAAGAAGGCAGCTGTCACTACCTTTCTTTCTTCCAAAGGCTCATTCCTGCATGGTAGTAACACAGTTTTGCCCCCAAATGGCTTTTGCTGGAGTCTCTCAGCCAGCTGTCCGCATTTGATCACATTCAGCACCTTTCAGAGGCCTTTTGATTCATAGCTTCTCTATTTTTAACCTCAGGTTCTGAAAACTTTACAAATTTCCAAAATAAAATCTGTAAAGGCTGAACTTCCTAGTGGCTCCCTTATTTCTGGGAGTATGTTATAAAATCTGAATGAGCTACACTCAGGCAAGAACAGAAGCAAATCATTACAACGTATGTTCTGTTGAGACCTTAGAAACAGATGTTGTTACGTGGGATTTTTCTCCCCTTGATCCAAAAGGCTGTGATTCACTCCAGTGATGATCTCACCTGCTCTAAACTCCCCTGATACTCAACAGAACTGAAGCTCTTGCTAATGCAGACCTCTAAAAAAGGGCAGATGAGTAATGCACTGCCAGTGCTGAGTTCTGTCCAATATAAAGGCAGCAGTGGGCTCAGTCACAGGATATTTATTTCCCTCAAACACTCATGGAAAAGTTGAAACGTTTCAGTCCTGTTTCTCTAAATACTTCATACGTTTTTCCTTCCTTTGATATGGACATCAACTTTGTCTGGAAAGAATGCCTGGAGTAAGGATCAAGTATGGTAGGGAGACAATACAATTTGCACATAATTCTCAAAAAATCCAGTAAATCAAAAGGAATAAGTAGCAGGCTTGCAGTCACAGAAATATACTTTTTAAGGAAAAAAACAAGAGCAAATCATAGAAGAGTTGGCTGGAAGGGGTCCCTGGAGTCTCCAGTCCAGCCTACTCTGCCTGGGACACTCGCTCTCTCTGGGCCTGGGTAGGTGTGGGTTTGTCTGGCTGAGGCTTGAAAACTTCCCCACAACTGGGAACTGTGAAGGAGTTTCTAAACAAAGTTTAAATTATCAATGAAAAAACCATTGTGGCCACCGATAAGGAGAGAACAAACCCATGTTAATACACCCCAGGAACAAACCCAGTGTGGGCAGGGGAAGGAACATCTGCCATTTGCTGAGGCAGGAAGGATGTCAGGCCCAGCTCGAGGTATTTGCATGGAGCTAGAAGATATTTTCACATTATATAATATTAACGTAATATGCCAAGAATAACTACTCTGAATATTAAAAAACAATTACTAAAGTAACATCTGCTGGAAGCCAGTGACACACAAGTCTTTTAGAAATACATAAACTACTGACATCTCTGAGCATTTAATGTTTGTATTTAGCAACCTGAATAACAGAGAGTAAATGCCAAGCAGAGCTATTTTTCAAAGAAATAAAAGTGTCTTTTAAGAAGTATTATCTTTTAAATACCACAGGGAAAAAACACAGGCCAGTTATTAATTATACTCTTTACAAAATCTGGGAAGGTCTGATAGAAATGCCATTTGTAGATAAAATGCCATTGACATAAATCAGTGTATATTCACAAAACATCAGTTAAAAACTGTGTTTTTAACACAGTTAAAGCTGTAACACAGCTACTGTGTCCTGCAGAGACAGACTTAATTATTTCAACAAAACCTTTGATACAATGGAAAAAAATCCAAAAATATTCAGCCCATTTGAGGTCTCAGTCACCCTCCAAGAGTGCCCATTTCCATCTTTTAATCCAGTGTCTACAGGGAGAGCCTTTCATCTGAGGTGATTGAGTTGGATGCCTGAAGCCACGAGGGCTGGAAATGAGCCTGAGCATCCAGGTAATCCTTCCTTACTGTTAATCAAAAGTTAATTTGTCATGAGCTGTGCTTTGGATGTTCTGTTAATACAGCTGCTCCTCTGGCTGTTTGTTCAGGTTTATTTAGACAGGAGCACAGATGATTTTACTTTAAGTTTGATGTAGTGCTGTCTTGAGTTTTACTACAATTTAGCACTCACACTTTTCTAAGAGCATGACAGACATTCTCTTTACCTGTTCTTTGACTGGAGTGTTGACATTTGATAGACACTGCTGGCAGACAGCCAGGAAAGATTTCACAGTTTTCCTCAATACCAACAAGTCCTCCTGGAATAAACATTAAAAGAGAAAAGTATCTAAAAATTAGTAAGAGGTTTCTTGGAGGAAGCAAAATAAAGAAATGGCGATGATTTTATACATTCAACAAAAAGCCGTGATAGAAATAAACTATTAAAGAGAACACACAGAGAAACAGTCCCTTGGTTTTACAGTGATGATGAACCAATCACCGAGAAGAAAACAGCCCCAAATTAAATGAAATGAGGTGAATTCCCAGCAGGATGGCTGGCCCATGCTCTGCACACCTTCCCCCAGGATAGCCCTCAGCTTCCACGTGGAACAGAGAATCCTGCAGAACAGCCTCCTAGCAAATGTGAAGAACCTACATAATGCACATGCACATTCCTTGCTGAAATGTTTTACTGATGCTGTTCAGCCCATGTGTCTCAGTCCTGGTTTTAGCTTTTCTTCCTGCCGTGAGCTCTCGTTGTTCTGTGTTTACTGCAGAGCCTTTTTTGTGGTCCATATGTTCTCCCTGTGCTGGTGCACAGCACAAGATAGGACTGCCATTGTGCCCAAGCACCCTGAGTGTTCCCAAAGCTCTGAACTTCTCATCTCTTCCAATGAATGAGTGGGATTTGCTGAAATGGACACTGAGGGTCTGTGCACTTCCCCACCTTCCTATTCCTCATCAGTTTTTCCCTGACGATGCAGCCATGGTGCCATTACAGAATCTGTAAGACAGCTCTACTCTGTTCTAATCCACAACTTGCCATCAAACACCTCTCTTTCTTCATGGATATAAGCCTTCCACTTGCCAGCATTAAGATGCCTCTTTTTAAAATTTTTAAATTGTATTTTGTTCACCAATTGATCTGTATCATCCCCATTTCAAGGGCCTTCCCAGATGACTGACATGACCATTTTCTTGGCAGAGAACAGATCTCTCCCAGAATGCATCAGAAACTATTCCATTGTGCAAGGATTGCTCACCTACAATTTTTTAAAAAATATATGGATCAGTTTTGAGCTATTGAATATGAGTTACATTAAATCCAAACATACACTTGAAATGCAATGTGGTATTAATATCTTACAGACACTGGTGTTTCAGTTGGTTTTCTTCTCAGTCAAAAATGCAATCTCATCAACAAGAAATTGATGTGCTTCTTCCAATCTTAGCTGTTGGCCCTTCAGCCTTGTACCACCTGTGTTTTCTATCTCCCACTCCAATATTCTACCTAGGGCTGATGCCAGGCTTATCAGTTCACTGTTACATAATCACCTGGTTTACCCCTTTAAGCACTGGGATTTACAATCACTTTCATGCTTTCTACTTGCTATTACAATTACCTTCCATTTAGATATTCATGAATTCAACAGAGAAACTAAAAGCTATGAAAAACTCTACATTACAGGTTAAAAAAGGAATGTGTGTGTCTCCCGTTTCTCTTTCTGTCAAAATGACTAGCAGGCAGGTACATGGTATTTATTATCCTCTCTCCTGACAGCATAGCATGATTGAGATTCATATTGAGAAGTTACAGACAGCAGGAGAAAGCCCAACTGAACAGTGCAATGAAGCCATCTGGAACTCTTCTGAGCTTGGAGAAATCCCAACAGAGAAAATAGGAAGAAAAAAATGAATTGGATTTCCAAGTCTTTGAGCATTCTGGGGTGCACAGCCCAGGCTCTTGAGGTGTGAGTACCTGATCTGCCTTCAGCAGAACAGCTGATATGAAACCATTTTATCATCCTGTTGGCTGTTAGACAAAACCACGGGGTCACAACTCTGCAATTTAACTCTCCATGGCAGGAACAAGAACGAGCTGCTGAGAGCAAGGACTGGAGTCTGTGCCACCACCCAAACCCAAACCAGGGTGCTCAAAAGACCTGTGCCTACAATTCTTCAGGTACTTTCTAGCTTTAAATTAAAGCTTGTTTTTTTCCACTGAAGTAATTTTAAAATGCTGTGCTTTTGCTACGTTCACCTCCCAAACCCCATCCTCTTCTCCCTATGTGCTCACTGCTTCTCCTCCAAAGTACTTATTACTTGCAGTATTAACTTCAGCTTCACAGTGTTGAAGAACACTCAGCTTCCAACCTGACTGTGGAAAATGGTCCAACCTTTTGCACCTTGTGACTTTTTTCTTCTCTTCAACTTTTTGTGCCTTCTGTCATCATGTCCATATAAATGTGAAAAGTCACCAAGTCTAAAGAACACCACATTGTTCTTTAAATCCCTTTTTAATTTCCTCTCTCCTAAGTCCTCTGCCCACTAATCACACTCTAATAGCCACACATTCAGCTGCTCTGGCTGCTGCTTACTCACAGCTGGCTGACCTCTGTCTTGCCTCTCAATGTTTGCTTTAGTGATGTTTTATTTTTACTGTTCTAAGTTTTAGAACTCTTTTTTTCTGCAAATATTTCCTTCTCAGTGCATACAAATACAGTGCCCAGTACAATGTCCTGGGTACCTGGGACCTGGCTGAAGGAATCCTGGTGGAAACAAGTGTATGTCCTAATCCCCCAAGTCTCCGGCCTCAGGACTGACGTTGCTCCCCCAGACTGATAGATGAGAGAACTCCAGGGGAGACACGACCAGTTTCCTTTGGAACCACCCTCAAACCCCTTTGCACCTGGGGAGGAGTTTTCCTCCAGGCTACACAGGCTGCTCCCACAAGCTCTGGAGGATAAGCTTTCTCCCCTCAGTACAGTGCTGCTTACCCCAAAGAGCACAAACAGCCCACACGGCCTCAGCCTCCACTGAATACGCACAGAGGGAGATCAAAGGTTAAAACACCAGCCTGTGGATAATTCAAGGCTTACACATTTCATTCTCACCTGCTGCAGCCTCCCTTTCAGTAATCAATTTTTCCTTTCAGATTTTAGACACCAAGATGACTCCATGGGACACCCTTCTCTCCACAGGCTAGCTTGAAGAAGTGTTTCAAAAGAACTCTGCCCCAGTTCTCTGCTGTATTTAACTGGTGAAATCTTTGTTATCGGGCAGAGAATTCAGACTTTCTCAATACTTCAAATAATCATTAATTAACACCCTTCTGCGAAATGTTTTTGATACATTTTTGGCTGATAAAAATATATCAAAGACTCTCCCTTTGGCTCTATTTACAAATGATATTGAACAGTGAGGGGCAATCTGCAGTTCACCCCCTGGTAACAGCCTGGAGAAACAAGAGCTCTTTGTGTGTATCTTGGAGAGGGGACTTCAGTAACCTGTGACCAGCTGAAAGGCAAGTTTGGAATTTGTAGGTGTTCATGAACATTACAGAAGTGTCCAATATTCTGGTCCTGTATTCCGTAGAGCTGATAGTTATCCTGGAGATGTGTTGCACTGGCTGTAGGTCAATTATGTGCTGTAAACAAATCAATGAGCTGACTTGATCCTAATCAGATTTAAACCACAAGAGTTGAGCTTTTCCCTGCCACACACATGGAGGCTCCAGTCCAAAACACCTGGATCAAGTAGGGAGCCATGATCCAGAACATGCCCAACAGCTGTAATATGAGGTATCCCTCACAGAGCAGTTAATGTGCCCTGGCTTGGGCAGAATGCCCAGGACAGTTCCCAAACAAGGGCAGTTCTCTCAGGACAGAGCTGTATTTTTGAAGAGCCATCTGAACTCCAGACAAAAAATAACCTCATTCCAAAATGATTCTGTTCCAGTGAATGCCTATGGTTGTCAAGTATGACTCCATCACAGAATCAATACAAGATAGAAAAATTACCGGGCAATCCTGAACTGTAGCCAAAGAATTCAAAGAATTGGAAGGAAACCTTGCCAGAATTCCCCATCCCACCTGCAAACTCCCTGCAATAAAAGGTACCTGATGGATGCAAAGCACATGTGAACAACAAATTAAAACTTGCCGAGATACTTGTACTTGTTTCCATCTTCTATTCCCATACTTACAACTCAAAAATGTTCATTGACTTTATCCTGTGCATTGACTGCCTAAACAGGACCTCACAGGTGAAACAGGGCAGCTACTACTGCCAGCATGAAGTCACACAAATGACCCAGCTGGCAGCAGTTGAACACTTCTTACAAATCATTCTTTCCATCTCTGACCTCTCAGCCTGGCTGTTCAAGGGAAAGCTAAAAAATCATCTTTGAAACATGAGCCTGGGAACAAAAACTCATAAATCTATGGGATACAGAAAAACAAAGACTTAAGATTAGTTTTATGACATATTATAAATTCTCTTCTCTCCATTTTCATCTTTTATTTTCCTTCCCCATTAAATGTCCTCCTAACTCTCCTACTACCTCTCCTTTCCCTGCTCTCACCCCTCCCCTATAGGTACCAACACCTTTTCCTTCCCTGTCAGAGGTTACCTGATGTGTATCTGAATAGAAACAAAGCAATTGCTTTCAGCTTGTTTTTTGCTTTGTAATCTTCTGCTTTTATCTCAAACCTGAAAGGCTTGTGAGTCCAAAAAGCCTCTTTGCTTTTTGCAGCTATATCCATTGGTCTACCAATGATGCCACGTGAGGCTACACACCATCACCCCTCTCTGCCCTGAGATCATTACAGACACAGCAAAGTTGCCCCAGAAACCTGCATGGACCTACATATTAAACTGCTGTGCCAGAAATGTTCCTGTAAAAATAAAACTACTTCAAAAATACCCATGAAATACACTGGTGTTCATTCTGAGATGCTTGTGTTAATGCCTTTGTCTACCTACACCTTACAAGTGATGTCCTTTAATGTCTACCAGTTTCCAAGCCTAAATAATGACTTATAAACCTCTTGCATTCTCTCAGCACCTCAGCCTCTCCTGTCACAGTGACACTCCTCCCTGAGGAGAACTGTGCTGCCAGTAGAGGACTTGAGATGCTTTCCTGTGACCAGATTCTGTGTTCATTTAAAACAAATGGGATGGTTTCAGCTTTCTGAGTTCCAAGATGCAGAATTGTACACTACCAGCATGCTAATGAGAAAGAGGCTGAGGGGAAATGGGAACAAAATGGGAATAAAGAATAACAATTATTCCTTTTTTTCTAGTATCGATTCTTAAATGTTAATGTCAGTATTAATGCAATTCAAAACAACTCAGAGAATTTACCATGTATTTTTATCACTTTTCTATGCATAAAATGCTTATTTGGGTAGCACTTCAGTATAACATCTTATCCTTTTGGATGCTGATGGGGAAGCAATTTTTACTCCAGTTTTCATATCATTTTGATTTGATGTATTACTTTTGAAAAAGCTCTGAAAAAACAGGATGCTGGCCTCTGACTGAGAAAAGAGCTGAGGAAAGGTCCTGGAAAAGCCACATGTCACCTTGTTCTGACTGCCTCATACTTTGTGTACATTTGCTTCTTATTAGCAATCATTACTGCCAGTGCCCTGCCATTTCTATTGCAACATAAAGGGTGCAATTAGAGAATAAGCAAGGGATAAGAACTACACATCAAGATTAAGTTGTGGTCTACAGATTAACAGTATTGCTCCCAGCTGCTCATGTCAACATTCCTTATCAGCCATGCAAACTGCAGTACTCACAACAAAGTGCATTAATTGTCCTCAGCAATAAAAATATAATAATCAGCTGCTATAAAATCCTGATAAAGACTATTTGCATTGCTTAGACATATGCATGATATTAAATAGATCCTGAAACACGGAAAAAATCTGAACATCAACATTTAACATGTTATAAATGACAACAAATGGTGGCAAGAATAGAAGTTACAAAGAAATCAAATGTAACACCTTTCTAGGTAAATTGTGTTCTGCCAGTGAAATCTGTATGATCAAGTGGCCACTTACTTTGGAAGGGGAGCCCTCAGTGATTTTCACCAGCTGCCAGAGAATAGAGTAGTGGGAACACTGCAGTGCCTGGACAACGATCTGTAACACAAGAACACACAGAATCTCAGCACGCTGCTAACAGCAGGCACAGCAGGAAGTGTATGGAAAATCTACCATGCATTTTGTGGTGAAAAGACAGGAGTGGCTCTTAGCACTTTTTATTCTCAAGGGAATCATGTTTTTCCTTGGTTCGTTTGGTGTGATAAGAAATCAGCCTACTAGAGGTGAAAAAATACTGTGTAAATGCTGGGAAACACCAGAAAACTCTGCACTGGGATACAGCAAGACAGAAGTACAACCCAACATCTACATCTCTCAAGTCAAAAGCATCTGTTTAAATATCTCTAAACCTGGCTTCCCTATTAAACAGCCTGGAAATCTGTCCCACTGTCAAATGAACATATAACCCAATTGCTAAAAAAAGGGAGAAAATACAGCTTGTCCCATGGAGAATACCAGGGTCACATCCACGGTGCCCAGAAAAGCCTCCATGCTGTCTCTTGAACAGTTCAAATCCAGATTAAGGGCTACAAATGCCAAACTGCTCAGGGTGGCCTGCAGGAAGAAATACTGAGCAGGGTTCAGATTTCAGGACCTTTCCCCTAAGATCTTATGGAGGCATTTGGAGAGCCACACACAGTCAGACCCAGAAACTGTGAATGGCTGGCAGCTGCATGGACAGGTCTTATCTGCCAGCCCTGCCCCTCCAGGGAGCACAACTCCAGCATGAAGCAGCAACTGCAGAGAGAGAACTTTCACACACTGTGTGGCAATGCCTCCTCTTAGGGTTCTTTCTACAAAATTCTTATCAGGATTTCATGAGAATTTCTTTTTTCTAAATGAAGCTGAGTTAGAATTAACAACTGGTTTCTAACTGAAACCAAATCTTAAAATGTGCTTAAATGCTGAAGTAGGAATTCTGCAGTAATTCTGGGAGAATAAGAGATGGTTCCTGTGTTCATCCATGAGAAACAAAAACTGAACTCTGAGGGAACAAAGTCCAAGGTGTGTTCACTAAAAGAACTCCACTAGGATATTCTAGTGTTCTGGTTTTCATAAGCTTTCATTTTACCTTCAATGCACAATAATAATTTGTGATAATTCTAATTGCAGCCAAGGCTTACAATGTTGGGTTTCAGTGTAAACATCAGGATTGATGCACTGCTTTTCAGAGCCAGGAACATTAGCTATCCCCATCTTTACAGATGAGAAAGGTGTGGGAAGGAGCTCAAAAATCACGGAACCCAAGGTTGTCCACCTCTTGGACAGCCCTTGACTCCACTATAAATTCCATTCCAAACTCTGCTTTTCCTGCATCACTGGAGTGCATTGAACTTTTGAATTTCTGTACAACCAGACCCTTTGGAACCTTGGACAGCCAAGTGATGCAGTGCAGGTGTTGTTAAGGGTACCTGTTCTGGCATAGCTCCGTGTTCAATTCCAGTTCTCAGCAATCTGTAGCAGTTACTGAACAGATCCCATTTGGTGAGGTCATGAGCACTGGAACGAGAGGAAATAAAGAGGCATTAATTGTGCTCCTCAGAACCCCCAGCCCAGAGAGCTTTGGTGGCTTCTGCAGCTGACCAAGCAGCTGCACAGCAGCTCACTCCATGCTAAAAGCACAAATCAGGCTTTCTGATAATCTAGGAAAGATGTTTTACTACATGGGATTTTTGTAGGGAGGAGATAAACTCTCTCCCTACCATACACCTATAAAGGCTACTTAAGTGCAGCTGCTGCTTCTCTAAGTTATCTTTCCTCTTTTGGACACATTGACAGAACTCCAGAAAATCCTTCCCTGGCATTGCAACTCTGTCAATATCTGAATAAAAACGGCTTTAAGCAAAATAAAGTTGTATATTTTTCTACTGTCTCATTTGGAGAAAAATAATACACATTACCACTAGATATTACATATCCTGAATATCTGAAGTGGGACTACATGATAACACACGGACATGAGATAGAGATGGTGGTCACCATCCCACACACTGTTCCACAGTTCAGCTGCACCAACCTGATTTCATCAGTGAGAGGAATAAAAATGACATTAGGAACAAATACTCTACAGCCTTTTACAGACCTCAACAGCTCATGAAGTGGCTTTTTAATAGAGAAATGAGAAATACAAAAGAAACTGAAAAACATCAGGTTGCCTGAAAGACAAAAATACTCTCTCAGCATGTAAATTTAAGCTTAAAACATTTTTCTGCAGTGGAAATAAATGGAGATAATTTGAAACAATTTATAATACATCTATAAAAGAGCAAGCCAGTTCAGAATAACCAGAAACTCGCTGATTGAAACATTCACCTGGAAGAAGGGATACTGAGACTGAATTGGGCATCTCAATTGGATGCAGCAGCCTCTTCCCAGACTCATCCCAGCACCTGGATCACCCAGCCAGGCTCACTCCTCCCACCACTGCGTCTGCCCTGGGTTAAACCATGAACTGCCCTGCTCAGCCAGAAGGAATAACTCTCTAGTTCCAAAAGGGACAGAGGCTGAACTCAGCACTGGGAATGCCCAGGTCCTGTTGGAAGCCCTGCCATGAAACACCTCCCACGCTGCAGAGTGTTAGCCCTGGAAAATGTCAGTGGTGAGAGCTTCCCAGAAAACACAACCATCAGAGTGCACTGTGCACTGCAGGGCTGTGCCATTAAAGCCAAGGTGCACCTTAACTTCCAGTTCAAATCCAGGAATAGAAGAATAGGAAAACTTAAAAAAAATACTGGACTAAAAACGTAAAAAGTGTAAAAATATTTCATGGACTTAGATGGTCTTTGAAGTACTAAAATAAAATGCTTCATAGATAAATTAGAGGCTGCCAGAGAGCTGCCTCTGACTGGTGGTATTAAGCACAGAGATGCTGCTTCCATAAACCACAGGGTTGCCAGCAAGGCAGAGTGGTACCTCCTTAATTACAGCACTGTAATTAAAGCAGTAAAGTCTCCTTGGTGTGCAGAGGCAGATATCTGCAGAGATTATCCTACAGAGAATATGAAAGGAAAAACTGTCTCATTCCTGCCTTTTCAGTTCAGAAATTCTGTCAGGCAGCTGGCACAGGGGCCATGCCCCCACAGCTGGGGACACTCAGCTCCCTGCCCTCAGCCTGGCCTTACAGCTGAGCTTGGGAAGGGCTCTTCAGCTTCCAGAGCTGAAACATTCTGACTATGTACAAGTTACACACAGCTTTTCAATTGAAATTTTCTTAAAGAGGAGCCTTCACATTACAGTTAGGCATATTCTGGTACCTCTTTATCTCTTTTGAGCTACTTAGCCATCAAAACCATAGTTATAAAGGCATCTTGGACACCACATAATTCTCCACAGAAGTTCAGATTGACAGAGGCTCCCAGGAAGAAAATTCACACAACACAGAATTTTCCCTTAGTTCCTTCCACGTCAGACTCTTAATGGATTACAGAAAACAAGTCCCAGTATTTCATCCAAGGTTTCTTTTAATTCTTCTGGACTGCCCTGTCTGCTGGGGCACATTTCTGCCAGACAAGAGGCAGGTGAGGTAAAGTACCAGTTTCACAGTGATTCTCAAAGTGTGGCATAAAACAGCTTAGAAAAGTTTCTGTTCCAAGAAGCGACCTTTCCACCCACCAAATTCCTTCACTTCTTCAAGATGCACAAAGAGAGGGAAGCTGTGCCTTGAGCTTTGAGCAGCTGTGCTACTGATACAGTCTAATTTCTCTAATGAGGTTTCACTTATCATCATTTCCACTTCTGGATATAACAAACTTCTGAGTAACTCAGTCTGAGGGATGCACTGGTCAATTACTGGAAAAAATGTTCAGCAAAAAGTTTCTCTAAGAGGAAGAGATGATGTGATGATGTGACCATAAATTTACCTGTCTAGGAAGTGTCCTGACTGATCACACTGACCCTGATACACATTGTTTTTATCTGAGAGTTATGACAGTCCCTGGGGGTTTGTGGAGTCAGCGTGGAGGCGGGAAGGAAGCAAATGTTGTATCATACCTGAGGCCTACTGGACAGTAATTGCAATGCTCCTGGTTTCTAAATGTGAAACAATGTCCTCCATGCAAGGCAGGACCAACATGCACATCCAGGGGAACAGAGGTGATGCTTGGGATGTGCCTTGCATTGGATTTACTGAAGTAAGTAAATAAAAGATACTAAGATTTTGCAGCAAATAAACTGCTACAGCACTGATGTGTCAAGTGTGAAAGTTCAACTTCTTTACATGCAAGCAGATATTAGGAATTCCTATTGAACTACAGTCGTAAATAACCAATCAGCTGAGGAATGATACATTAGCTGTTTTGCAGCTCTTCAGCTCTGATCCTTTGTGCTTTCCCGGTTTTTTGAAGGTGAAAGTAGATGTCCCTGACCCTGATTTGTGTGTTATCCTACAAGGCTTATCTATGGTCTGAATTAACTCTAGAGATCTGGAACACTGAAGGAAAAAAAAAATACGTGAGCCTCTCAGGAAAGCCTTCAGATTTGTGCTTCTCTCCTGGATGTGAAGTAGAGCTTTCCCCAGGTCCCCTCAGGAAAGGCAGACACGGCTCTAGTGTGTTACCAGGGAGACTGCAAACCTAATTTGCACATGTGTCAGCCTGCTGCTCTATGGAAATTAGTAACAATTTAATGATCTTTGTGGGACTCTCCTTGAATGGCAACAAAGAGTAGAGATTGCAGAATCATTTCAGACAGTGATCCAAAGCAGGATTCAGGATAAGTGAAGTCTAAGCACAGAGAGAGAAACGAAATCACAAAGTTGTAAAAAAACCAAGTTGTATAAAAGAGCTGGCAGCAGGCAGGTCCTCTCCCACACTGTGATAAGGGAGAAATGATTTGTGGCTCTCAGCCACCTGCACATGAAGCTTTCCCTCCTGCTGACCAGGAGCAAATGCTTCCTGCAGTTAGAGGGAAGATCAGGCCTCTGTGCTGTGCTCCAGAATCCACAGCTCCAGTGAAGTTCTCCAGGCTGCTCTGCACGTGCCGAGGATGCCCCTGGGTCTGAGAGCAGCAGGAACCTGAACAGCTGGTTCATGCCTGGTGAGGGAGATTCTGTGCAATCCACACAGGGATATTTGGCCAACAATTCAACTGCAGGAAGAAAATGCATCTTCCAGGTTCTCACCATAAACTATTCATTATTATTGCTGCTACTAATTAATTCTGTAATTTTCAGGAGAAGTACCTCAAAGGCATTGAGAAACAGCTTCCTGCAGGCTCTCCTAAGCTGAGCCCCAAAGCACACGTGGCAGAGAAGTGTCCCTTGTGCCCTGACTGTGCCATGCAGAGGAGCAGGACCTGTAGTAACTTACTCAAAGGTGTAAGAGCATTGGGTGGAAGGGAGGGGGTGCCACTTGCAAATCCCATCTGCAAAGGCCATGGCATGAACTGAGCAAGGACCCAGATCAACCCAAACAGTTCTACTGACAAACACCACCAGTCATTCCTCCATCTCCACTTCAGATTTCAGCCATGTGTTTTCTCATTTCCCCACACCTGACACTGCTGATACTCACTGAAAGGATAAAATTAACATCACAAATTTGTGAGGGAAGACACCACCTACTTGTGAAAAGATGTCAACCTCTTGAGTGTGGAGAGCACATTGTATATGTCATCATCATCAGCCTCTTCTCCCTGCAAAGGAAAGGCAGTCCATGAGGAGAGCCCAGCAATTCAGCCCAGGACATTACTGCACAGGCAAGAGCAGCTTCTTAGGGCTTTATGCTGATATCAAAACTGCCTCCAAACTTCCCAGTGACTTTTATGTAGATTCCACAACATCTAAGTAACCATTGCACAGCACTAAAAAATAAGCAAGATCATCTGACAATATTCAGCATTATCACCGTGTTAATATCCAAATCTGTATCCTCTAGCAGTAGAAATCATTCCCAAGACCAAAATCTGAGTTCTACCTTATCTTACAAAAAGGACTGAACCACCAGCTTTGATCACTAGCTGATGGAAATTCTACAACACAATTTTAGTGTTTTCTGCAAACTAAACAGCAAATTCCCTTCGTGAATCAAGTGAAAATAAGGTATGTTCAACCCTAATTTTCCCAGCATTTTTCTAAAATTAGAAACCCACTTGCAACAATTCTTCTTTTCCATTTCATTTTGATGATTTCTTTTCCATCTAAAAGCCTAACAATTAAAACATCTTCCTGCCTTCAGATGCAATTGTCAAACAATGTTTCTCTCACTATCAGCCCAGTGAGAAGCCATAAAGCAGTGGGATATTTGCTTGGGTACCAGTATGCAAATTTTTTAATTTAAAATGATGAAATAGATTTATTAAAATTAATTATTCAAGCAAATATCACTTTAAAAAGAGAATCACAAAGGCCATAATTTTAAATCCTTGCTACTGCTGTTCTCTTTCTTGTCTTCTCCTGCTTTTGTCTTGGTTCTGTCTCCAGATCTCTATGTGCCATGTCTGACCCATGCACTCGCTTTTCCTTAGAGATCTAAGGCTCTAAATTATTTTCTCAGATGCCTTTCAGACACAGTGCTTCTCTGCAAGCCACAGCCCCGCTCTCCTTGGAGTGAACATGCACCGGAATGTGTGTGCTCCCTGTGCTGAGAAGGAAGGGAACCCCTCAGAGGAGCCTGCTTGTCGCTGGCCCACAGCCCCTCCGGAGCCCAGCCCGGCAGCCCCAGGGCATCCTTTAGGGCTTTCTGCACTGGAGCACAAAGGGAAACCACGGGCACAGAGAGGGGAAAGGAAAAGGAGTGAGAATAAGCAGGTACTGGCTTCCTGATTCAACAGCACTCATAGAGCAGTTCTAAAGAAAAAACAACAGTAAGGAAAATTGCGGGCAAAATCTTCTTCTCTCCTAGTTCACCACTCCTGAGAAAACTCTTGGGAAGGCATTTATAAATCCCAGCACCTCAGTGCTCTCCTCTGACTCCCCCTGGGTAAAAGGGGGACCTTTGGAGCAGGCCCAGGAAGGCAGAGGCCTCTCAAAGGGCACTATTTGCAGTGCTCAGCTGCTGGGCATCCATTGGGTGTGCACAGCTCGGGTGGTTCTGAAGCTGGACTCTTGTGTGGCAGCCCAGCCTCAGCCCTTTCTGCTGCACAACTCAGGTTTTGGTCCTGTTGGCCAGAGGTAGGGAACTTCAAAAACCCAGGCTAAGGTGTAACGTGGCAGTAGCTGGAAGGATTCCCCACACAGGTGGGCAGAGATGGAGCACAAATTCCAGACTGTCTTTCCAGGTTCTGATCAGGAACTCATGAGAAAGTACACCAAAAATGGCACACAGGTTGACAGCAAGCTCCATGTATTTTACAAAAGAATGCACAGTGGTGCCCCATCTTCTCTGTGCTGTGGAAGGTTTCCTGCATGTGCTGCCTTTTCACTCATGCTCATTTCTGCAGCATTACAAACATTTTTATCTACTCTGCAATGTGACAAGGCATATTTACAGTGTGCCTGTATGTGGCATGCTATGTAAAAATAGGAAAAAATGCATATTTCCTTTAATATGCCTTTCTAAATCAGGGACTTTGCTTAACTTTCTCTAAATGTACATCAAAAGTTAAATGTATCCGTGACAGTGCAGTGCATGACTACAAGCAAAGGAACAGGTCTGTGCAGCCCTCATGTTTTGTTTGAAAGGCATGAAAATTACAGCAAATTAAGTACTGCTACACAAAGTTAAATTGCTGCAAAGGAGGAAAAAATTACTACGGTTTCTATTCTTATTTAATATATTCTGTCTTATGCATTTTGAAGAATAAATTCTTACAACTAAATGCCAGGTACTTCCAGGTTTCAGACCTGGATCTTTTACTCCTTCCAGGGCTCTTTTAACATGCCATTACACGTGTTTTCTTAAATCCTCTCTTCCATTCAAAACATAATCCAATCTTGATTTTGCTGCCTGCATATACATTTGAGACTACAAACATTTATGTAAATACAACTTCCTCTGCATTTTTCATCATCTTTCACCCATTCATCCACTTAATTCCTTATGTAGACTGTTTTAATACTCAACTAAATTTTCAGAAGTAGAATTGTCCCATAGTCTTGTTTTACACCATCAGTGATTTGAAGGCTTAATGGGTACTGTAAGGGACTTTCTACAGGGAGAAGTAGCTCCAAATAATTATGAAATAGCTGCTGCTGCACTACATCTTCAGATGGGTAATGTCATGGCTTGCTAAGAATGCTTTTCTGTAGCCTATCCTAGCATATTTTAGGCAGTTAACTTCAACAATTTTAAGAAAACAAACCTCCTGCAGTAGATCCTCAACAGAATGGTTAAATCGATCCACAAACTCGTCAATGAGTTGGCTGTGAGCTATGTCAACTCTGTTCTGGATGGTATATTCCTCACTGCAGAGGATGCTGTAGGTTTTGCTGCAGGCTTCCAGAACATCTGATTCCACATGCTTTTCCACAACAAACTTAATCTGCTTCAGTAAGGCATCCAGATGCTGCAGAGCAGAAAAGAACTTCAGCTTTCCCCTCAATAGGACAATGACACCGAGCAAAGCCACTGCCAGAACAGCCAACCAAGGCTGCATTGCTCATGTGCCAAAGGCACAGCACTGTGACTGTGACACTGAACAGTGGTCAAACCTGAGAACAACCACACCTCCTGCCCAAGGAACACTACCTTTTCCATTCTGCCCGTGCTGTAGATTTCCAGGTCAAAGTACTGAGGGATTTGCAGGAGGTTTGCAACCTTCTCGGCGTCAGCGGAATACTGGAACATCATGGCAACAAAGCAAACAACAGGCAAGTAAAAATAAACTCCTGCACTACAGAATGAGAAAGTTTAAAGACAGCTGTAAATCCCAGTGAGAGATTTATTTTGTTGAAAACTGTACCTTTGATAGCAGCATGGGAAGTGCAATAATGAAATGCTCAGTCAGTTTATTTCTGTCGTCTATCTGAGTTTTTCTTTCTTTTGCTGTCAAGACCTGGAAGTGATCAAACATAACTACAGTAAATACATTTTCTGCATATAGTATTCATTAACTTTTCTAAACATTGTATTACAAACAAAAACATGCAAGTGTATTTTTCATAAATCAAAAGAGGAGGGAATAAAAACTCAAAACACTTTTGGGCTGAAGAGTGATT
Organism: Sinosuthora webbiana; assembly: GCA_013397395.1. Lineage (NCBI taxonomy): Eukaryota > Metazoa > Chordata > Aves > Passeriformes > Sylviidae > Sinosuthora > Sinosuthora webbiana. The sequence continues at coordinate 146,123 of VXBN01009787.1, read as the reverse complement.
AAGTGGGAGGACTGTGTGTCCTAAGAGGCTGTGATTGAAAAGGAAAATACCATATCACCCAGCATGACATTGTCCCGCACATCAACATCTGTTTAGGATTGAAATTCAAATATAACCCAAGTCAGTGGAAGTTTTGCTATTGCTTCCAATTGTACTGAACTCTGGCTTTCACACATTAAACCAAGCGTTAATGTAAAACCTCAGGGCAAACTGAAGTATAATTAAGAAAACCAAAACCAAACCACACTGTAACAATGATTTTCATTAGCAGATTCATGGCCTCCTCTCTAAACTGGAACAGAATTCTCAGTGAGAATGTACATCCAAGTTCACAGCGAGGTACTGATGCACTAATGCTGTCAGAACAAAACCCCCTCGAAACAGTGACCAGAGACACAATAATCAAACCAGCATGCTTCATCAAAGCTTAGATCTGGCTTCCTGGCTTCAGGAAAGAAAAGAAAACAAACAGTGATAATGAAATACTCAAGTTAGCTAATGATTCACATATAGCAAACCAGCTAGACTGCACAGTATAAAGTCAGAGGAGAGACTATTTCACAAGAAGGTGAGTGAAATCTGTTCCCATTTCAACTCAGAGAAGAAGTTGGTGAGACCATGGGACAGGATGAATCTCCAGTGACAAGGCAGACACCCCTGCAGTTACCATCCCACAACTGATGGTCTAACTGAAAAGAAGCCAAAGCTGAGCATCACCCCTGCATGGCTCTGCAAGGGGGGAGGAGCAGCTGGACACAAGGCATGTCCCTGGATGCCAGGCCCTGTGCCAGCAGGAACCCAAAACAGCCGTGGAAGTGGGAGGGAATGGATCAGTGAGCAGGGCAAGACACCACTTGCACAGTGCATGGTGCAGGGATGGCCCCAGAGCAGCCTCAGCCCCTGCACAGGGCAGCACCAGCCAAGCTCAGAGCAGTGCAAACCCACGTCAGAATCCCAACCCTGACAGCCCAGTCATGTTCTGGGACCAAATACTGCTGTTCCCTGGCACGGGGAATTGATCTGGGTCCCAGCATGACTTCCAGGCTCTTTTGATCATCCTTCAGAAGGTGGAATTTGTTTTACTGATCTGTTTTCTTTAGCTCTAAATAGAGACATTGAAAACTTAAGACTAAGCAACCTGCTGAACTTCAGAGAATTGAGCTGTAGATCTCTTGAGAAAGAGAAAATACCTGGGAAGTTAATAGTGATGTTATTTGGTGCTCCAAACAGAAAACACCAACACATTTATTTTTTTTTTTTTTAATTCAAAGGTCACTTTGACTGTTCAAAAGGTTTGCAGCTTCAGACAAAAGAAGCTGTGCTTACTTATCAGTTTTCATAAGAAAAGATAAGACGTGCTTGTGAAACTTCAGAAAGCACTTTCATGGATTCCCCTCCTTAACCCTGAAATGTTTTAAAAAATCTGGAATTCCTAAAAACATGCTTTATAAATTAAGGTACATAAAGGATGTTTAAACTGATGGTTTCTTGAAGCTTTTCCTGGGATGCTGTTTCTGGACATGAGACTAATCTGCTTTGGCACATAAAAAATTAAGAAGTTATTTAACTGCATTATTTTAGCAATAGAGAATGGCAAGACTCTCCAGATTTCATCTCTATTAAATCTGTGGCTCTAACAAACTAGTTATGATTATGTAGAATGCATGCTAAAAGAAGTATCATACATTCATGTGGGTTTATTCCATTTTTGTCTATGCTAAATAAGATGGGAACTACCAAAAATCAGGGATATACGTTTAAGAAGCCGAGACTGCTCTGGAACATGGATGCTGTATTTATGGAGAATACAGCTGAAAGCCTGTTATTACCCTGACCCTGTGACTTATAATGAAGCATTTAAAACTGCATGTCCAGCCTTAGGAATGGCCTTCCACTGGTGCTCAAACAGTCAGTATAAAATAAACTAAAGTGGCAATTTGGCCAGAATGTAAAGTTCTGAAACGTTTAGGGCACTCAGTGGAAGAGGCCTAAGAGGACGGATGCCTAAAACCACAGACACATTCAGACTGGTCCCAGTCCCACCCCTCCTGCTCAAAGCAGAACCAGGCCAGGGGTCACACTGGGAGGATCAGGGCTTTGTCCAGTCAGGCCACAAAAACTACCAAGCATGGAAAGGGCACCAACTCCCAGTACCAGTTCCATGCTTAAACACCCTCATGATAAAGATCCTGTTGACTTTTCTGCAAATTTTATGTCCATATTAGCAGCACATTCGTTTTTATGGAAAGCAGTCAGAGGTAGACTGCCCTGCTCCTACACTTTCCACTCTAATCTAGTTTTAACGTTAGGAGCTGATGATGTAGGTACATTACAAATATAAGGCAGGGGTATGATAAAAAGAACATCCAAAAATATATTTTATGCTGTAAATTTATATTGCTTAACTTGGCAATGCAAACCCCAAAATCAAACAAAGAGAAAACCAAACATGCCCAGAAACAGAATTTCTAATATTTTCCTTAGAAGCGTTCAGATGAAACAGCAAACCCCAGTTAAAAAACTCTACCGCAGGAATGTCCAAATGTGGTGTTACAAGTATCTTCCGTGCTCTGGTGCCAGCCAGGCAGGTGCAGCCCCACTCACCCTCTTGCCAGTGCCCCTGCCCACGGGGGGATGTGCCTCGGCAGCCTGTCTGATGGTGCACACCATGAGCTCGATCAGGGCGCTCTCCTGACGGTCCGACATCGCTGCGGGGAGAGCAGGGCGTCAGCAGGGGACACAGGGGACAGCAGGGGAACACTGCAGCACACACCACCACACACAAGGTACTCTGCCACATTGATCAAGGCTCTCCTGCCTCCTCTGCGATTTGCCATTGGCATCATCTCAAAATGGACGTGGCAGAAGTGAAAGGAGCCCAGAGAAATGTAGGCTGGAGAAAAGGATCAATGAAGGGGAACATCTAAGGAAGATCTACAAAATAAGGAAGAGTCATAGCAGGCAAACAGTGACAGACAATTCACTGTCACTGCCTCATAAATTCTCTGCTCTTTGGCAAGTGCTTCTGCTCACTTTTGGAGGACCAAACCCCACTAGGCTAAGCAGAAACAAGGAAACAAAGTGCCTAATTTCCTAAGGAAATTATCCTATAAATACCCTCACTGTAGCAGGTGCACACCAAAAGGTCAGCTTTTGAAGCATGGACATGATGAGCACACCTTGCCAGGAACATTGATTTTTCAAACACCTAAGCCCTGTGAAAGTCCCTGAAGCAGGAGAATCCTGAGGAATCACGAAGGATTTTGAATGACACTCATTAACCTTAGGGACATCTTGCCCCCAGCCTCCCTGGCTATTTTGTGCACCCAGGTCTATTATTAGCAAAAGGAAATCTGAAACTAAGGGTGAAAGAATTCCCTCTGTTTTTTCTCTTGAGAATTCATTGTGTTCACATTGCCTGGAAAAGTCCCATATTTAGGTAGCATCACCTAAAGCGATGTTTATTCAAAACTGTATTAGCTATCTTATTTATTGAAATAGCTATTTAAACATTCAGACAAAATCAGCCTTAGCCTTTAATATTAGGGAACCAGAGTACAGCAGACTTGACAAAAAAAAAAAACCTCCAGAGTACAAAACGAACAAAAAATAGAGTACAAATTGCTGCTTTTGAGGAAAAGTACATTAAAAATAGATTAACCTAAAATCTTCAAATACGCTTTCCAAACAAACCACAACATAAAAAGATTTTTAACTGTGGGGGGCAGAGGAATTTGAAGAGTAACTAACAATACTGTGCAATACCAAGGAAGCACAGGGTTAGGCCAATACCTTCTTCTCCTTGGACTGGCTCCTCCAAGAGCAATTCTGTCATACATTCCCAGTCTTTCAGCAGTTCTTGAGAGCTCTCCCACAAGCTGTCCACCAAATAGGCTGCATGTTCATGCAACTAGAAAATCCAAAGCAATCATCAGTACAGCTCTCTGTATAAGCACCAGTTCTTCAACTTTCCCAGTCATGTGGCCACAGAGAGTGTCCTGGGCATGTATCTTATGTTAGTTGGAAAGAACATTCAGTTTAAAACTAATTCAGGAAGGTTTTCTCCCAGCTGAATGACATCAGTGCAATGGGGTTATGTTCTAACAGAAATGAAATAAAACCAAACTGAGCTTTTGCACAAAGCTGCTTGTTTGTGAAAAATCTTTCCCAGAGTTTTGACCCAGAAGCTGTAAACTTACCTTCCCTCACTTTCTCACTGCATTACAAAAAAGAGAAATGGTGGGGCATGAGAGTTGTAATGTATTTGTTTTGAACAAGCTGCTATGTGCTCAGAAAAAAGGAGCAAAAACCCTGGTGATTTCAGGGGGTATAGATTTAACACTAACTTCAACTGCAAAAAATGTTTTTATGTGAATTAACCCAACTGTTGTAAAGTGAGAAAAATAATCCATAGGCTTCTGCTGTTTTCTAAACTTAGCTTTAACTACTACCAACAAGTAACAAGCACAACACACAGTTTGTGCTTGCCAGGGACTGGTTTCTTAGCTGGAAAACATCTCCAAGTGCAGAGAAGGAGGTGTCAGCACATTCCCCTCCTCTGTTTCTGACAGCTTTAGGCAAAATGTCACAGAGTTACTGCTGCTGGGCAAGGTTCACTCCCTTGAATGCACCCCCAAGCTGCAGCGTTAATTTGTCCCACCCACATGCAAACTCCCAACTCTCTAACTCTACTAACAACTCGGTTCCTAACAACTCTCTCAAAATCAACAACAGCAAAAACTGGCCCTGAGAGAGAAGTGACCCTCAGGGAGCAGCATGGGAGGAGGCACTTTGCTGGTCTTGGCTTTGGGAGTGGAGCAGAGTTTCTTTTCTCCTCAGAGGGACAGACAAGGGCTGTGCTCAGTAACTCCAACAGTAACTCCAATCACACACACTCAGATCTAAGGTGTCTGCACTGTAAAACACAATGAACTTTACAATCGAAGTTTTAAAGAAGCTGGAACTAAAAATCCATTCAGGTGGCAGATGGAAGGCTCGCACAGGTAGAAATTTCATCCAGATTAATTTGTAGGTTTATGAGGTGTTTCTAAAAAACATGAACACTGTACCAAAATTTTGTCCTTCCTTCTCAGCAACTCTGAGTGTTTCTTTTCATTCTCACAGTAAACTCTCTTGCTCAATGCTTCATAACAATTAAAATAACCAATTGTAATATCTTTTCCTTTTGCTTTTTACCCAAGATATACTACCCTCCCTTCTCTAAAAAAACATTTCTGTCATTCCTTTCTTTCAGTCTACTTATTTTCAAATCAAACACATAATTTTGAACCTTCCCCCTCTATCTTAAGAGCATCCTGTACCTGACAGTATCTTCTCAAATTTTCCTCCTGCCACTGCCATTCCCCATCTGCATTACTGTTACTACATGTTCCATACAACTTCCCAGAGATGCTGTCTATAAATCATGGGCACAATGCCACCCTGGATGTGCTCATCAAATACACTTCATGTCACCACATCTGTACTTGTTTTCCTCAGACTCCAGTGTCTCCAAGATGCATCTGCATAAAGCCCTGAAAGACCTCATCTTATCTCACAGCTGACTCTGCTCTGACCCAAGGACCCTCAGGTCTGAGTTCACCCATGATTCTAACCAGAATTGGAGACATTTATGTAATTTTTGTTCCATCTTGATTCAAATTATTTTACTCCACAAAGAACAACTCCAGAGGTATTCTCCTTGCCTGGTTATGTAAACAAAGAACCATTTACATCTGTGTGCAGCAATGCACCCTGGCAGCCACCACAGCACCAGCAATGCAGTGTGAGTACAGTGGGGACATGCACAAGTCAAATAAACCATGATTTTCAGATCAATTTCCCTAATGGACAAGGAAATAGAGGGGCAGGGAAAAAGGGCTTACAGTATTTCTGAAAATATAAAAAAAGAGAAAAGAAAGACAATTTATTACTGTATGTTGATAAATCACTACTTAAGTTCCAGGTTTTATTAAACATTTAAAGGTTAAAAATGACTTTTTTACCTCACTTTCAAGAAAGAAAAGAACCAACATTCTAATAAGGTTTCCATTTGGGCTATTTCGCCCCCTCCTCTTTGCTAGAGCCTCTTCAGCTTGGGGATCATGTCTGCTGAACAGCCTGAAAATAAGCAGAAGGAGCTCATGGCTATTACAACAATTCTCATTTCTGCAAGAATATGATGAGCATTCATTCTTGATATAGTAAACTTGTTCATAAAACAGTGCAAGTATCTCAAGCTATTTCTTTCAAGGGAAAGAGGGCACAACCCCTGCCTGTCTGAAGAGATGAATTTATCTTCAGTCTTTGAGTTCACATGGCTGGAAGAATTTCACACAGGAAAAAGTTCTCCAAAACCTGCTTATATTGAGGGTTTTGCACAGCTTTAAGTATTTGTATCACTATTACAGTTTTGCATTTATAACTTATCCAGTCTTAAACCAGTGCACTAAGAGCTAAGGTTGTATCACTCTGACTGGGACATGGTACAAACAAACCTGACATCCATCAAACAGCCAACCTCAGGTACCAGGGGCAACATTAGAGATAAAACCAGCTCCTACTCATTATTTGGGGTTTTATAGGTAAGTGACACACTCTGCACTGAGTTCCCTGATGCATGGCCCATCCCAAACTCCTCTCATTGCTCAAATTTTCCAAGAGACCTCAGATGTGCCAGTGTTACTGTTACAGCAATGACTCTTTCTCTTTGAGAAGTTTGAAAGCTGCTCCTGGCTTTTACAGTGAAATCACAAAGCAGATTAACATATGAAATACGGAATTCTGATTTCACTGCTGTAATTCACTGAAGAGAAGGACAAGTTATACACAAACGTTGTATTTTAGTTAAAAACATTACCTCATCCCCCTGCTTATCTTAACAGGTAAGCAATGAACACCTCTGCAGGTGCTGAGATACCTTACAAGCTGCACCTCAGGGCTGAGCCAGTGATCCTCTGTATTTGGTGATCCTTTATATCCTCTGTACTATTTGCTTTCCTTTGCTAAGCACAGAGGGCATTATGATTGATGATTATCTAATGATTATCACGGAGAAAGTGATAGTGAAATGTATTAAATTAGGTGAGATAAATCACACCTCAAGTGCCTGAAATAGATTATAACTTATTTAACTGGAGATTTTCTTTGCAGAAACCAAAGTAAGTTAAGAATGGGACAATCTTGTCTCCATGCTGTTAGTCTTGAGACACATTTACAGAACACAGCCTGGTACCTTGTAAAAGAAGTCATAATGGAGTTTTGTCTTTATCCTAGGTGCACTGAGGTGCAGATATGTCCTTAGTTACCTCTGAGGCATTTTTCAAAAGTATTTTGTCACATGTTGATTAATAAAGGAATTTTAGTGTATATTTTTAATGAGAACCTAACCCTTTCCAATAACTAGTACAATGTCTGGTTGATAATAGAGATCTGCACATATATTCATTGAAACAGGTAGTGCTTGATCACAAAGCTGGAATTCCAAAAATCCACCAATGAACGCTTACAATTACAATATGGAGTTGTAAATACCTAATAAACCATAGAAAATTAGAGCACTAGCAAAGAAAACCAGATATTTTTGTGTATTTTTTCCTACCTGTATCTTGGCATGAAAAAGTTAGATAACTGGGGTTCTAATACATCCTCCATATAGGTAATTAAAAACTCCAGTGTCACAACCCATGAGGTTAAATAAAATAAAAAATAAAATTCCTGCTGAAAGATTTTTAACTGCAAACAGTAAAAAGAAGAGGTTAACTCCTATGATGTGGCAATGCCCTGGGCACAGCTACTGAGGTGGTGTGACTCACATCCATGGAAAAGCTGGCTCATGTCCTTTGGCATAGTGAGGACATGAGATGTAACCATAATGCAGTGTATTTTCAGGGGAAGGCAATGAGTTTAGAAACAAATTGTGTAATTATTGTTACATAAAAATCTCCCGAGTTCACAAGAGATAAATAAACTGGCTTAAAACTTGCTGGCAATTGTGACTGTTGATGTATCAGGTAGATCACCACAGACTACAGGCCCATTATATGTATCTTATCAGGGAGGGAATTCAGCAAGTGCTGCAGGACTTAAACCAACTTTAGAAGTTTGTGCAGCCTTTGTATATTTAACCCTCAGGAAGTTAGGAAATGTTACCTGAATTGTAGAGTAAAAAAAAATGCATATTCAGTTTCTTCAAGTCCTCAGGTCTTGTTTAAGCAAGAGAATAAAGTCTCTGGTTTAAATTAAATACCTGATTTGCTAAACTGGAATATTTCACTCCACTGCTTCTTTGCTTTTTGGTGTTATCTCTCTGGAAAGCATTCACAAATCTGGTGTTATTCCAGGGCAACTGATGACTTACTTTTTGTGGAGGAATTCCCCAGCTGCTACTGCCACAGGCCGGTGTGCTGAGTACACCAGGTGATAAACATTCTCACAGTCTTCATTGGACAGAGCCTCCTCGCTCCCACTGAAAGAGTCACAGCAACACCTCAACTACAGCAGAGCTTCCATTGCCATCCCCACGCCTCCCACAGCTCACTTGGGACAGCTACAAGGTTGGTTCACTGCCCACAAAATCCTACATGGGTGAACAAGGACTTCAAGGATCTTTGGTTCAACTTCAAAATACAAAGGTATTTAAAGGGCCTATAAGACTGGAAGTTTCACTGATTTCCTTCTCCCAGTTGTATCAATATAGAGATAAAATAATATTATGAAAAGATCAGAATCACTGCATACAAACCCTCCCCTGCTTATTCCTTGGACCATTACACAAACTTCAATGCACATATTGCAAGATGCCAAACACTCATCAAACATCATAAACTAAAAACCTGGAATCACAGAATCCTCTAGGTTGGGAAAGACCTCAAAATGCTGATTGAGTCCGACTATTAACCCAGGCCCTCTGTGTTCACCACTAATCCATGTCCCCAAGTGCTACACCCACTTTTGAGCACTTCCCTGGGCAGCCTGTCCCAGAATGTTAGCAAAAATGATATAAAAATACCAGCACTGTCACAATCAAGATATTACCTCCATCCTTGTTTAGTTGGCATCCATCAGAACCATTTATGTATCAGCACCACTTATGTATCAGGGCTCTAAATCATTTGGCTTCATACTAGACATCATTTTAATTGGTCACTCCCCATCAGGATTGCTCCAGACACCTTTTTGGAGTTCCTACCTGACAGATTATTGCCCTGCACTCCTCAAGGTAACCCAGACTCTTCTGGTGCCAAATGCATTTAGCATTGCCTGTGCTTTCAATTGGCAACCAAAAAGAAAGCAGGAACAGACCAAAAAAAAAGTGCACTGGGTAGTTTTTGACCTTACAAGTTGTTGTGTTCCCAAAAACTGCTAATAATGCAGGGAAGAGATGGGCTCTACATGTCATTTCAGATCATATTTTTTATATTTACTTTAAAAATATAACAATAGATGCAAGATTTCATTTCTTGCTAATATTACAAGGCTAATCTCTTTAAAACAGAGTGGCCCATAAAAAAAAGAAAAAAAGTTGAAGTCTAGACTTCTTTACTAAGGAAAGGCTAGTGAAATCTTTAGTTCAAATTCTGCATGTCAAAAAACATTCTTCGAAGTGGAGCCACTGGATATAAAATATGAAGCAGAAATTCTGTGCATCTGCTTGTAAACCAGATGTTCTTAATTAGAGTGTTTAATAAATATATTATAAAAGCCTAGCAGTGCTCCTCCAGGTGCACACTCATGAGGCTGCTGGGGACTGGCTGGTTCCACATCAGCACAGGGAGGATTTCTGAGGTGATCCTTACCTCAGGGGAGCCACTGCATCCCCACATGGAAAAGCCTGAAGCAGGTGTCCTACCATGTGACTCTTTTCAGCTGTGTCAGGAAATCAGTCAATCAACTCTCCCTACGCTGGATCTGTGTTACTGCTGGAGTTATTCTAGCAAGCATAACCCACAGACACTCATTTTGGGAGAACAGTTGTTCTGCCCTTGGCAAAGGTAGAAATGCCATTTGCATTCCACACAATGGATGCACTAATGGCTCCAAAACATCCACACAGTTTTACAATTTGTAACCTGTATTTCCATGAAATGAAAAATGACTTTAGCTTCGTGTCCATATTATATGTTCAGTTCAACTTCATACTAAGTGCAGAGCAACACATTCACTTCGATACACAAGTAGAGCACTCAAGTCACCCAAATGTTCCAGGTTTAGGTCATTTCCCAAGGGAACACAGGGGTTTGGAGCAGCACTCACTGGAGGATGAGCGTGACCAATCGAATGGCTTCCACAGCGACGTCGTACTCCTTGTCCAGGGTCATGGACACAATGCGGTCCTGCAAGGCAACTCTGCGTCAGTCACAGGCACAAACACAGCCAGCACACGGACAATTCCACAGATTACAGAGGAAAGGCTTTTGGGGAGAAAGATGTTTTGACTGCAGGCTGACAATGAGAGCCCCTCGGTACTACCCAAGCTTTTAATGCACCCCTTAGCTGTGTGCTATATGTACAGTGGAACAACAGGAATGAGTGCTTCAACAGTCCTTATGCTTGTGTATTTGCCAGAAAGGCAGGGAGGACACTTGGAGTTACAGCACTGTCCTGGGTTGGATTAATTGAACAGGTATTTCCTGAAAACTCGCCCACTTGGGTTGGACAACAGCAGAAAAACCCTGAAACCAAATAATTTCAGAGGAAGGAACACTGCATATATGGAAATACTGTAAAGAAAAATCACACCTGAATTCATGCATCTGCAGGTTGCCTGTAAAGTTGTGACCTTTTTCCTGTCTACATCTCAAGGTTTGAAGCAGATCTCAAGAATTACACTACAGAGCTTCCCCAGTAAGTGGGGAATTCCATGGTTTGATGTTGTGTTTTCCCATAATCTTTCTAGGGGAGAAAAGCACATCATTCTCCTGTCAAATCTAATGATTTTCTAATTTCTAAGGACTCTGTAGTTATGAGAAGTCTTTTAGGGGAGTCTTTCTCGTTAGGTTCAATTTGCTTACTGGCAAAAATAGCTGTGATTGGTGTATGCTGTCCTTGCTATCTGGGGAGAATTTCCATCCAGCCATAAAAATGCAGTATGTCTCAGTGCTCTTTGCTTGACTGAGCAAGTTATTGAAGAGAAATCAGGCCATCTGAAAATAAAACTTTATTTCGGTGGCTTAATCTGCTTCAGGAAGGACTAGGTACTCTATGACATTTTGGGATATGAAAAAATAGAAATCAGGAACTGGAAAAGAAACAAGGGAAGTGTAAGGCAACAACAGTGAAAGTGACCAGAGCAAAACAGGGCAAAATAAAGGTTTTCACCTTTCTTCTCTACTATTCCATGAATTTAAAGGCAGAAGGGGATCATCAAGCACCTGATGTTTATTTTGATACAGAATTTTCAGATCAGTACTAAAAAAAGGCATCGTGACTGTCTCAGGTGTTACTTCCCAACAAAACCAGATCTGCAAAGACATTTTTGTCACTGTGACTGAAGGAGCCTGTGTCAATCACTATTAAGTTCCTGGGGAATTTGATACATTTAATGAAGATATAAACAGTTTTAAAGACTGTGAGAAGTCCATGGAGAGATCCAAAGAAACAACTTTCCACACAGGACACTCTGTTATGAGCAAGACAAAACTGCTGTCAACTTCTCCTAAGGTCCTGGCCAAGGAACAGCAATAACAGCACCAAGAGAAAGAACAGCCAGAGATACTCATCTTAAATGTCTCAGTGGAATTTCATGTATTCCCTCAGAGTTTATCTTACACCCCAGAATACCTCAGAGAGGGAAATAGCTGCACATGAGTGAGCACACAGGTGTAAAACTCCTTCTGCATTTCTGAAAAAAGCCTGGAAGGGAGGGGATCCTCTGAAGATGGAGTCTTTTGGGACTTTGAAACCAACTGATCTCCTTATCCTTATCTTAAAAGACCGTTCTCTCAATTTTCCCCAAAAATATCAGGCTTAAAATAAATAGCAAGGATGTGTCATTTTCTGCCCTGGGGCCAGCACCTCTGTGTGGTGGCACCTGCCAGCCAGGCCCCAAGAGCCTTCCCAGCATGACCCACACCCTCAATGCCTCTGGAGGTGTAACTTCTGTGGCTGAGGAATTCCAACCCTCATCTGCTCAACCTGCCTCTACAGAGATTCCCTGTCCTCTTGTACAGCAGCAGAACAGGGCACAGGCCTGTCTGTAATTTTAAGCTGAAATAGTAATTCCCAGTGTCCCTAAAGAGCAGTTTCCCATTCTATATTAGGCTGTGAACAAGGCAGACTGAAGAGCCAATCTCTCCTTCTGCTCCCAGGCTGTGGAGACAGCACAGGGTGAGGGATGAGGGACTCTGGCACTGGCTGCAGAGGAGTTAATTCACAGCTTTTCCATACAGGGTCAATTAATGTCTGTATTGGACAGGACTTCTTGATGGAAAACTAAAGTCTTCAATTTGATGGAAAAATTTTTGTTTTGATGGACTAAGCTTATTTTCCAGCATATCACTTACTCTTAGATACACAAATGCTGCAAAGAACGGGCATATTTCTTTGAAAAAGGGACAGGATCACATCCTTGTCACAGCTCTCTGGAAGATGGTGAAATATTAACACCCCAGCACAAGGCACTCTGGATCAAAGTAATTTATTCTTTAAACAGCTAGAAGACCTCTAGAGAGATTTCTCTCAGTCTGAATGGATTGAACTGAACACCAGCTGAACTGTGCAGGTCGATTAAATTCTGATGAAGAAATATAAATAAGCAGCCATGGAACTGAAAATGGCAGTTAGGTCAATTATTTTTCAAAGAGGTGGTGGTAGAGTCTGTGGCAGCAAGACATTTAGCTAATGTATCAGAGATTCAAAAAGCATTAATTTGGAACTTTGCTCCATCCTGGTGCCAAAGGCCACATCCCTGTCAGCACAGCTGTAAATCCAAGCGCAGGCAGATGGGCCATGCCGGCTTTTTGTTCTCTTGATGTGGCAGAAACTGAAAGTGATTAATCATTATGTTAAACAAATCTGTTCTCTAGGCTCACACAGACTTTGAGCACACCTTTTCCCTCTTACTTATTTCATAATGATACAGGTTTCTGTAGTAAAACCAGCTTTTATGGGACAGAAGAAAGATGAATTCCTAACAAGGCTCCCTTCCCTCTGAACCCCTTTGACAGAAATTAAAATTCTTTGTGCCATCCCAAGCCAAGCAGCAATGCACAGGGTAACTCAGCTTCCTTTAAGAGAATTGTCTGTGCTGTGAAAAGCAGGATGTATTTAGAGGTTTCATGTCCCTGTAGTTTTCTGGAGTACATAACAGAGTAACTATTGCCCAAACTGTCTCCAACTGTCCTGAGAGTTCTGTGGGGGCACAGGAGAGGTTCAGCCTCAAAGCTTTCCCTTACAAATTATGGAATCCTGACAAAGAAGCATCCAGCACATTTTCTAGTAAAGACAAGTGATAAAAGCCCACGAGAGTTTTAGTGGCATATTTAAAAATAAATGGAATTACAGAAGCAGCAAATATAAACAAATCTAAGTCTGCACAGAAGGAACAGGAAAAGCAGCAGAGTTGGAGGGTCCATTTTTCTGGTTGTCCCGTGAGGATAAAGCAAACCAGACTTATGGAGGCATTAGAGAAGAAGTTTGAGGTCTGAACCTGTTTGCCATGTTCTCTACTATGACAGGAAATTTTGTCTTTACTCCAGCAGTCCCAGAAACTGGCTTTATAAAATTAGAATAATGCAGACTCTTAAGTGGTCTCACAAAATGATCCCGTTTTATCTCCTACTTTAATCAATTATACTTAGTTCATTTCTGACAGATATTTATTTAATCTGCCCTTTAAGATTGTTATCTTAAATGAAGGAGACTACCAATAAAGAGTCTGCTGTATTATATAATTATCATTTTGGAAAAAAGCCTTCCTTAATATCAAGGCTTTACTGCAGGTTAAACATCTTTTTTTTTGCATCACAAGTGAATGTGGTAAAAGGCTGAATATCTTTTTTTTTTTTTTTTTTCTTTCTAGATCAAACTGGAGGAGTTAATTATGAAATAGTAGACAAAACCACTGAAGCAGCACAAAATCTACAGGGAGAAGTTTAAGTCTTGTGCACAGTATTTATAAATATTTACATCTCCGCTTTTCTAAACAGAATTTTTTATCAGCATTATAATAATGATTTAAGTTAAAATAAACCAGTCATCTCTGTTTCTTTACTGAACAATTTTTTTTCACCAGCATTCTAATAAAGATTTAAATGAGATAAATGAGTTTTTCCTTGGGGGTAGCCTTTCCCACAGTAGAGTGTTCTGCAGAACACAAAAGCCATGGGGAGAGGTAGCAGCTGACATGGTGGCAGTGCCTGAACATTCTCCTCACCAGGATCCAAACAAGAGCAGGGACACCTTTGGTTTTTCCACACCCATCTCTCCACACAGTTCATTTGTACAATAAAGCAGTCAAACCACAAAGTGAATAAAGAGCCACATTCTTATCCAGATGTTATGCAAAAAGTTTGTGTTGATAAAAACGCCATGAAATATCCCCCCAGCACTTCTCTCCTGTAGGGCCAATCCAGCTCAAGGGGTTTGGAAGCACAATGTGAACTCCTGCTCTGCAGCAAGGCCAGTTCACTGTGTAGAAGACTGTGATGCACATCCAAGTGACTCTCCCTCCAAACACAAGCACATATTGAGCTAAAAAAAGCTGTGTAACAAACAATCTTTCATTACAGGCTACTACTTTCAGCTATATTTTAGATTGTGTAAGTACACATCCTTTAAATTCAATAAATCTAAAATTAAATAAGTACACGCAGATTGAATAAGGACAATATATAAGCTATAAATAATACATACAGACAAATAATCATCCTGGTTAAGTCTGACAAATCTTTCAAGATAAACCCTGTAAAATGGATTTGGCTTAATTTCAGCATTCAGTAACACAGTTTTAGTAGTGCAGTTACAAGCCTTGTCACAAACTAATGAGTTTATTTTTTAATAGACATGACTCAAAGACCACAGCAGGACGATGACACTTTTACTTTCTGTCCTTCCAAAAACTGTATTTCCTCTTACCTTGAATCTATTAGTGAACAGCTCCAGTTTGGGAAACAACTCTCTGTTGGTATACAGACTCTGAAGAGCTTTCAAACACTTCAACCTCACTTCACCTTGCTAAATAAAAAACACCAAGATTAGCTGTCAGAATACTTTAACCAAATGCACATGAATATTAAAAAACATAATACTGTAATTTGTTTCATGTACATTTAAATTTTTATGCAAATGACCAAAGCCAATTTGCAATTTAGCTGAAAACCAAAACCCACATGCAGTCACCTACAATGTTAAATTTCTTCCTATTTGCATATACAAAGAATTAATGTGCCATCATGTATATGTCTGTTAGTGCTACCCTTTCAAGTGACTCCAAAAAAAAGATAAAGAATGTAGCAAGTAAATCCAAAATAAAGATGCAGGATCTCCAGGTGGTTGGTGCAGGCAGTGTGGCTGTCTGTCTTCAGGAGGGAGCCCACAGGCACCTCATGACTGACAGCTCAGGTCCACAACCAGTGCACAGGGGCCCAAAATGACTGGGTAAGGGCTCAGCAACTCAACCAGCCCCAAGGGCAGGGACACATTGCATTTGTTATCCCCAAAGGTTTTACATCCCATCTCTCACAACAGGACAGCAAAGGCTGAAGGATGCAAAAGGTTTAAGAGATCCTCCAGTGGGGAGCAGGCTGCTGCCACAGGAACAACACATCTGAGCCACAGCCCGAGGGAAGAAGGGTGGCTTGTGTCCCTGTGTCTGAGCTGTGCTGGTGGCAGCAGCTCATTCCCAACTGAATGGGATTCAGGTGGGGATTGCTCTTGTCTGGGGGGCTGCAGCAGGAAATGTGGGTGTCACAGGACAGGGCCTGTGTCCTACAGGAACACTGCTGATGAAGAGAGGGACTGGATCCCTGTGCTGCAGGTGGACAGCAACTGCACCATCTTGGCAAACTAGGGATTCTTGTTGAAAAGTATTTGTGGACAGCAAAAAGGTTATAAACACAAATTTACTTGAATATGATTTGTAGAGTTCACTGCAGTGTCAATTTACTTTTAAGAAAGCGAAGACAATACCAAGTCTTCCTAAGCTGCTCAAGAACTAAAATGAACTATTGAACTTCATAAATAAAACTCCATACCCAGAGGGCTTCATGTCTGAAGCTATTCCAGAATCCTGTCTGTACTTAAAAAGTGCTCACACTAAAAACTGAAAGAACATTTGCAGACTGACATAAAAACAGAAGACATAAAACCGAATTTTAAAGTTTCTTTCTTCTTTCACACCTATTTCAAAATTTGAAATAGAATACAAAAGCAGCACAGAAGTTGGATTTTCAGCAGAACTTCCATGAAGAACAACTGTTTTTGAGAAATTATCTCTCTCTGTCCATGAGGAGTCTCTGAGCAATCATGGTCTCTTCTAGGGATCTTTTTTACTACTACTGCAGAGAAAGTCAAGGAGATGTAAGCTACATTTAAAGGGATCTAACATAAGATTTTTTAAGGTACAGAAAAGAACTGTCCTGAAGAAAAATTACATGGATGTGATCAACTGCTAGAAAATCCCAGAGAAATGCTGCTTGACATTCTTGTTTGATAGCAGTGTGGCAGTATCAGAAACAGTGTCTCCTGTGTTGTGTGGTGCTCATAATTCCCAGGATGTCTGGAGTTACCACCACTCACAGGACATGAGCCTCTGATGGGCTCAGCTTACAGAGCCCCAGAGGATCAGGGCCAGGTTAGTTCTGGCCTGTAAGAACACTAAGGCACAGTCAGGCAGCAGCTTTAGTTACAGCTGCACTGCAGCCTGTCCCACCTGTGAGCTGACAGCCAAATGTAAACCTCACCCACAATGGGACCCCAGACCTGTGCAGAACAAGCTCAGACTGTTTGAGCCCAAAGTCCTTGGAGACTTCCCTGTACTGGGCTCTCTGTAAAGCTTAAGCCAGCAAATGGAGCCAGGCAGGCAGGAACCATACCTGATCACAGGCTCCTTGTAGGGCTCCTTGCAAGCCCTGCCACAGGAGTGCAGCCAGGCCCTAACCAAAGTGTCCTGGACCAGATCTGAGGAGAAGGGACTGCAGGAGCAGGTGAGGAAGAGAAAAGTTATGTTACACCTGCTCCAGGACCAGGAGACACAGAAATGGAAATGACTGCCCTTCTGGCAGAAGAATGATGAAGGAGGACTCTCTCTGAGTCTGTTTTTTAAACTGTTGGTCAAGGATGGAATTCGCCTCTTTGGAGAGGGAAGAGCTCCTGCACATCAGCTTGCTAGTCCTGGTAAGAAGGTTTTAAAACAAAGTCAGTGGAGATGAGTGGCAGGAACACCTTGGGAAGCCTAAAGGGCAGTGAGCTGTGAGGGACAGGAAGCAAAGAGGAGCAGGGTGAAGGTGTGTGTGGATGCACTCCAGTCCAGACCAGAGGAGCAGCAATGTGCCACAGACCCTCAACACACCACACACGAGATGGTTCTTGTAACTGTGAGAATCATGCAGCTCACAGGAGCTTTGAACACCCCAAACACCTTCTAGCAAGGAAGTAATTGGGTGGGAATGCTCAAGTTAGGGTGATTTTTAAGAAACTTATGCCAGTGTAAAAGCTGCGAACAGAGATGGACAGGAAGGCCAGCAAGAGACTTAGTCAACTAAGAGATGAACTTATTTAACTAATTAATTCATTAATAAATTAAGAGGTTAAGCATAAGAGGCACATCTGTTCCAGAGGACCCTGGGCTCATCCTTTCTACAGAAACAGACACTAAACAAAGTAAGAGGAATGCAAAGAAGGAAAAAGCATTTTCTTATGTGTTAGGAACTGGTTTTAAGAACCATGACTCTACCATGACAGGTATATCTAGAGACAATTATGGTTTCAAAACAGTTCCACACATCAATGAAGTGGGTGAAAATTAGGACTGAACAGTCTAATTTAACACTTTTATTTTCAAGAGGGGTTTTTAATGCAATTTTATCATAGTTTATACACTTTTACTTTATGCTCCCAGATACACGGGAATAAAAAAGATGCTTAAAAGCAAAGGAAGGCAAAACCTGAAAGCCACCTTCAAATGAGAATCTATAAAAAACAAAAATCCCTATCAGACATTTGTTTGAAATCTGGGAGACATGATTATCATAAAAATATAAGGATTTTCCAAGATAGAAAACTAAACTTCTGTATTCTACATCTCTAAGACTACGTTGGAGCTACTACAAAGAAGTGTAAGAACTGTTCCTCCCTGTGGTTTAATTTGTATGTCTTCTGAAGGAGAATATGAAACTCCTCAGGAATCTCCTGCACTGCTGCCTCCTTTTAGCAGCAGCAAATTTCCAGAGAAGTTAATAATGTTGGGGTGACTGCTGTTCATGTGAAGTGGAAATAGCTTATGGCTATTGCCCCAGCCTTCATTTTTTAAATACCAACTATAGCAAAAATTATCTCCTGATCAAAGCAAAGCAAAATCAAGAAACTTGGGTACCAGCTGGCAGCTTTTTCAGGCAGTGCCAATGAAAACCATGCTGTTAAGGGATCTTGTACTTCTGGAGGCTTTGCATTTTCAGTTGGCTCTTACTCCATCTTTTTCCAATATATTCTTCCTATTGCACCTCCACCCTTCTTTCTGTGCCTCCCAAAATGTCTCTTTCTCTCCATTCTCTCCCTTTTCATCCTTTGACACCTGTCCCAGATCTTCCCCATTCTGCCTACAGTCTGCCTCACTCTGTAGATGACACATCCACAACATCAATAAAACCCCACCACCTATCAGGTGGACTGGGACATTAAACACATTAGTGATTTAAAGACTTAGAACCCCAAGGCACTCCTGTGGCTTGCAAACAAAAATCTTACAAAGCAGAGGCAGGAGAGCAGTCTGATAGAATTCTGCTGTGTCTGGTCCAAATGGTCCAGTTTTTCACCCCAACACTGTAATTCAAAATTTCTCTGATATGAAAGAACACGTTAATTTTTAAAAAGCTGAGGTATAAATATGTGTTAAGGCTGCAGGCAGATGACTAGACCCTGGCCTGAGATTAAACTATCTGAAGAGGATGTGAGAAAGTACTGCACATGACATGAGAAATTGCTGGATGTGACAGATGAGAGTGTGAGATTCCACAGATGGGTAAAGGGAGTGATGTGAGAAATGGACGGACTTCAAGGACACTAGGAGGGGGCTGAGAGCTGTGAAGTGCAACCCCACTACATTCTGGAGGTGCTACTTTGTGGGAATGTTCTACAAGATTTAGAATGTTCTCCCAAAAATCCACTGCCATTATTCAAGGGATAATTTATTTAAATTACAAGTCCTGGTAAAACAAAGCCCTCCACACACCTTAAATCCTGATCCTCCAACCTGAGCTGACCTCCCCACTGATATGCTAACTTGAACAAGGATGTCTTTCTCCTGGAGTGTGGCAGCTTGTGAGGCACAGCAATGTCACCAACAAGGGACACAGAGCAGCAGCTCTGTCCCTCCAGGCACTGCCACAGCTGTGTTTCCATGTCCAGCCTTCACTGAGACACAGTGCAGTGGCTCTGGGGCAGACAGTGGTCATGGCTGATGGAAGCAGTACGCAGGATCTTCCCCCTGATCAAGTTCTGTTCAATGAAATCTAATGTAAAAGTTTGGGGAAAATTTGTAAAGGGAAAGTATGAGAACTACAGGCTTGGAAAGAAATCCCATGTCTAGGGAATACTCTTAACAAGTGAACTGCTCATCCAGATGAAGGCAAGATGCATATTCCTGGCAGCTGTAGTTAAAAGTACCAGCACCAGCAGCTGACTTCTATCATCAGTGAAAGCCAACAACTGCATAACTCAGAATTCAGCACAGGAGTGACCGAGTCAGAGCCTAAATATTAAGATGATGTTTGAAGTTTTGAGAAAAGTGATATTTTTAAAGAATCAGCTGTTAATTATCAGTTAAGCAAGTCATCAGAATGAACTTGCAGACTTAAAATTTTTTTCCAGCAGTGCTCCTAGAAAAGGAGAATAGTCTGAATCAGGATGCTGGAATTTGATGAGCATTTCAACAGCACTGTAAGTCTCCTTTGTATTCCTTGGATAGTGTTAGCAAGGGAGTTTAGAGTAAAACAAGTGATTCCAGTGGTTTTGGTGGGAGTGGGAGCACAGCCAGTCCCACTGCTGCCTGGTGTACAAAACCCCCAGGCAGAAGTGCAAAGTCCTCTGTCAGCACCCAAAATGGGCTCCTCCTGCTGCAGCAACTGGGTGGATACCATCAGTACTTAGAACTGTCTAGACAGAACAACTCTTTTCCTTCCATCTGGTGTTTCAACAGTTTTCTGAAGAAAAGGCTAAAGAGAACCTTGAAAAGATTCTTCAAGGAAGGGAAAGTGAACTGATGAGAACTCCACTGGTTGTGGAACCAGTGGTGTCTATTGAGCACCCAGAGGTCTCCTTTTTTCCTCTAACCTTTGGGCAATGTAAATGTATGACATGTGGAAATCCCTTTTCCACTCTGCTTCAGACACAGAGGCTCTCAGTGGTGTTCTGAGGAGACTTCTCTTTCTCTTGTAATCAACAGAAAAGTCCCATGGAAGGATTTCTATCATGATACTTCAGAGACTGAAGACATGAAAAGCACAGGGACCAAGCAGACTGGGAGTACTGCCTCCTAATTTAAGCCAATACCTGGAAGTGACCTGACTGAATGATACCAGGTGAGGAAACAGAACAATCTCTTTGTAAAACAAGGATGATGCTGTGCTGGGCAGCAGAACAGCAGCAGCTGCCTCCAGAGCACTCTGCTGTGTGTGGGAACACACAATACTCACCCTGTCATGTAGTGTCCAACCAACATACTTTAAATAACTATCATTCAGGAAGGCATCACTGTACATTTTCATCCAGACACCAATTTCTTCAATACAGACAGCTCTAATCTCAGCAATAGCATCACTAATATGGAAAAAGAAAAGAACAAGGATTAGCCAGATTACAGACACATATACTTCTCATTCCCCTTGCCATAGCTGTAATATTTTGGTTTACTTGTCATGAACCTCACTATGTGAGGCCTGTCACTGTTCTTACTGCCATCTCATTGATTTTCTGTTCCTCTACATCCTTGTACTCACTAATAATTTCAGTGTTTATATATGCTTCTACATTTCCTATGTAAAGAAACTCTCACCCTAGTCTGCTTCTTAGTCTATTACTCCATCTTTAACCTCTCTATTTTCAAAGAGTATTATGAACCCAAGCTACAAACCTCCTTTTGGCAATCATTTCTGAAACAGCATCACTGACATTTGCTTTGCAGCCCTGTCTCCAGCTCGAGGTGCAGACCCCTTGCAAGGTGGGAGAAGCTATTTGGTTAAGCCAAAGGCACCTGCCAGAGGAGCACAGTGGAATTTGCTACACAAAGAGATCTCATTTCATACCCCTATGGACACCCTTACAGCAAAACCCATGAGAATTTTGCATTTCAGCATTGGTTTCTTCCCATTTTCTTGCTTTTATCCTACATTCTGACAGTGGAGAGTCATGCAAGAAGCAAAGACGTATCTCAATGAGACTCATCAGCTGCTTAGTGAGGAGAGGTGGCAGGAAACTGGAGAGGTCACCTAAGGAGACCAGGATGGAAATGCTTTCCATCTGATTGGCACTTTCCTGCCTGCCTGACAAGGAGCATGGCATCTTTACTAATAATGAAACAACGGGAAAAGGGATGGGGGCCATCTGTCCCTTCAGTAATTCCATCTCTGGGACATCTGTTACCATGAGAAATCACTTGTGCCACTCCAGCTGGCACTGCCTCACAGCTCCAAATTTCAGCTGTAATACAAGAACACAAAGAGTCACTGCACAGAAGTAGGGAATGTCTGGTGCTTTGCAAACACTGGACTTGCTTGTAATTGAGATCCTTGTTTTGTATTTTTATTTAAAAAAATCTTTTTGGAAAAGTAATAAACATCAATTTAATTCTAAATCAGACCAACAGAGCTTCAAAATGAAACTTAATTTATGGGAAGAAAAGAAAAATTCCAAGCTTCAAGCAAGAGAATAATTGCAAAAATGAGAAAGTTTTTCTGAAAGTCAGCAATTTTACAAAATATAAATAAAATGCACTCACTCTTCTGGTCAAGACAGCTTCATAGCCCTAACTCAGTGCAGCAAACCCCTGCAGACTCCATACTATGGACTATGGACTATGTACTTCCCTCCTGCAGGCTGGCCCAGCTGATCCAGTGCCTTTGTCCTGTCCCTGACCTTCCAGACCCTGAGCTGGGACCCAGGGCTCCCACAGGGACCATGCACTAAGCCCAGCATCACACACAGCCGGGGGGGCTTCTCCAGACAAGTCTCAGCGTTTTCAACTTGCAGGGAGGAAACTGCACTGCTGGAACAGCAGAAGAGCATCAACAGCATGTAATGCATGTAATGCAATAACATGAGGGGGACACCTGTGCAAATGCCACCAAACCACTGCCATTGTCTCTCTCTGCCTATGAGAAACATTAATCCTAACAACTTCCCAACAGCATCAGTAAATCTGGTCTGTCCAACTGCCTGAAGCCTCTGTAACCTCAGAACCAAGGTCAGGGGCAATCCACAATGGAGACAAGCTGCATTAGGAGCAGGCCAGGGCATCAAACAAGCTGCTCCTACCAGGGATTTCTCAAACAGGTTTAAGTAGTCTAAGGACCAATTTGCTAAATATCACACTCAAGGGTTTTCCTTATGGGAAAGGCAGCCATAATGAAGACAAGTTTTATATAAAACTATGACTAAAAAAACTATGACTATATATATATATATATATATATATATATATAGGCATGTGTGTGTTCAATTGTACATTGCTTCACACTGAACTGGATTAGCAACTCTCTTATATGGAGTTACTTTTAAACTATTTTTAAAGCAAAATATAGTTGGAAGAATGCAAGACTTAGAGAAAAACCTAACAGAGTAAGAAATATAAATCAAGAAAAAATCTGCAGCAACACGAAGTAGTGAGGAAGACATTCTTATGAGGGGATGACAGCCTGGGCCCTCACATCCAAGTAGGTTATTTCACCACCTTATAAATTTACTAACTGTAAAGGATTTTGGAAGGATTTAATGGCAATCCCAAAAAGAACCTAAATGTCAACAACTATTTAATCATGCAGCACAGCCAGCCAAAGAGCAGGAAAAATCATGTTTTCTCTAAGAGTGCATTCAAACTTCCCTAGGCAGACAGTGAAAAACTGCTTCTTGATTCAAAAGCCTTCTCAGGGATCCCTCAGCACTATGGACACTCACTCCAAGCTGCTAATTAAAAAAAAAAAAAAAAAAAAAAAAAAAAAAAAAAGAAAAAAAAAGCTATTCAGCTGATTAAGAGACTTAGTATAATAAGAATTTAACCTTTCCAGTATAATTGAAAATGAGACAGAATCATGGATAAGGCATGTGAGACCAGCAAACACTCAAGCTGCTGGAGAAGCAGGGGAAATTGAGAGACACCACTCCCCCCTCCACGTCACCTTCCAGGTAACTGTCACTGATCAGAATCACTTGTGTTCCTGCAGGAATCACTACCATGGACTCCATGTCCATACAATGCTGCATCAGACACAAAACAGCCAAAAAAATCTTTGTACCTTTGCTATCAATGTGGTAATTGCTTGTCATTAAACTGTAATTCTTTTCTTCTAATTTTTTATACAGTTAAATACATTTTAGCTTCTGCTCAGAATCACTATGAATTGTTTAGCTTTTTGAAACTACACATTATTTCTGGATGACACAAGAACATATAAATACTAATTATACCTGCACTGAAAGTGTTTTTGGAATAACGAATGCATTAATAATTATCATAATTATAAATTAGTGATGTAAGCTTGTATTACTTGCCAAATGCTTCTAGAAAGAAATAGAATCTAGTCCAGCACAGAGATGAAAACTAATGTGGCATCTACAGATCTCTGACATGAAGATTTGCACAATCTGCAAAGCAAGATCTACAAGGGGAAAATATTTGCAGCACAATTCACAGCCTAAGTTCCTACTCTGGGTGAAGAGATCCTCCATGATGCAACTTCTGAAACGATTTGACAAAAGGGGTTCAGGTAAGAAATTCTGCATTTCCTTTTGAAATTTTGGCTTGACAAGGCAGGTCCATAAACCTTAGGACAAACCACAGCAGTGTCAGGAAACAGATTTTACTGGTGCCACTCCAATTGCCACTTCAGTTTGCCTTTCATGTCAAAGTACACACCAGAATTGTGATTAAGGCCAGAAGTATTCAGGACCTGAGCCATGGAGTCTCTGATGGATATCTGGAAAATATCAGGTGCAGAGAGAGCAGTGTGCTCCTCAGGATTGCTGGAGTTGTTGTCACCTTCAGCTCCAGCTCACGGGTTCTTTCAGTCTGTTTAATCACAGACTCGTGAGGTTAATCAAGACTGAACTGAAAGGCCTCTGAGCAAACCTGGCTGAGGTGCAGTGCCCTGGATGCCCTACAGCATCCTACAGCACTGCCAGGGCTGAGTCAGACCAAGGCATGGCCTGGAGATGACCAGCAGAGCACAAACTGCTTCAAGGCTTCTTGGAAGCTCCTGAAGGAGCCTGACTACTCTCACTGCACCTGCTTGCCCAATCTAACCACTGCTGCTTCCCACACCTTGTTCTGAGACAGCCAGAACTGCAGATAACCATCAGAAGACAGTGTATCACTCAACAGGCAAACCAGTATGAACAGAAAATTACAGATATTTCTGTCAATGGGTTGGGCTGAGAATTAGTCTATAGGAAAACTTTCTAACAAGGACAGAACCAAGGGTGACTCACTGCCTTAGGCCTTCTGTGGGATAGCAGCTCAAACTCCCACCCAAGGGACAGGAAATGGAGCAGCTGCACAGGACCACACCACTGTCACTTGGATAGAACTGGGCCCATCTCTTCAGCTGCATGACACTTTAGAAACATTTTGAAGATGTAATTATAATGAGAACTGGACAAAAATGTCTTTTCTACTTATTTTTCCTATGACCCTCATCTCTGGAGCTGAATTAGGACCCCATAAAAGGGAAAGAAAAGCAAGAGTTCAGAGCCAACTTCCAAAAGTTCTGGTGAATGCTCACTGCATATCCCACGCATGGGAGGGGCTGACACACAGCACTCCCATTCCTAAATGCTTCTGTGCATAGTGGCTACTTAAATATCTATGCAAATCACCTGTTACTAGGCTGATTATCCAATGCTCTTGCCAGACCAGGGAATTTATTGTTTGAAGGCATCATGTGGATTCTGAGATGTAGCTTTATGTACCTCTGACCCCAGTGTTTTTCAGAGTTCCTGTCCCAACACCTTTGCTTGTCTGAAGTATGAGGCACAGCTCTGCAGGGAGGGGAGCAGTGTGTGCTTTTAAACTTCACAGAAAGGTCAAACTCAAATTAAATTATGTAACTTTTTGCCTTCTCTTATTTTTAATGCCTGTAAGTGACACCAGTAATTTCTGTTTGTTTTTTCAAACATACCTAAAACCATAATGCATTTCCTTGTCACTGAAGAAGTACATTTTGCCTCCTTAGGATAACATATTTAAGGTGCAGGGAGAAGGATTTTTCTCTGGTTTGGCTTAGCTTTTATTTCCCTGTGCTGACTGGTTTGTGCTTCCTCACCAAACTGCCATCCAATAACTCCTTCTCTCTTTTTGCCATGTCTTGTTTCCCACCGTGGAATTCCCATGTAACTTGTCACCATAATCCTATTTACTCTGTAGCAGGCAAAGGGACAGCTTGGAAGGAGACAGAAAAATGGCATATTAAAATTGCCATTTTTCTCCATAAAAATGGCAATGCCATCTGGATTTGGCAAGGTTTACCTTATTTTCCAGTACTGACAAAACATTACCTCAGGACAGACTCATGCCCTGCATAAATTCTCAAACCCACTGTGCCCATCAGTGTGAGGATCCCCATTCTTGCCTGCCTTCAGCTAAAACTGTGACAGTTCTGTTTTTCTGGAGAGTCACACCTGGAGGAAAACGTCTTTAGGCACTCAAAACAAAAAAGATCCTATGAAGTAGGACTGAAATCCGAGATCTGTCAGTCTTACCCTCTGAAAGGGGAATGTGTCTGGACACACAGTGCTAAGTCCTAGGCAGGGAAAGACCCAAACCGAAACTCTGACACCTCAGAAAATGGTTCAGAGGGATGAACATTTTATAAATAGTCACTACATCTGAGCAGCCATGTGGCAATTATCTCAGATTCAGTCATCTCTGATATGAGATACAACTGAAATGAAGAAATAGACCTTCCCTCCTTTTTTTAAAACCTGTGTAGCTTGCAAGCAATTTTCAGCTTTTGACTTCAGTTAAAAAAAAAAAAATTAAAACTCCTTTTAAAGGTTAAAAAAAAAGAAGGCATTAAAAACCATTGGACAACCAAATATATCATAAAGCCACAGAAACTTAGTGAGAACAAATGGCTGAGGAAGGAGAAAAGGCAATATACATTAGGGTGGGTACATTTCCTGCATGCTTTTTAAGAATATCTCAGTTTTTGACCAAATCTGCTGTTCACACTAGACTAGCATTATACCTAAAAAACTATTCAGCTATTTCTGCAAATCTTTCTTTTTTCTTCTTGATAATGAAGTGAGCACTGAAATCTTCCAGTAAATTGGAGGCCAATCTACAGAAAGAAGATGTAACCTCACTGCAACACCTGGCAGAAGACACATTCAAATGAAACAGTTTTGGGGGTTTTGTTTAGGTCAAGGACTTGTTATTTAAGCTACAAAGGTCACTCAGCATGAATCACTATGGCTGAATCTGAATCATATTGAAGGATGGGACTTATTCTCTGGGAATAATTAAAATAACATTCTTTCGAAATCATCACCACTTGTGCAGGGTCTAAGGCCTGTAAAACCATGTGAAGTTAAAAAATAACTTGAACTATTTGAAAGAAGGAAGGTTCAAGAAATTAAGAAGTTATGAAAGCAGATAACAGGTCAAAATCCTTTACATTTTATCCCCCAGGGGCTTTGTCATCAATTAGCTGGGTTTCATACAGACATTTTCCCCCTCTATTTTCTTGTCCAGCTGTGAGTGCAGGAGTCTCACTCTCTGCTGTGTACCATTACTCATAGTTTGGTGTGTGCTCTAAGAGACTCTTTGAGGCTCCCCAAAAGGTCAGGGATGGCCAGTGCTCACACAGGTGGCTCTGGGGGCAGGGTGGGAACAGGTTCCTCCTGACCCCTCTGAACAGTGGCACGAGTGGTGCCACCACCTGTCTGATTTCAGTCGATTCCCCACTGGTCTAACAGGGCCACCATGGACACCTTCTTCCAGGGCATGGATGGAGTTTGTTTTTTTATTTGGCCTCTCCTTTTTTACAGCAACATCAGCAAAATCAGGTCTTTACTGGTGGTGGCCAGAGGCATGAAAAGAATCTTTTTTACAAAAGGAGAATTTCAAAAGAAAAAGCAAAAGCACCAGAATGCAGACTAGCAAAAGGCTGAGTCTTTTTCCAACCCCACATAAGAGCATGAACTACTAAGAGGATATTTTAAAGCAACGTTTTGTTTGATAAAATACACTAAGTTCTGAAGGGATAAGAATGGAAACTCTCTCAGAATTCAATTCCTTCAGCTTTTTTTTACCTATGCCATGAAAGCTGCTCTCTGAACGGTGTGAGCCCTGCACTAATCTAGCACACTCATTTACCTGCTGGCTCTGCATACCCATCCTCCTGCTGCCAAACAGCTCAAGGCTTTCTGACCATAAACCATGAACTTTTTTTCCATGCTCAGGTACTGAGGAGCCACTCTCCAACCCCACTGTGCTGCTCACACTCACACATTTGTTGACACGAGCACCTTCCCGGTTTCCTGGGTGCTTCTCTCCAGATTACAATCATCCCTCTGTCCAACTCAATTGTGGGCTCCTCTTTACCTTCTAACCCTCTTCTCATACACCCTATTTCCCTGCCATTTTCCTAAAAGATTCCATAACTTATAAAACTTTAAAGCAGAACTGAAATCAGAAAGGTTAACTGCATAGTTTAGTACCCTTGAATTTTATCTTTTGATTTCAGCAAGTCAATTAACATTTAAAGAGCTGGTTGCACCAAGGTGATGCAGATGCTCTGAGGCATCTTGTGACGCACAACAATCCAAAATCTATTTTAAAAGACTACTGTTCTCTGTAAACCATATTCCAAATTTGCTGATTACACCCAAGACATACAGAAGGAAATGCAGGCTGAAGGACAACTGCCATTTTATGATACGCAATAATTATTTGATTATTCTTAAGATATGTCATTTTTGTGCGCCCAACATGGACAACATTTCTTTTCAAAATGCAAAGATTCAAAGCCCATGTCTCCCACAGCCCTTTAGAGCTGTCTACTGAATTAAAATAAACTTGTGTGGATAGCTCTACTGAGTAATTAATAGAGGTTACAATTTGTATATTCTTCCGTAACTTCAAGTGTTTTTGACAGTGATCTTGCATCATCTAGAATATTACATCAGAAGAAAATCAACCCAGAAACTGCCCTTGACTTTCTCTATGACCACATTTTGTTAGCAGAGCCTACTGGAACATGCATTTTCTTACCGGTATCTATGAACAAATATACCCTTAAAAATAGAGTTCATCATATTTTCAATTTCATCTTGGTTTTCTTGTAGCTGTGAAAAACAAAACACAAAATAAATAAAAGATCATTGCTTATTATAATTTGGTATTTTACAATTCCCTATTGGGAAACCTTAGAAGACCTTGGAAGAGCACTTGAGTAAATTCACCATTTTTGCTTTTCCAACACATGCCTATATTGTGTGCATACACAAATATTTACATTTATATACACAATGTCTTAATGAAAAAAAATTAACATTCACTACAAATATCAATTTAGTCTCTCAAATTAGTTCTTTGAAGTGATCATCAACTTTTGCTACTGAAAATGAGACAAGTAGAGACAATGCGTGCAGTAATTTCACCAGCGCTGTGTTCACGGGGAAACACAGAGCTGAGTGAATGACAGCTGCAGAAACAAAGCTAGTTACAGATTAGTTTTGAAAATATTAATGTTCTATTTAAGGAAAGGAGTTGAAAATGTTCTCAATATTAAGTAAAAGACTGTCAGTTGCTTGAACTTCAGCACCCACAATAACTGGGTTTCAGAAGCAGGAAGATTTCCAGGACTGGAGCACACCTGACATCCAGGCCTTAGACTGCAAGAAACCAAATCCAATTCCAAATGAAAAGGTGTTATGAGCATGCTTTTATAAATCAGAACATTTTCTTAAAAATCTTTTCACTTCCTGAATGATACAAGAATGTTTTGCAAGTACTATGGGAAGCTTCCCTTGTGCCAATTAATATGTTAACACAACTAAGAATTAATTGCAGTATTCTCATACTGTCAGATCTTGTACTAAACTAAGTGTAACTTAATTACACCTAAATGCAGTTTTGTTAATAAGATGACACCAATTTTATCCAATCAGCTTTTGGAGCAGCCATCGTTCTTCCATCAAGGTGTTCATTACAGTCCAAGCACAGCACCACAATGTGGGAATGTAAATTTGCCCACATTCTCACAGTAGGAAAACCACAACAGAGCCTTGCTAGTAGAGTACACATATGCATAAAATAATTAAACCTGTATAATTATGGATGTATATATTTAACAGATAAAAGGTTTTAAAGCCAGAAGGAAAATTGTGATCAGTTGGTTTGACCTCCTGCATGGCATGAGCTCTGAAACACTTTCACCTAAGGGCTTCTATTTTTCAGCCAAACATTTGTACTGCATCTTCCAGATATGAGCTCAAGTAGCTTCAGAACTCAGGGAGTGAACCCTCCCAGTTCACTAAAGTGTAAGGAGGTGCTGTCTCCATTTTGCATGTGGAGAAACCAAGGCATTAAGGGCTCTTGATTAAAAAGCCTGCCAAAGAAACTAATTTCACAGTAAAAGGGATTATGTACAAAGGAAGAGCTGGGTCCACACCAGCTCTGCAGACATGAACCAAGAATTTTTAGACATGGCCTCTGGGAAAAGCACTATTTGCAGCATCAGCTCAACCCAAATATGCACAGACTAAATGCTTGTTTGAGAATTCATAACCCAAAGGAGACTGTGAGTTCCTAATCACACCTCAGCTGGATGACTCCACAGGCTACAGGCAGGAAAACATCCACAGCAACACGGGGGTAGAGACAGCCTAGCACAGGCTGTGCAGTAAAATGAGGATGGGAACAAACCAAGAAGCCTCAGGAGGCTTTCTGAAAAATGACCAGGGCCCTGGAAGTGGAAACTCACAGAGAACTCAGGGGATGATTTCTTGGTATAAAACCACATCACAGAAGACAGGTAGGAGAGGATGGACTTCCTGAGCCATGAGAAAGTCGAGATTCTGAAAAACGTGTACTTTGCCATCTCTCTGAGTGCAAAGTGAAGCTGCATGGTAGAGGCTCGAGCAGCACAGCCGAAGGGACAGCACAGAGGGCCTCCTCCCTCTTCTTCTGCACACAATTTACAGTTCACTATGAACGTGGTAAATTATCATCTGGTACAGGTATCCAGATAATACACAGCTGGTGTGGAAGCAGAATCAGAGATTCAGTAGGTCTGTGTGAGATCCCTTTTACCTCTGTGTACTAACATTTAAAGGATGCAATTCTCAAATGTATTTTAGATTCAGTAATGAATTTTCTCTGAAACTCTAATTGCTTTCTACACTTTCAAGTTTTTTAAACCATGCACTTGAATCTGAGTGCTTAACTTCAAGAATCTTGAGAGAGCATCTGTGTCTTGGGACTGCTGCTCTTACCAATGCAAAAATGATTTAACACTCCCCCTCTTAAACAGAGGTAAAAAATGAGGGAAACATTCTCTTGTTGACTCTGCAAGCAGGTTTGGAAGCTCAAAAAGACATGTATGACAAGCACAAAATGTGAATTACTACTGGCAGATACTAAAAAGACAACTTTCTCTGCTTTGTGGCATATTGCTACTTAAATCATCCACTTGAGCCGAAAATCTCATTGATAAGGCAGAGCTCCACACATGGCTCTCCCACCAGGCCATGTAGATGATGGCATGAGAATGAAACACTTCAGCAAGTGCTTCATCTCCTCTGCTTCAGACTAACTTGCCACACTCAGTTGGTGAACTGAGTGAAGCTCTAACTACCCATGAGACCAAGACATGCACATGTACGTGCTCAGGAGGGGTTGTTAGGATGGCACTTCATCAAAGAATCAACTGAGGAAGCGCCAGCACAGAATGCCACTGTCAATTCAGAGTATTTAAACACTGGGAATATACAGTATCATGTCAGGAATTCTTACACAGAGCATGAAGCCATCTAATCCTAATAGATCTCTTCTGCCCAGTGGTGTGCTTAACCCCACTGAAATACTCAATCTGGCTGCTCCCAGGCAATGTTTTGCTCAGCTGTCATGAGCAGTGAGATGAGATCCCCTGAACACACAAGGCCAAAGGTAAGGACTAAGAAATGCTCCTCCTGTCAAGGCTCCCCAGCCCCATGCAGCTGGCCATCCTTGCTCCAGCTCCCCAGAGAGAGGATGTCCTGCAGCTCTGAAAGAACAGCTGGGGGAACGGGCACAGAGGAGTCCCCAGCCAGTCACCAGCCCAAGATAATCAGTGCAATTAGTGCCTTTGTCCTCTGCAAATTCAAAGCAACAATCAACAAATGTGGACTGTTCCAGCTATTTTGCTTTTCAAAATGTTTTAGAACTCACATTCAATTTACTAATTAATTAAAAATGTTTCACTCGCAGTTTGGGCAGGAGAGATTGTTTTTGCCTTGTACCTTAATGCACGCTTTTCAAGAATTATGAAGCCCCAAAAAAGTTACGCTACAGATCATAGGGGTAAAATAAAAATATGTAATTGTAATTATCCCCAGACAAAGACTACAATGTCAAGCAATTCTGAGTCAACGTTACACCTAAAGGAATTCAAGGTGCACACAGGCAAAAAACCGAGACATCCTTAATTGCCACAGAGTGAAACAGTGGTGGAGAGAATTCAAAATCATAAATTTAAATCTAAGGCATACAAACTTTGCCTTTTCAGTTTCTCTTATGAGTTTTACTTAGCATCTTTACACATTATGGTTGTTCGGGTGTATGTGTATTAATTTTCTACTTGTCATCTTAATTTAAGTACACCTCTAAAACTGAAATTTCCTGTGATATAATACTAATGTTTTTTCTCACCTAATGCCAGACTGGTACTTACTAAAGGCGACTTTATTGTCTCCCTAGCTCCTTCTCCCTGAGAACAGGTGCTATAGCCTCAACTCCAGTGTTTCCTGAAAGCAGCTAAAAAAGAAGTACTAATGAGACACTGTGGAATAACTGCAGTGATCAAGGGGAAACTGGGCAGTGCAGGGAGGGAATGTGTGATCCTCTTGTCAGAATCTTTCTGCACCATCAGAACAGTGACTGCTTACAGTTTGAGACTCTTCCTGCCTGGTCATACGTAGAAGCCTGAGAACAGAATTCTCCTTTGCATGCAGAACAGCGCCACAAACTCAACAGAATGTGGCAATACAGGATTTAAGTAGTGTGCTTGAGATCACACAAACACCACTGCAGAACTAAGCTCTTTCTCACTGTGGTACTCAACTCACAAACCACCCTGGGCTTTCTGTTGGGAGGGAATGCACATGAACCAGGAAAAAAAAAATTGTCTTTTCACTTGCCTCTTTTCTTTTCTGAAGCAGCAGCTCCAATCTTTCATTAGCTCTTTTGCCGATCATTTTGTTTCTCTCAGCTTCATACTGCCTCTGTGTATTGTCCTGATGAATGCTCAGGTTTAAGGCAACATTCACAAGAGCAGTCATAAGCTTCATAGCTGCAAAGGCACAAGACAGATTATGACTCTTTACCTGTAGTCAGAGCTCAGAAAATATTTCCTCAGCAGATCCACACTCACAGCAAAAAGCCTCTTGACCCTGGCACAGCCATCTGGAAAGGCACTTCCACCCAGGCAATACCCAGGTCATTGGCCCATGCTCAGAAAGCAGAGTCTATACCCCACACTGAGCTGCAGGCAGTGCTCCTTGCTGTCCTCTCCAGACAAGCTCTGAGTGCACCAGGGAGCCAGCACGTGAGCCTGCAGCATCAGGGCACCATGAAGGCAACTTCTGGGGAGTTACAGCCATTTCTGCACAGAAGAGTGCCAGCAGAGATGGCTCCATACTGAGGTCACACTAAGGGTTACCTTAACCAATGGCTGCTGAGGATGGCTCAGTTCACAAGGGACCACAGCACAGCTTCCCTGAATGCTGGTTTGACACTGCTCTACAGTCAGCTGTACAGCCATTTAAAAATGCCATTTTTGTTTTTACACATGCTGGATATGTTATTGTTCGTGTCTGCTTTTTGGTACTAAAATTTACTTTTACAATAAACATTAATAAGGGTCTTTCCCAAGTTCTGTGTGGTTACATAGTACAACGCATTTTACAATATTGAAAAACCAGCAAAATTATGCAACGAACTATCACATCCTCTCTGCATGTTCCTCTAAATATGCAGCATTGCTTCAAGGTAGAAAAGCAACCACACAAATAGAAAAGTGATTCTACTTGGATTGATTTACTCTGCTATAGCTCAAAACTGGTTACCTGCAGGTACTTCTTCCTACAGTGAATCATCTCTCATTCCAACTGACTAGCACAGAGGAAATCTGAAAACAAGGACCTACAAACCCTCCTTCAAGATGAAATGCCAGTCTACAAGTAGATCTTCAAAAACTTTATCAAGATTGAGCTCCATGGCATCATGCTGACCTCTACTCTTTGGGACTGCAATTAAATGTGCTAAAAACAGCTTGAAGAGAATTTGTAGAATCAAAACAAAGCCTCAAGCTTGTTACAGCAAGCAAACAAATAAATAAATGGCATGTATTGTCACTGGTAAATGCTGAGATCTTTGGCAGCTCCCATCCGTGATGGGCATCCCTGGAATGGCCCATGCAGGGATGGACCAATCAGACCAAGACATGCGACTGCAGACTTCACTTCATAAATGACCTCACTCCATAAATTCTTCCCTATGAACCAATCAGTCACAGTTTGAGCAAACAGCAAATCAAAACCACCCAGAAATGCAGACA
Source organism: Sinosuthora webbiana (assembly GCA_013397395.1). Classification (NCBI taxonomy): domain Eukaryota; kingdom Metazoa; phylum Chordata; class Aves; order Passeriformes; family Sylviidae; genus Sinosuthora; species Sinosuthora webbiana. The sequence goes on along the minus strand of VXBN01009787.1, from coordinate 111,939 downwards.
GCATCAGATGGAAGAGAATATAGTTTAAATAACAGGCATGGATTTCCAGCAGGGTATCTAGGCTCAAACAGTGCTCACCTTGGAATACTGAATTGGAAGAGGAAACTCCAAACCTGGAAGCTTAAGCCTGCATAATTCATGGTTTTACCATCCCATTGCTAAGTATGGTGAAGAACACAAGGGAATGCGATTCCAAAGGAGTTCAGTCACTGTGAGTTGAAGGGTTTGGGTTTCAGTTTCAAAATCAAAATCCACTCAAATCTGGAGTTGTTTTTTCAATATCATTGGAAATCTGCCTCTTACTTTGATAAATTCTGATTGTACTTGTTTAACACTGGTATTGGTACATTTGAAACTGAAAAAACATGTATGAGGCTGATTGTGGAAAGACTGAATAGTAATAAATATTGGCCATAGAAACATTCAGATTATGACAAATGTCTGCTGTAAGAGTTTCAAATATCTGGCATGATCTATGAACCTTGCAATAAGATGGATTTCCTGTCACCTGACATGACCAGCTGTAGACACCCACACCCAAGCCAGCCACCCTGCTAGTGCTTTGTAATTGAGAAAAATAGTTCCATTTGGAGAGCAATTCATCCCTCTTAGAGGAGACAGCTCATATAGGTGTGATGAAATATGTAAGGAAAGCCCATTTCTATCTAATGATACACCCAAGGCTTTCCTTAGGTGAGGCAGCTGCACTGAAAGGTGGTGTGGCTGCAGGCAGAAGACAGGGAGCCCTCCAACCATGGCCCTGTAATCCCAAACCTTATGCTGTTTCAGAGTTAAGGCACAGATTATTCTTCTGGTGAACAGAAACTCTTTGATAATATAATTGTCCTGATAATTCTTTAGACTAAATTTATACTCTAAAATATAAAGTTACTCCAACATATTGTACAACAAGTGAACAATTAATAGCAAAATACAAGACATAAGCACTCCACTTTTGATTCCCAGGATCCACTGGAGGACCTGGGGCTGACAGGAATCCCTAAATGCCTCAGTACACCACTTTCCAAATAAAAAAAAGGAGTATTTCAAGTTTAGTTCTACCATATGCGGTACTTGGATTTGATGAAGCTTTCCACAGTTTTAATGTCGGTCAGGGTCCACCTCAACGCAAATTACAAGCAGCTGTGGCAGCGGGTAAGCAGTGGCAGGCTCTGTGGCAGAGCCTGGTGTGGCAGCTCACTCACCAGCCAGCGTGCTGGTGTGCCGGAAGGCGCGGACCTGCGAGTCGGAGAGGCCGGTGAGCAGCGAGATCACCGTGTCCATCATGTACTCGTCGTAGATGATGCTGTACTGGCACTGCCGGATCAGCACCCCGATGAACTCGCAGAAGTTGGAGCGGAACTTCTTCCACTGAGGCCCAGGCATGGTCAGGGGATAATCACCACTGTCCTGCAGAACAACGGAAAAGAAAGATCAAGAGTTAAAGGTCTCCCCATTTAATTTGTTTTAATGCTGGTGTAGCTATTGTGGCCGACTGCTCTAAACTAAACATCATCTTGTTCCTTCAAGCCAAGGGAGGATAACGAATAAAAACAACACATTATTCTTCAATAAACAGGGAGGCTCATTGGCATGAAACCACTTCTGCAAAGACATCACTGTAACTGTTTTCCGCTTGCAGTATCGGCTCTGTATAGTCCAAAATAAGTATCAAGTCTCAGTTCTTTTCCTTGTATCTTCGGTTAGGAAGTGGGAGCGGAGGATGAGAGAGAAGAATATTTCAAAGTATTTAAGGTCAAAACCTAAAGAAAGGCTTGTGTGATTGACAGTGAGTCATTCTCCATCCCCACTTCAACTCCAGGTTAATATTCTAATCAGCTAGCTGCCCCTCTCCCCAAATTTTGCTTTGCTCAAACTTACAATTTCCTTATCAGAAAGCAAACACCTCCCTGTTTTATCTTGCAAATGCTGCCTTTTTCTAGTGGTAAAACTTGCCTTCTGACAGCAGTAATGGAAATTTTACTACAGATTCATACACTTCATCTTCAAAAAATTACTACAAGATTGGACTAGGCATTTCATTTAATGCCTCTCCAGGTCTGCTCTAACTACATTCACTATATACACTGCATTACAGGGAGACTGTCCCCCCACAATCAGAAAATGCTTTTTCCCCCTCAGTGAAAAAGCCTGAGTATAAATCTCCCTGACCACTTGGTTTGTAAGCCAATTCCAGAATATCCAAAACATCAAGGCAGTAATGCTCCATCCTGAATCTCTCAGCCAGGATAACAAGTCAGTAGTTCCAAAGTTATATCCATTTGTACACATTTATTCTGTGGTTATGTGAGGAACAAACACTTTCCTCCTCAAGACTTATCACCCAGACTGAAACATGCAAAGGCAGCAATGTCAGCACAGAGGAGCTGCAATCAAACACCTTGAACCTAAACCTCATAAACAACATTCCCCTACAAAAAACCCTTTAGCCATCACATCTAACCAAATCACACCCATTTCAACTACACCAAAATAACCTGATGAATCTCTACACGTGATCTTTGGTACATAATATATGCTTTCTCAAGGTGTGTGTATATGCAGTCATTTGGAACAGGTCCTCATAACCTCTAGTGCTGTGTGTAACTACTCATCTCTGTATAGTGCATTGTTAACCTACAAGTATATATCAGACAACTCTTTTGAAAAGCCTATGAAGACTCTACCATGAACACCTCATCTGGCTGAAATGGGAAGAATAAAGTTACAATAAAGTCATTTCATTAATCTTTTATTCTTGAATACCAATAAAAATGTAATACATTAGTGACAGTGACACAATACTTGATGGCACAGTGCTTAGAAAATTCAAAGTAAACCAAGTCTTTGTTAACCTGTCAACTCTAGCACAAGAATTATGAGGGAAGTCACCTACAATAAATCTGTACTCCTAAGCCAAGCAGCCAAACAGTGCAGTCAATGGATGTCCTTGGAATTCCCTGTCCCAAAGTGAACTTTGTGAACGAAGTCATTTCCATCATTTAAACCCTGCACAAACATTTCTCCACTCATGAGGAGGAAAATCAATACTTCAATCCCTACCATAAAAGCAGAATTCAGGCGAGCAGCCAGCTGATTCCGGCAGCACTTATGGAACAGTGGGACAATTTGGGATTTCTGGGGCACTGGGGGAGCTATTACAGATAAAATGCCAACAGTTTATTCTAGATTTCAAAATATTCACTGGGTTGCAGCCTAGGACTAACACTTCTATGCTTTTGTACTAAGCCCCACAAATTCTCTCACAAATCTATTCAAATGTTAAGGCAGAAGCTAGAACTGAAACTTTTTTTAGAACTATAGAAGTTCTGAAAAGTTTTAGGTAATAGAGAAAGACTATGTCCCAGTAACAGTAACTCTTTGAGAGAGCTTTTAAGCACATTCATACGAAGAGGTTTTCTCCTCCTGTAAGAAAAAACTTTGACAGTTTTTGAAAAGGTTTTTTCGAAAAATACTTTCTTCATCAAACGTGGGACAATCACCCAGCAAAAGGAGCAGCCCTGTGGCTGTAGTCAGGCATTTACTTAAACATTTTGTTGTCAAGGCCATGGCAAAGAAGGAAATTGTGTATAAGTACATCCTGAAAAAGAGCGTTTCTTGCATTAATTGTTTTCCTGCTTAACTTTCTGAATCAAAGTCTTGGCATTTCATTTAGAACTGGTCAGAGACACTGATGTCCTACAGAAACTCCTGCTCCAACTTTAGTTTTCCTCACTAAACAAAATGAACACTCAGAATATTCAGCTTTTTATACACCAAAAGTCAAAGAAAACACAGTTCAAAAATCTCAGAGCTAAAAAGCATTCACCATTAGGAACATGTTTATTTTAACAGAAGATACCCAGTCTGAATTGTAATTTACTTGTTTCAAACAAAATGCTTAGATCTTTTGAAAGAGTATTTCTTTCTGTATCACTGTTCCAAAATGGTAATTTTCATGTCAAGTTCCTATTTGGTTTAAATTGCCATTTAAAATGCACAAAACATTAATTTGCACAGAGAAAACAGAGCAGAATGCTGTAATCCTGTCGCACGAATCTGATGTGTCAGGAATCTGCAGCTCTTTGTTGTATGATGGCACTCCCAGGAGCTGAAGCTCAGCACCCAGAATGCCACCTCCACTCTCAGTGAGATTAAAGTTCTCCAGCTCCTCCTCCTGCCTGCTCTGATCAATCCCTCTCTGCCTTGCTACTCCACATCCAACAGCTGAAGTTGCTGCTTTGCTCGTTAGTTTCCCATACTGTGACAGTATTTATCTACTGGCCCACTGCATTTTTAATTTAAACCAGAAGTATATGGTAATACATTTCATAATGCTTCAAACAACCATTTGTATACTCTACCTCATCAAATTCTTCTGTCATTTTCCTTATGATTTCTGCATTTTGCATGTTCCTGAACATTTCAATTCTTACTGTACCTGTAATGTAATGAAAGAACAAAAGAAATGAACACAACATGGTTTTGCTACATCAAAATATCAATGTTTTTCTGCTGCTAAACAAACAGTTCAGTGATACACATAAGAGTATGCAGAGTACAAAAAGAACAGGAATGCTTTGAAAAATGCTGTGTCTTGAAGAAGTAGGGAAAGAGAACTCATCTGTCCTGTAATGTGCTTTCAAACGAGGAATTAGTACCATTGTCCATCCTTTCACTCTTTGCAGCCAAGCAAGTGTGCTAAAGCAGTGATAGCCATGGAGGACTCGTGTCATGTCTGCAGCTGCCCAAGGCTTTCAGTTTTGTGTGCAAAATCAAATGAGCACCATCTTTCAGTTTCACAGCCACTCCTGGTGATTCTGCACTCTCCATGCTGAATGTCCTGGATGACAGATACCCGTGTTCTCTATGCACGACTGGGAGTTTTCACACTGCTCAGCTCAGGACCAGCATGGCTCATTGATTGAGGCACATTTTCCAAACCCAAAGGCTCCAAAGGGCTCAGCCAAGACCTGAGCCAGCTCAGCACCAGAAGCAGCAACTGTATCTCTGTTATTCCTTCATGTAGATTTTTCACTCCCCCTTGTCACCTGAACACGGGAGTTGATGGGATTAATTTTTCATTGTAAATCGCACAAATCTACCAAAATTGAAAACAGAACAACACAATAGCTAGAAATGAAAATTCTTGTGTCTTGATCAAAATTCAATCAGTATACAAATACAGTATTCTGACATATTATTGCCCCTGCAACTAGACACTATCTAAATATCTAACCATATAACCCAGGGCAACATAAAGATTATTTTTTGCTGCTGCTGCATGATCTTCTCTTCATCACTTCACAATCTTCTTTTGTTAATGGAGGAAATTCAGAAAAATTAAGCAAACTGCAGAGCTACAAAATCCATCCCAGCATCATTAACATAACAAAGAGTAAGTGTCTCAGCTTTTGCAAGAACTTCAACTGGAATAGTGATCCACTGCATCACTTCAAAAATTCAGAGCATCATAGAAGCAGCTTAACAGCTAACAGTATTAGTTGCTCTACAAAGCATAAATAAAGATAATTTAAACATACTAAATATTATGCAAATGTTTTAATTCTGGTATTTTATTCCTTTAAAAAAGGGCATTAGAAATATATGAATTTCAAAACATGCAAGCACAGTTAGAGAACACCAAGTCTCTCTATGTTAGTACAGGTACAGTTTTACACAGCAAATGAAATATTGATTTCTTGAATTGCCTTTGCTTCTTCAGGAAATAATATTTGTTATCTATTTCTTACTGGGTAATACTGTCAACCTCAGTTCTGACAATGGCAATTTAAATTTGTGCATGGTAATTTCTGTATCATTAACAATTACTAATGCAATATACCAACATAAAACCAGGAACCCAAGAGAATACCACCACGTGACAGTTGAAAATATATTTTCTCAGCTTAGAAATCATCTGTACATGCAGATACATTTTAGTCTTTCCCCCAACCCTTTACTTTAGCCAAAGTTTTGCTTTGGCTAAATGAAGCAGTTTCCCAGTATGTCTCAGAACAGTGCACAGGTACTATTGCAAACCCCCTCTGCTGCAGGACTGCCCCTTTCTCTCACAGCATGGGTATCTGCTGCTCTTCCCACTGGCAGCATAGCCCTCAGTCAAAGAGTAACCTACTGACCTTTGCTATTTTACTGGTTCATAGTCCTGATTCTGATTTTATTCTTATCTATTTATGGCTTCTTAAGCCTCAGTTTCTCGGCAGTCAGGGCCAGGCTGTTTACCTTGCATGAGCAGAACTGAGAGAACATCATCTCTCCCTGGGCACCCGGAGGGTGTCCCTGATCCCCATGCAGAGGTGTCCCAGGTGAGGCTGGGGTGATCCTCCAACACCTTCCAACTAACAGTGGGGCAGTTCTTTGGGAGGCAGGGCTGTGCACACCATGAGACACATTCCTGACACGTCCCAGGGCTGCCAGGGTGGGTAAGAGCTCCACACTGCCAAGGGAGCATCAGCAAGTGCTCAGGGTGGAGAACAGCACTTAGCTCCGTCCTGTCCCATTCCTTCCCTCACTTTTCCAGACTCAGTTTACAGAAGTCATGGAAAGCACAAGGAGAGTTTCTGCTTATCTGGCAGTAGGCAATGGCTCTGGCCTGACTGCTTTTCCTTCCACCACCTGTCCCCCACCCAACCACAGCACAGCCCCATTTGTTTTTCTGGCAAACTCATTTAACACTGTAAGCATGCTACAAAGGTTTTGCTCAGATTTCATGGTGTCACCACAACATTTCAGCACTGCAATGGTCAACATTATTCAAACTCATAGTTTTTATGATTAGTGAAAAGCAAAACTTTCCCATTTTCAGATGAATCCTTAAAATGTAACAGATTATCTATAAAGTGCAATTGAAGGAGTAGCATGCATCCCTGAAGTCTTTACCTTACTCAAGTTGCTTCATGTCCTTTTCTAAGCTGAGTTTTACCTGTGCCATGAAGCTCTCACTCTGTATTTAGTGAAGAGAATTGAAACTGTCTGAATCCATTAAAAACTGAGAAGCCTATTTTACTTCAGGACTAAGTTCTCAGTTAAAACCTATTCACATACATGGTGTTTTCAAGTCTTCTCACTGACATGTATATTTCCTTAATGACCAAATTCCAGTTTAACTTTCAGCTAAAACAGGTATCAATGTAATTTCTCAATAATCACAGCACCCAACATGGCCTTCAAGAGTGAAAAGAAAAAACCCACTCAGAGCGCAAAACTTAATTTCAATGAGAAGAAAAAGACGAAAGGGGCCTATACAAAACTGGATGAATACACCTTAAAAAACCCTAAACTGTGTACAAAATCAGATATAGGATATAGCATTTGTGGGAGATATAACACACCATGGACTCAGTGGCTTGAAAACATGTATTTAGAGTGAGAAGAATAACCAGTTTTATTAGTAAGCCCTGTAAAAGCAAAGCAACAATAAAGATCTCCAAGAGCTTTATAGGATGTGTAAGGCCTCGAGTCTGAGCAACAACAGCCTTAACTACCAGGAGTTAAACAGGGTTACCCTTGGGATGTGGGTGGTCCCATGACTGCCTTTCCCACTGCAAACAGGAGGAACTGGCCCTGACCACTGCTGGCAATCAGGGAACACCATCACACCAAGTGCCACACTCCAATGGCCCCCTGCACACAGCAGCTCTGGGATTTCTACAGGGAAAGTCAGATGAGAGAAACATCAGCTCTAGCAGCCCACAGTCATTTACTCCTGAAATCTAAACTGCTGATGGTAATAAATTATATACTATGGAGGATACTACCTATGCTGTATGGTCAGTTTTCATCACTGGGACCTTTATTCACCAAAGCCACAAAAACAATTTCATCCCTTCTCTTTTGGACCACCTGTCCACGCTGAGTAAGCTGCAGGAAAAGCAGTGGGAAAATTGCAGCTCAAGACTGAGGTGAATGGATATGAAATAAGCCCCAAAGTCTCCTGCCAAAGGAGGATTAATTGTGGTACCTTAAATTCATGGTAACTGATTAGACTGATCTCTCAAACACACACACTGGAAAAACAGGAGAAAGATTTATAGAGGCATTGAGAAGAAGACACAAGGAAAGTACATGAAGAACACAATGTGCTCTTTTGCATCAGCTCAAAGTCAATAGTGAGGACCACAGCACCAGAACCTAACTGCAATTGCCAAGAGAGGGCAAGCTTAATGAAACATTTGTGAGGATAGATGGTGATTACAGAACTGCTGGATAGGCAGTATTTATCTCCCTTGACATCATTCAACGTGCAACTCCTATACCTTTTGCCCCACTTATAATTTAGATCATAAGAAATAATCCACTTCTATAACGTCTTTAAGTGCAGTTTTCAATCATCTGAGAAGTGTACTGACAAATTCCGTGTGAGAGATGATAAAGGCTGAAGTCAAACCACCAGGAGCACATGATTTCTCAGTGCTCAGCCTGGGTCAGGGTACTCTGCTGTAGCACTTCCACTGACTGTTTCCAGAAGAGAGCTGCCTGAATCTAACCAAAATTACTCAGGCCAGTAGAAAAGTTCATTTTCTGTGGCTTGCTCATGATCACGTAAGAACACTGAAGTAGCTCTTACCTCACTGGAATCAATAGATATTAATCATTAATTTAAACAGAAGCAGTAGTGGGGCAGTTGAAGCATATCCAAATAGATGCTGAGACTCCTAAATCCCACCAGGGCTCCTGGCTTCCTATTGATTTCTGTCCCTGAAAACTGAAACTCTTTGCTAAGACCAGAGGTCAAGACTTGAGAAAGACGTCAGTCTAAATATTTGGTTGAATTTCCGCACATGTAGGAATAGAAGACCCTTTTATTGATTTATTCCCCAATTCTTCCTGCTGCATGGACTCTACACTGCCCAACTTCTGCTGCCACTGAAGCAATATTCAAAAGACAGAGGTTTCCAATAAGGCACACAGCTAATTCATCCTTAGAGCAGTTTTTGCCAGTGAGCTCTTACTGAATGAATCAGCAAGAATCCCAGTGGAAAAATAAATACAGTCTTGTGCAATTAAAACCTTATTAAACAAAGAATCACAGATAACTGTTGAAAAGAATTTTAACGGTTCACCCAAGTCTGTCCTCCTACAACAAAACCAAAGCCATGTTTGAATGTGCTCTGTGAAGCATCTTTGCAATGTGAAGGCCTTATACACAGTAATGTGAAGGCCTTATACGCAGTACAGCTATGAAAAGTGCACTCTCTTGCTGCAGTCCAGTTCTCTGACTGACTTGCTTATCAACTCTGCTACATCCCAGAAGAAAATTTTGTTACTCATCATCTTTTACACATACGATGAATTGCTCTGGTTTTTATCATCATACTCCTGCAATTCTTTTATCTTTACCTTTGGTAATTCAATTTTTTTAATTCCATTATGATTTTCAGACCATTGCACAGCACATGAATGAAACAAGTCTTTCCCCTTGCTTTAATTCTTATTCCTCCTTTGCTTTAGGTTACAGTTGAGTCTCAAATAGAAATCTTGGAAGAGGACTCTTATTTTTTTGCCTTGGTTGTGTTTCCCACACAGAAGTTTTATATGTATTTTTCTCTTCCTCTTTTGAAGACCCTTATTGTTTTGTTCTTCACTCTGCTTTTACAGAACTAGGACTATTATAATTAACATTATTATTATCATTAAAATTTCATCCCAATGATGAGAATTTTCTCTAGAGAAGATTTTCCATTTGTGTTCTTCGTTTTCTGTATCAAAAACTTGTCAGCACCACATTGATGAATTCACTGGACAATCTTTAACTTGCTCTATTCTACTCCTTGATGTCACCTCACTAGTTTGAGACCCTCTCCCATCCTACTGTACATCATGCAACTCTATATACCAAGTATAAACAGCAGTGAAGCTTTTGTATGTGGCCTTGTTATGATTGCCCATAGGAGATGTCTCCAGCAGAAACTCCTGGCTTCTCTCCCCTTCTGTCACCTAGACATTTTCAAGAAAGCCATTCTGGATTTCAGAACAAATGTAAACATTACACAGGACAAGGATTTAGGGGCAAACTCCTCTACCTGAATTTTCAGATCTTGATTTTGCTAAGAATCCTTCCATGTAATTTTTTAGGATTGAATGAAGACCAGGAAAGTCATCACGAAGAACTACATTAGCATTGCCACCTTTACTACAAGGTGCTGTTAAAGCTGGGAAAATCTGAAAGGAAATCTTGACTGAAATGAGGAAACTTTGGTTTGTTAGAGTCTAACTTTGTTAGAGTCCTTTCACTGTCTTTATGGCCCTTTGGTGCTCTCTGCTCCCAGTGCCTGACTGCCACCTACAGACCCCACTCTGTGCCCACGATGGCATGTACATCCAACAGACACTGTCACTGGGAGAGAACAGGACATTCCAAGGGACCACAAAAGCATATTCAATTTTACCTTCTTCATTACACCAGGCCCAGAAATCCATTACTATTCTGGTTTATATAACTTAGATATAAAGAAGGAAACACTTTGTTTCTACTGTCATTTAAAAACTATCTTAATTGTTTATGCTGTCCTTTCACACCAGATCTAGCCTAGACAAAGACATCTTGTCCAGTATGGAAATCTCAATATAATCTCAGAGTTTACAAAAAAATTTAGCTTTAGGGACCAGGCCTAGCCAGTGTGGGTTTATGAAAGGCAGACCCTGCCTGACCAACCTGATGTCCTTCTATGACCTGCTTAGTGGATGAGGGAAAGACTGTGGAAGTGTCTACCTGGACTTCAGTAAAGCCTCTGACCACTTCCCACAGCCTTCCCCTGGAGAAACCGGCTGTTCATGGCTTGGATGGGCAGAGTTTTCACAGGGTAAAAAACCTGCTGGATGGTGGGCCCAGAGAGCAGTGGGGAATGGAGCCCAGGGGTGGTCAGTCACAAGTGGTGTCCCCAGAGCCCAGTGATTGGGTCGGTCCTGTTTAGTATCTTTAGCCATGATCTGGATGAGGGGATCGAGGGCACCCTCAGTAAGAAGGTGCAGGGAACACCTTCTGACTCTCTGCCTAAAGGGAGGTGGTAGCCAGCTGGGGGTCACAGGATCACAGGGTTGGAAGAGACATCCAAGATCATTGAGTCCAACCCATACCCTAACACCTCAACTAAACCATGGCACTGGAGTGCCACATCCAGTCTTTTTTTAAACACATCCAGGGATGGTGACTCCAGCACCTCCCTGGGCAGACCATTCCAGTACTTCATCACTCTTTCTGTAAAAAGTTTTTTTCCTAATATCCAACCTAAATTTCCCTTGGCGCAGCTTAAGACTGTGTCCTCTCGTTCTGTCAGCGGCTGCCTGGAGAAAGAGACCAACCCCCACCCGACCACAACCACATTTCATGGAGTTGTAGATGGTGTGCATAAGGTCACCCCTGAGTCTCCTTTTCTCCAGACTAAACAACCCCAGCTCCCTGGGTCGTTCCTCACAGGGTTTGTGTTCCAAGCCCCTCACCAGCTTTGATGCCTCCTCTGGATGTTCTCAAGCATCTCAAAGTCCTTCCTTGTTGGACCTTGAACGTCAGTCACTTCTCTCTAGTAACAAGCAACAGGACAGGAGGAAATGGCCCCAAGCTGTGCCAGAGGAGGGCTAGGTTGGATATTAGGGACAATTTCTTCACCAGAAGGGTTGTCCAGCCCTGGCACAGGCTGACGAAGGTAGTGGTGCAGCCCCCATCACTGGAGGGATTTAAAATCTGTGTGGATGTGGCACTTGGGGACATGGAACAGTGATGGCCTTGGCAGCCCTGGGGAAAGATTGAACTCATTAGTGTCAGAGGGCTTTTCCAATCTAAACAATTCCATGAGTCAGTGCTTAACACAATCAGTAATGTTTATATTGTCAACATCTATAAGGAGCATCATTAAAATTTACCAGTAAATCTTGGAGGATTTATTAATTTTTTTTTACTAACACAAGGGTCACTTGTGGAATTTAATACCAAATCCTTGCTATTTCTGATACTCAAATTCAATGACAATTGTTTCATCTTAAGAGCAATTCTGTATTACACTTAAAGAGTTCAAAGTTCCAAATGAGATTAAGGAGTTGATAACTTTATATACATAACTAGCATTTCGTATGATTTGAACTGCTAATCTCTTTTAAAGTCCAAAATGTTATTTGATCCAGAAGATAACAGTGATGGCACTGATTCCCTCATTAGAAGTATGGGAAAAATACATTGAAGATAATCAGAGATTTTTACAAAGAAGAGAATTATGTATGTCACTGACAATCCAGTTATTTCCCCTTGCTGAAAAGAAAAAAGTACATATTCTCACAGTACAGAGATAGAAACTTCATCCCTACTTTAAAGAAAACAGATCCTATGAAATTTCAAAACTGCAATTATGTGTGAGGATTTGTTACTTGCTTAAACTATGTTGAGTGTCAGAAGAGTAAAAAAGGGAAAAAAAAAAGAATTCAGGAATGACTCAAAGAACTACACAGCATTAAATGTGACTGCAGTGTCAGATTGGGAAGTGTTGTACTACAGATCTGGTGTGTTTGTTCAAGGATTGATGTTATTTCTGTCAAGTAATGCTTCACAACCCCCATGGAGCTCCATGTGGCATCAATAACGAGACAAATGTCATACATTCATGCAACACAGAGACATTTTCAAAATCCAACAATGATCTCTCTCATTTTCTTAAAGGAGCTGATGCGCAATAATCATATGCATGCAAAGTTTTCAGGTTAAAACCAGGAAAACTGAGCCAGCAAAAATGGCCAGTTTTCAGAACAGAATGAACCTACCAACAGATCTTTCTATGTAAAGATATTGATAAAATATGTTCCATAGCAGATATAAATGCTTTGAAAGAAAGGATAAGAATGGAGCAGATAGTTTGCTGGTGACAGAATTATTTAGAACAGCTAGACTGACAGCTGCCAGCCAACACTGCCAAAGGATGTCACAGGCAGAAACTGGTAAGATGCTCTTCAGCAAGAAAGCATGCTTAGTCCCCAGACTGATAGTGTAGAAAAAGAAGTAGGCCTACATAATTTAGTGCATCAGAAACAGTACACTTCATATGCTTAAGTCTTTTGATAAAGGAAACTCCCTTGCTCTGGGTTTCAGGCAGATAAGGCTGATTTGAAACTGCTCTATAGCATTTGCACTTGCCAAGTGTAAGCTGCTTTGCATCCTCACAGAGGTGTTTACATGAAGCCACATAACTACTAACCAAAGGTGCTAAACTTGCAATCTAGTATTTTACTGAATTATTTCATAAGATAGATCTTTTCATGCTTTGATGACTTAAAGTAGCAATTCTCATACAGCACCAACCTCTTTGCCAGGTAACTTTGAACAGTAGTCAGTGACATGAACGTGGGTGAAAAGCCGAGGAGCCTTTGCTGCCCCAAAGGCAGCAGTTTGCTCCTGGCAATGTCTCACAGCTTTTGCTCTTGGAAGCCCTCAGCTCTGCAGACACCCTGCAGCCATGTCCTGCCCTGCCCTGCCCCAGGTCACCCTGGCTGAATGAGAGGTCTGTGGCCTCAGAGGACACTCACATTTGAGGAGAGAGGTAAAAGCACACATCCAAGAAATGCTCTGCTGAAACTTCCCGCCTGTTCCCCAGGGCTGGTTGCAAGGTTCACTTCTGTGATCAGTGCTCATGCTGTGCTTCCTGCACAGGTGCTGTAAGCAGATGTTTGTTAAGAAGGTTTCTGGTGGATGTGATGAAACAAATTAACCTCGGGATTGCTGTACTCAGCAATCAGCACTGGGTGTTAGGCAGAATGCAGGCACAAGTCAGCATCACATGAATCTCACATTTGGCAGTAGTTCAGAGTTTACCTGAGCTGTAGAATGTTAAGGCACACTCTGACTATTGGATTTAACAGCTGATGGTGGATCCATCATCTCTTAACTCATTTGTACTTTCTATCTCCAAAGAACTCTGCATCAATGCAACCTGCAGTTCAACCCTACACTCCTTCAGGAGGTACCTCATTCTATTTCTAAAACTACTGCTTGATCATTTTATTTGATAAACCAGGATCTGTTTGCAATGCATGAAAAACTATTCTTCTATTTACCATTCTTTTCCATGTTGTTTGGGTTTTTCTCTCTAAATTTGTGTAACTACATTCAATGTTCAAGGTGCAGGTGCAATCTAAGTTTGAGAGAGATTTTTTGTGTCTAATATATGTACACAAATTTGCCCTGTATTTCCAATTCTTAACTTTGCCTCTCAGAACACTGCCAAGCACAGAGGTGGTATTTTCAGATTATGCCCAATGACCGCAGGCTCCAAAAGCAGAATGTGAGTAACTACAGCTTATCAGCACATGTGTGGAAGCAGCCTTTGGCTGCCTGCTGTCAGAAGTGACTCAAATCCAGCAATATAAACATAGGTAGTGTGGAGGCTGAGCTCCAAGTAAAGTGTAAGATACAACAATGTAAATATTTGCACTAAATCCATTTAGGTCCATCTCCTCTTTCTGAGTGCCTTTATCACAGGCTGTTTTCACATCTACTCTCCCCCAACTCTCCTACCCTGTGAACAGGCCCCCCACAAAAGCTTCCCTCTGAAACCCAGTGTGAGCACAAGTGCTTCCCTCCTCACAGAGGAACCTGTCTGTGTGCATAAACACCTGATCTGAGGGGGCAGAGACAGCAGTGCCAGACACTTCTCAGTGGGGTCAGGTGACAGGACAAGAGCCTGACAACCCAAACATGAGCACATTCCTGCTGTGTGAGCATTTCTGTAGCCACCAATGGAGAGAAAACACTATTGACATAACAATAGGCATCCCTACCTGTGCCCTGTCCCTGGGGCACAGCCCCAGCCCTGGGCTCTTGGGGGAGTTTTCCACCGGCCACAAGTACCTGCTGAGTGACTGAGGCTTGGCACCAGGTGTCTCTTGTTATAACACAAGCTCAGGTGTGGGATAATATAATAACACAGGCCTGATAAACTCATTTCAAGGGAGAGCAATTGCTTTATAACACTACTGTACTTCCTACAATAAACCCCAGAGCAGTTTTTAAAACACTGAGTGCTTTTCAAAGGAAAAATAATGGATTTCTGTTCCACAATACTGGAATAGATAATTACTTCATATACTATAGATTCTTTATTATGCATTCTTTTGGATAGCTAAAATGTTTAATCCACCAATTTTAAAAGCAGTAAGCATATAATTACTATTTTAATACAGATTATTTATCCCTGTTCTATTTCCTATGATTTTTATAAATGCTGTCCACAGAAGGACAAACTCACAGCTTCTTACCTTTCTTAGAAGTCTAGAATCGTAGAATAATTTCAGACGGCAGGATTCCTGACTGTCACTAGTCCAAGCCCTTCCCAAAGCAGAGATCCCAGCTGGATCAGGTGAGTCTGAGTATGTCCTAGGACAGTGAGCCCACAGTGGGTTCACCCACAAAGGGAGCCCTTCTGCCTCCAGTGCCTGATCACCTCATGGCAGAAATGTTTTCCATTCTGTCCAACTAGAATTCCCCACATTTCAACTTGTGTCTGTTACCTGCCAGAGAACTGCGTGAAGAGTCTACAGTCCCCTTCTCTCTAGTCCTTCAGTAACTGAAAGAAGCAGCAAGATCTTCCTTTGGCCTTTTTAAAACTGAGCAATGCTGCTGCCCAGTTTCTCCTTGCTCAGTAGAGTGATGACTCCCCAGAAGGCCTCTTGGAAATCCAGGCTCTCTTAAGCACCTCACACTTACCCACATTTCATGCTTCGAAGAACTTAAAAGTTCACTTTCACAGAAACCAAGGTAATTTACTTCAGTGTCCACCCCTTCTTCCACTTTCTATGGATGTGCCTGTCCCATCTGCAGGTTCCCAGAGCTCAGCAGTAACCCACACACATACTGTCAGCATTGCAACATGCCTTCACGTGTTTTTGCTAAAAGGTATTTTCTTTATTAGAGAAACAAGCCTCTTGTTACTCAGTGTCAACATCTCTCCAGCTCATAAATCAAAATGCCATAAAACATGGTACATCTCCACTTTCCAGAAAGTCAGGAGGCAAAAGACAATCACAGGAGGATTAGATAGCCATGGTCTATCCTCTTTCCCCTCAGTCTTTCTGCTTTCCCTGATGGAGTTTTGATCCTTTCCTCAGCCATCTGTTATTCTTATTTCTACCTGTATTTCTCAGTGTTTCTCAGAAGTAGAAAAGTAGGGAAGATGAAAGGTAAGTCCCAAAAAATACAAAAAGAGAAGTAAATCCAGAGATTTTCAATTTATGTGACAGGCTCTAGAGTCCAGAAAACATAGTATCTAAGAAAACTAACAGGGAAAAAAGAGAGAAACAAGAGGCCAGACCTCTTGTGCCACACCTGGGAGTTGCTGAAGATCTGACAGAGCTCAGCAAGCCGTACATGAGTCCCTTGCAGCTGCTGATGGACTGTCATACCCTGCTCCTTGCTCAGCTGCCTATTGTCCCTTGAGAGAACTGCCCTTTCTTCATCTTCCTGAAGGAAGATGCTGTTACTTGCATGAGAGCTTCCCAGACACAGCTCTGAAGAAATACCCTCAGTTCAGGGCCTCTGCCTTTCCCTGTAACTGTTTGCGGCTCCAGCACGTGAAAGGGAAGATCAGGACTACAGGGGTGCCTGAATTTGGTATCTCCAGTGCTAAACCTTATCAGCAATGGCACACCAGAGACTGCTGAGCTCCAGGTTTCCCAGAGCCAAACCTTACTTCTCAGTGTTCAACAGCACCATCCAGAGCGCCACAAGGCCAGGGCTGACTGATATCCTCCCATAACCTCCACTTGATGGAAGAAAAGCTGACACATTAAACAACAGTAAAACAGAGGCTTTGTAAGCACTGCAGAGCTGCTGCAGAAAGGTGAATACTTTATCTGTCAATTTGAGGAAAGCTGGTGTCCTTCAGAAAGTGAGACTGGAGACACAGAAACATCATGGAAACAATTTCTATCTAAAGCATTTGATTTTCCTCTAAGTGAAAGCCACCATCTACCCGCAACATTTCTATTCTGTTTTTATTCATCTGAAAGAAGGAAATGAGACTTGGGTGCACTTCTCTCTGTAACTGTTCTGCTTAATAAATTCCAACCTTTCTTTTTAACCAAACCTGACTGGTCTTGGATATGAAGTGTCCCAGTGAATTTTACAAAAGCAGGTCGTTGAACAGAAGCCAATGAGGTCACTGGGGAGCAGTGTGAACCATGACCCCAATCTCTGTTAATCTCAGCCTCTCACTGAGCTGGAGACAGACAGGGACACATACTGGGAATGCTGCTGCTGCTGCTTCAGGAACAGCTTCACCTGCAGCACAACCACCTCCTGCCCAGCAGTGTTGTGTCCCAATTTGTTTTGGAGTTACACAGCATGAATATTGTCTCCCATACAGCTTACCCTGCACTTCATGAGCACATTCACCTGCTTTTGTATAATTCAGGAAAGCTGAACACAGATACATTAGAAATCCCTCTTCATTAGTTTTGCTTCTCATGAGATCATTTATTTATATTAAAGACCAAAGTATTTCCTGACAATGACCTGTGAAAAGACAATGAAAAAATTAGCTGATCTGGTACAAAGCAATGCCTTTATCTTTCTCTCTCCTCATTTAAAAGTATGCAAGATGAGAGGAATTCTCCTTTTTCACATAATTATCTCTTCCTGCTTTTCTGGGAAAACAACCCATTTTCTCTTAGCTGTTAGCCCATTCCAAAGCCTCTTTTAACCTTCTGACTATCTGAACACATGTATAGAGCTTTTTTCTGTAGGGAAACACAAAGAATTTGAGAAATCACATGCAAAAAACCCTTTATCTTTGTGCTCAGAATTTACAGCAGAAATTAAGAAGTGCTAGACTTCAGACGCTGTGTGTAACCTTGACTTAGTCTCTCTGTGTGTCAGCTTTGGTGAGTCACCAACCTCCCAAGGCTGTCTGCTGTTCTGTGTGGCTTCATTAGCACAGACACCACAAGGATCTGCAGAGGTGATTGTTGTCTCTCTGACATGTGCAGCTCTGCTGCAGCCAATGAACCCAGAAAGAAGTGCACGAAGGGGGGATTCCTGCAACAGGGTTGATAAGGATGCTGGAGACTGCTTTTGCTTTTATTCCCAAAGCTCCTGTAGGAGTCTGGACAATTTAAACTATCTCCAAGATGGTCCCTAACTGCATATTCCCCATTTTCCAGGTATCCTCTTAGCAGCCTCATGGATGAATGTACAAAAGAGCAACACATAAACAACTGTAGCTCCAGGTACTCTGACTGTGACACCATTCTTAAAGTATGTAAAACCCTACACATAAGAACGAAGGGCAAAGAAGAGAACATAAGAAAGAGGATTGGATTATGCTCCAGTCCTGCTTTTTCCTTATTGCAAATATGTATCTATCAGAAAAAATCAAGGACTTCAAGTTTCCATTCCACGAACTTTAAGAAGTCTAGGTACTCTGAGCTTAGTCTTTAAGCAATTTGAGGAGGAATAGGAAACCAGTAACAGCAATGGTTTAAACATGGCACATTGTGATCTGAAAAGCCTCCCCTCTGGGAGCGGCACCGATTCTCTCTGTGCTGCCTCAAAAGCTTTTGATATCAATGACTCTTCCTGCACTGGCCATTTCTGGAGCAGATACAGGATCTTTACTTAAAAGGGATTTACAAAGATAACTAGAAGAAACCCTGTTGATAAAACGCCCTTAAGGAAAACTTTAATTTTTAAATTTTTGATTGGAACTTGGCTAGTATAGAAAAATAAGAGGAAGCATCATATCAAAAGTGAAGTTAAAACAACACAATGAATAGTTACTCAACATGTTTTGGCATGGGTGAGAGAATGAGAGAGCATATATTAGAGCCAAAATCCATAAAAGTCTGGATATGTTTCTAAAACTACAATGCAAGAGGGAACTGTCACCTCAGAATTGAGAAAAAATAAACTGCTGGAACACACACAGATCACAGCAGTGTTGACAGGACAAATATAAATGGGAATGTGGAAATAGGAGCAGAAAACTAGGAAGGCTCAACATACAATGTGTTTCTCAACAGTCTGGGTCTAAGATTCACTAAGGAGTATTTGAGAACAAAATATAAAAAAGATTCACCTGTATAAACTTATTAATACTATGAACACAAAACTTTACATAAGTAATAAAGCAGCAGGCCCTGAAAAGAGTGCTGAAAGACAAATAGTAATAAATGGCAGATGAAATACAAGAGGGAATGAAAAGTCTGACTTTATTAATTAACATAAAGATAGTGGACTCAAGGGGGAGAATTAATCAAGTGCTGCTAAAGAAAAAGGAAAGAAGAAAAACACAGAGGAGCACTGGAAGTAAAGCATGCTTAATCAGAAAAATGCCTTAAATTCTTAGCTATCACTCTTTTTACATTGCTTTGGATCCTCTACCTTACAAATTTCACTACCAGAATTGGTTGAAATGGTGTATTTTGTACAAATTGAAAATGGCTGTGTAAACACACCATATATTACCATACAATTCCTGGTAGATACAAAAATGCAAGACACAGAATAAAGCAGCCAGCTGACTCACAGAAAAGTTTGGGTTGGAGGGACCCTAAAGCTCATCTCACTCCAAGCTCCTGCCATGGACAGGAACACCTTCCACCAGACCAGGTTAACCAACCCTGTAACTCCTCTGGTTGTGTCTTACAGCTGGGTGAAAAAAACCTTTAAGATGGAGAAATACAGAGCAATACTGTAAACCAAAATATTTTAACAGAACCTTCATCGAGTGTTTTATTTTGTGAAGGGCATTTAATTTTCTCAGTATTTTGTAACAAACAGTATTTTTTCCTCCAGCCTTCAGCACTGTCAGCAACTTTTCCTTTTAGGACTTTTCAGTGCTCCCTTTCCCCCACTATAAGCTTAAGATGCCTGGAAGCCTTAATATCAGGGTGCCTTTCCTGTAACATAATCACATTTTTAAGTTTCACCAGCAGGCTGAGTTTTCTATACAATACCCATTTTTTTGGGCATAACTACATTCTCATTCCTGTCAACATAGACTCTCACCTATTAATTGCTTTCTTGTCCTTCCCCCATTAAACTGTCCTAGAAGCTCACAACACCAAGGGGTGTTACACAATAGATCACCTGCTTGACGAGACTATTCAAAAATGGAGTTACATTGTCATTTCTGGCTCAGTTCAGTTGTATATTCTGGCTCCATCACTCTGCAGTAGCTTAAAGCAGTTCCCCAGTGTGCTCATCAGGTAAAGAAAGCAAACTGCTATTTTGGCTGTTGAAGCAAAGCAAAACCACTGGGATGTATGCCTGTCTGCCTGCCTCTTTTCTCCTGCTTCCTAAACTCCTCTGCAGAGATGTGTCCTCAAAAAGAACACTTTCCTTTCTTGCAGTTTTCAGAATCCATAATTTCTTCCTTTCCCCTTATGCTTTCCTGCATTTAAAGGCACAAGTTTACCTTTCCATCCTTCATTCACATTTAACTGAACATTAAATATGTTCAGTTTCCCCTTCTCCTTGCATTTTCCCTACAAGTGAGACTTCATATATGTAATTAATTTTTATAGGTCTCCAGGGAGACCTATAGGTCTTGTAGCACCTTCCAGTGCACAAAGAGGCTCTAACAGAGATGGAGAGAGACTTTGGACAAGGGATGGAGAGACAGGACACAGGGAATGGCTGCACACTGCCAGAGGGATGGGATATTGGGAAGGAATTCCTCCCTGTGAGGGTAGTGAGGCCCTGGCACAGGGCCCCCAGAGAAGCTGTGGTTGCCCCATCCCTGGAAGTGTTAAAGGCCGGGTTGGATGGGGCTTAGAGCAACCTGGGCTAGTGGAAGGTGTCCCTGCCCATGGCATGGGGTGGAACAATAGGAGCTGTAAGGTCCCTTCCAACCCAAACCATCCTGGGATTCTGTGACATTTAATACTTGGTTGCTGTTATTACAGGCTGTCAAGAGTAAGAAAGAAATGCAGGGAAGACTGCCCATTTCACAATCCCTGCCACCTTAAACTGTTTGCATGAGATCAAAGTCTCCAACTCCCTAAGGGATAAATGCATTTTTCATCACAGTATGATGTCTCTCCCTGTTTCCAGTCAGAAGGAACTGCCAGCTTTGCTCAGCACAGGTAGAAGGGAGCACTTCCTGGGCTGAGGACTGCTCTCCTTCCTGAAAAGTAGCCTGTTCTTCCCAAGGAAGTAGCCAGCTCAGTGCTCTACAAGGTGATTTTTACACACAGCACTTAATTGAAGAATTATCCTGCTGTTACAGGCTACCATGGAAACCAGAGGGGGAAAAAAAGGCTGAATATTAAAATTTGAGAGTGAGAATATCCATCACTGCTATTAGACAAAATGGTTTGCAAATGCTTCTATTAATAGGTCTGGGCTGGAACCTTTCCTGTTTGCCACTTTCTCCTGTCAGTACTACAAGTGGAGCTGAACACAGGACAGAGAAAATATTCAAAAATCTTTACAGCTCACGTGTACTCACACACCACAAAAAGGAGAAAAAAAAAGAAGTATCTGTTTGACAGAAGGGTAAGCAACTCCAAACACAAACATCAAAAATTAAACTCTAATTCATGGGTTTAGTTAGGAGTTGACAACACAGACATCCAAGAGTGAAACATCAGAATAAGTTGTTTCTTTGTTCTTACTAAAAATTCTTCTTATTCTTTCAGAATAAGCATATGACACCAGTAAGGCAAATTTCTGCACCTCTGCATCAACAACAAACCTTCACTATTTGGTTCCAGCCCCACAAGCCAGCCGTTTCAGGGAAAAATAAAAAAAAAAATTACATTAATTAACAAATCTTGAGAACAAAGAGTAACTCAGCCTGGCTTTTTGCACCATTATCACTAAAATTAAATCCTTTGTAAGTCAGATAAAAAATTCATGGCAGTTGAATCTCCTTCCTTTGTTTATCAGGACTATTTCAATCTGGTATTGAAATACCCACAAGTGTTACCAGGAATTGACTAACATATATTTTCTTCTCTGTTTTAATGGAAAGGTTTACATCTTCTGGAAGCAAGTTCCGTGGTGATCGGTTGAAAAGACAATTCAGCCTGTTGCAATGGTTGGAAAATTAGATATCAAAGTGCTGCCAACTCTAACTCAACCTTCTCACTATTCTGAGCAAAAAGATACTCCATCACTGGCGCCTTATCCAATTCACCAAATTATAAAACAAGATATGAAAACAACTTGATTCCTTTCCTCTGAACCTGAAAAGAACGTGGTCTGCTGAGATTGTCTTGATGGTGCCATGCCAGGATGAAATGATGATGTCTAGACAGGCATTAACAGCTGAATGTATTTTCTTCTCTCTTTAAACACAAATACGTCCATGTATGTGTCTCTAATTTAAACTGGTGGATGCAAAACTGACTGTGACCCATCAGTTTGTGCTCACAGCCCACAGAGCCCCCACCCTGGGCTCATCCCACATCATGGGCAGCAGGGCAAGGGAGGGGATTCTCCTCCTCTGCTCAGGTGAGACCACCACTGCAGAGCTGCCACCAGCCCTGGGGCTCCCAACACAAGACTGGCATGGAGCTGCTGGAGCAAGTCCAGAGGAGGCCACAGAAATGCTCCAAGGGCTGCAGCCCCTCTGCTCTTGAACCAGGCTGGGAGAGCTGTTGGTGTTCACCTGGAGAAGGGAAGGATCCAGGGAGACCTCAGATCCCCTTCCAGTGCCTGAAGGGGCTCCAGGAGAGCTGGAGAGAGACTTTGGACAAGGGATGGAGAGACAGGACACAGGGAATGGCTTCCCACTGCCAGAGGGCAGGGTTAGATGGGATATTGGGGAGAAATTCCACCCTGTGAGGGTGCTGAGGCCCTGGCACAGGGTGCCCAGAGAAGCTGTGGCTGGCCCATCCCTGGAAGTGTTAAAGGCCGGGTTGGATGGGACTTGGAGCAACCTGGTCTAGTGGAAGGTGTCCCTGCCCATGGCAGGGATGGCGTAAGATGAGCTTTAAGGTCCCTTCCCACCCAACCCATTTTACAGTTCTATGAACTGCAAAAATGACTTAAGATTTTTGTTTTGTTAGGCAACAACTTTAGAATAACCCCTCAGTGCAGATCAGACGTAAATTGTTTCCAAAGGCTCCAAAGACAGAATTTTAATGATATCCACTATGTGTCCTAATGATAGGGAGCAAGAAGTGAGAATCTACAGCTGGTTCTAAACAGTAAGTAAAACTAAGACACGTAAAATACAAAATTCTTGTTACAATACACGGAGTTAAGACTAGAAAGGTCACTGAGCAACTTGACTGTTGCCATTCAGTTTCAGACTCCAAAAGTGAGATAGGTCCCAAGATCAGAGCCCAATTTCCAGTTGCAGTCATGATGGAATGGGATTCCATGCCTTTTTTGGTTGTCAAACGAATCTGAAAGGAGTACTTTGAGGACTCTGGTTGACATCCCTTCCAACATGTCACGTGAGCAATATCCTTGGAACCAAAGGAGCTCCCTAAAAACACACTGTGGTACACACAGCCACTGTCTACAGCAGGACTTACATGGGAAACATATGCTGCAGTTGGTGAGATTCTCTACTTCTTTTCATTCAAAACTTTGGAAAGAAAAACTCTTGTTAAGTCCAGCTCTAATTGTGAAAAAGGACTTAACATAAGCTGAAAATCAAAGTGTGGGGGGGCAAAGCAGGTTTGAACCAACAGCACAGAAAACTGTCATTATTTATGTCACCACAATTTGAAATTCCACTGCATCTATATCTATGTGACTAAATACATACACAGTTAGTTTTCACTCTCATAAGTTGCTGACAGTATTTCTAGGCCCTTCTTCCTAAGCCACAAGAACTTTTAAGTTACCCAGAATACTTATTGCAATAATGAAATAAACAAAATAAAGAGTAGAGATTGTGGTAAATCTGACAAACTACATAAAAGGTTTTCCAAAAAATGATATCATGACTTTGTAGAAGCCAATTCTCTCAAGGGATGGTGCCTATTAAAGGCCAGTGACTACTCTTGAGGGAAAGGGCTCTCATTAGCCCAAGGTGCTTTAAGCTTCTTCCCTTCACACCCAGGGCCAAAGCCACAGGTAGAGGGCCAACACCAGTAGTTCAAAGCTGAAATGTAAGCCACTGCCATTACCAAAAAGAAATGCAAAACTCCGCACTGTGTCTGAGCTGGTGACAGTCACCCAAGAACTGGGCTCAGCCCTGCTGGGCTCCTCAGTCCTTAAACAAGAGGACAGAGGCTGCTGCCCAGGGAACTCCCAGCTGCTCCTGCAGGGTCTGGGAGCACATTTGTACAACAACCCTTCCTACCCTTCCAGACACCCAAAAATGTTTCACCACACTTCCTGCTCCATGCAAATAAGGAAAAGACAAGGTAAAGGCTATTTACCTTTCTGCCCTGCAATGACTTTGACTCTGGCAGTGCCAGAAAATGCTGTAACTTCCAGTTAAAAGGACATGAACATTTGTCAGGCTCAGCTGGTCATGGTCCAGGCTAGAGACAACAGAGGCAATCTGATCAGACTGATATAAATAAGGAAAGAAGTAGGTAGTGGTGGAATGTCAGCACAATTGGATCTGCTTCAGAGTCTACTTCTTCCAATTTAGATGTCTCTTCTTTGAAACTCAAGGTTTTGGTTTTTTTCCTACCCAGCTACTACTGAATGCCTGCAGATTAACAGAATATTGGATTTGCCTTAACCACTTTCTTTGTGCCAGAGAATACCACTTTTTCATTAGGATACAAACCCTTTCTTATCATCCCCATCTCCTTCTCTTCAGAAATAATTACTGCCGTGTATCAGCCCTGCACTTAATCAAATAAGTCTATGGCTTCATTAATGCAGAGGAGAGAGAACAGTAATTACAATGTTTGCAGAGAGAAATATAATTTTTGCAATTTAATTCCTACCTTTGGTCTGCAAAAAGTCTGACTAATCCTTCAGCAGAATTTACATCTTTGGAAAGGCCAGAGACATGAGTACTTTTCCAATTTGTAATCCAGTCAGAAAAGATCTAAGATCTAGTGGTATTGGGTTGCTTTTTATAATTAGTTCTTGTCTTCTCAGGAAGCACCTGTCATCTACAGTAAATCCAGCAATGTAACTCACACACAGCTAGCAAACCCATACACTGACATAATTTGTTCACAAGTCTGAGAATAATACTGTCAAAAATAAATCAGACTACGGCTTTTACTCCTCTGCTTAGTACAGAGGGTGTTCCTCCTGTAATACATTTGTATAATACAGATAAAGAACATAAATAAAGAGGAAATGGCACAGATCTGGCTAGTAAGGCAGCAACTATTCAGAATAATTAACAACAAGAGATATTTACTGCTCTTCTCTTGAAAAGTTGTAGCATTTAAAGCACCATCTAACTGAGAGACTCCTCAAGTTTTACCTCTGTACACATGAGTAGCACTATCTTCCAGATCAATATGGATGTAATTAAATTAATACAGTGGAAAACAGGCAATAGTATTTGAACTCCTTGCACAATTTTTCTCCAATGAGCAGTGCTAAAAATAATTTGACAGGGTCTGTGTTTAGTAGTGCACAGGGGCAGAACACAGACTTTGTTCCAGGCTTACAAGGAGTGCTTTCATTTTCAGCAGAGATTCTAACTTATTATACAGAACTAGCAGCGCAGAATTCATTTCAAAGTTGATTTGTCTTTCCTTACATCATAGATTTGCTCTAAAATATTCTAGTACCACAAGTTCTGTCAGTTAATTCAATAATTTTAAATTATTTGAAAGTTTGTGTTAATTCATACCCATAAATTAGTTAATAGCTGATTTTAAGCCAGCTCCTTTTTGGTCTGCTGTTGCACGTGCAATGTGAATAGTTCGATATATCCAGGTAGCAAGTAATAAAGAAAAATCTGTTTGCTTTAAATTACTGCTGCTTCTGTTACCAGTTCATAGAGGGAAACCTTGGACTGCAGTCAGAACTCAGCACAGCAGGTATTTCATTCAGATTTTCAAACCACAAATCAGTGTGCCTCCCTTCATGTCTCCTGCACTGAAAGTAAATTCCTATGGCTTTTTCCCACTTGTTTCTGAAAGTAGCAGGATACATCTTTTGGGAAAGAGATGCCATTAGTTCACAAGTGGCTATAAAATGTATTGCACTACTTCAACCCTTTTTAACACTTTCAGATGGGATTTTTAAAAATTTTTCAATGCTTCTCATCCCTAGAAGACAGTGACATGCCGAGTTTAAAAGAATTAAAAAAGAAATTGTAACCACTTTCCTTATAGACAAAGATTCTTTGCTAAAGAAGAGGAAAAAGAAATAGTAAGGAAGAAACAGTACAGGAGATGACATTCAGCAGCAAACAGGAAGAAATAGTAAAAACCTTTTTGATTTAAAACTATACACACAACAAAACCAAAGCTTTAATTTCCACTGTGTCAACAGATATTAACTATTTGTACTTCCTCACAAAAAACTGATTTTGATGTAACCATATTAATTGTCAAGTGTCTGATATGAACTTTTAACCCCACCTATATTCATTTAAAGAACTAATGAAACATTTAATGTATGCCCTGATTTACCTGGTAATCTGATTTACCTTCCACTCAAGCCATTTGCATCTTATTTTCAGTTTGAATTTTGTAAGCTTTCACTTCAAACAAACACACTGTAAAAATTACCTCAAGGCTCTGAAACAAGAAGTACAAAGTTCAGCTCTTGTTTATCTACACCACACATGAAATTAAGATTAAGCCATTTCCATCCTACAGTCTTATCTTCCCTTTTTTGAATGTGGTTAACAGCATGCTTTTAACTGCTTTATAGTTATTGGGGTGCATTTATTTCTTTATACTGTGCGTACAAAATATTTCAGAAATCCTTGACATTGCTATGACTTAAATCCTACACAAGTAAGTAACACTTTTTCAAAATGTATACTAGTTCTTACTTTGCAACATTCTCCCCTATATTCACACACTGAAAAGGGATTTTGTTAAAGAAACTGTGAGAAAGCAGACTTTATAGACTTAATACAAATACAAACTCCAATGCAATGAATTGCAGTATTTTCTAATTGGGCTAAAACACAAAATATTTATGATACCAACTCCTTAATAATAACTGAATGACTGAAGAGTTAAAGCTTTTTAACACATGCCAAAGTCAGCAACATTTCTCACTCCCTGCAGCTCCTTGCAAAAAGCCCTTAGGCAGGGAATTAGATTTACCAAAGTCTTCTTTGTGGTCCATAACATCCACCTGTACAGAACAACGATTCCATCAATCACAAAACAAAACCATGGACAACTAATTTTTTAGACCGTTTCTCTAATTACCATGTTACATCCCCTATTAAAATATTATTAATCAGAGTAAATAACACTATTTCCTGGCTAATTTGCTTTCTGGAATACTTTCCAACAGCAAAGCAAGCACTTTCTGGTTCACTGCTTTTGCCAGACCATATAATGGCCAGTCTATGCTGCTTTTTCCTGGTTTTAGCCTTCGATTTCCTTTGGCAAAGCAGATATCTATTAGTTTGCCCTTAATTAAGCTCATAGAACATTAATGAAAACCAAAATGAGCAAGCTAACTCAGAACTCCTGCACTTATTGGCTCAGTTTGCGCCATTCAAGCAGAATTTGACAGAGGATCTAGACGAGGTGAGGAACAACCAGGCGCTCAAGGATCAAGTGGGAAGAGAGTGTGGACCCCAAGTGTTTGATTCACAGGAAAAGTTCCACTTTCTGGCTTTATGCCCTGGGGAAAGAGTCATAGATCTCTGCTTATTCACAACTGAGAAAAACCCAGCCTTAAGCAGCACCAGCAATCCAGGCTGACAGGTAACAGCTGGAATACTTGCTCATTGACCACTTCTGAAAATCTGCTTAAAAGCGTACAGATTTCTGGCTTACCCAGCAGAAAATAAAAGAGAAGGAAGGAGATGGATAGGAGAGAAAGAATGGGAATAATTTCACTGTACACTTGAAAGCAGTCAAGTAGTTTCCTCTTCAATTACATGAGACCCTTTTCCCCTGCAAAAGAAAGCTTCTTTTCTCCCATGGACTCAGTGGCTGGCTTTCCTTCACAGCTCAAGAGGCTGTTTCAACCACTAATTACTTCTGGTTAGGAAAAAAAAATATTTATTCCACAAGCATGGCTCTCTGCCTTTAAAATGTAGAAAGGTCAGAGTGCTTGAGGAGCTTTCTGTTTGTTTTCTATCAATAACAGAAGGCACGAGCTGACAGCCATGCAGATACCCAAGTCAGCTCTAAATCCAGGGAGCTCCAGAAATGGAAACAGCCTGGTTGTCATAGCAGCAGAGCAGGATACCTGAGCTAATTACTCAGTCTGAGAGGCAGAGCTAATTAGCCCTGATGCAGCATCACACTGACACAGTTATAATCCTTCTGGGACCTCACGTACATATTGCTGATTAGACATTTCAGTTTCCTTGCAAGCAGCTCCGAGAGCTTGGCACTCAATGCTGTGCTTTACATAAACATTCAAAAGAAGAAGAGAAAAAAGGGGGGAAAGCAAAAATATGTTCCTATAAAGAAGAAAGCAATGGAAAAGAGCTCACAAAATTCCCCCAGAAAACTCTGAACACTGATCTGCATCACTTCTGCAAGGGAGGAGGGTGCCTGAATCCACAATGCTGCAGACCAAAGCACAACAGTGGAGGTGGAAATTTCAGTAGTGTGGATACTGCCCCAGTCCAGTGGCACTTAATTGAAAGAAGGGCTTTATCATTACAACAAGCTAATGTCAAAAAGTTCCCTGTTACCTAATTATGAAAACTCTCAAATTTCCTTCCTGATCTAGAAATAAGAAAGTAAATACAAAACCACCTGCTTTACAGGTTGTAAATCCCATGGAAAATAAACACCTACTACCAACAGACATACCTGTTTTATTTTCAAGGACCGCCAACAACATTTTTGCTGTTTTTCCACAAGGAAGTAATATTTTAACACTTACCTTTTCATCTTTCTAAGGTACTATCTTATACAAGATCCTCCATCTAGAAGCAGCAACACATTTTAAAAGGGGCAGAAAGAAAAAGTGAACTGGTGAATATATCAGTCCTTGTTAGCCCTTTATCTGCCATAGATATTCAACGTAACACAATGGAAAAGACTACACAGACAAGCTGTGAACGGCAGGGACCTTTTTGTATTCTCAAATTAAAAAAATCAAGCAAGATAAAGAAAAGTTTTTACATAACCATTTCAATTCTTTGTAATCTAAATCAGCAAAGGCAACATATGTACAGATTGAGCAGGCAAACTAGAGGAAAAATGACAAGTGAGCAACTCCCATGCAAATCTGCTTATTGAACCAAGATGTTTTGATGGTTCAATAAGCTTCTCATTTACACCAAATAGCACCCTAAAAACACAGAAAGATTATTAGAGTCACCCTAAAACCTAATCTCCTATGTTTTCAATGGACATACATTAAATAGATACTCGGAAGAGTTGACAAAGGACAGACATGCTTGAATATTTGGTGCATATTTATTGAATTTGAAATTGCACAGATCTTCTATGTTCACCTGCAAAAGCCACTAATTTAACAACTGTTAGTATTAACAACTTACACCTGCTCACTCATATTTACAAGAGATCACTTCTCATTTCAGCAGCAGCTACAAGCAAAGCTGGAAGATGCCAAGAGGTTCATTCAAGCATCTGTGCTGCCCAAGAGAATGGAATAAACACATAAAAATCAATGTTTCTCTAAACAGAATGGTATTTTTTCAGGCTCAAGAGTGTTGCTAAATGAAACAATTTGGTGCCTCGATTTCTAATTAAAGCCAGTAAATGGACACACTCTTCCACCTGCTCAAAACTTCTGAAAGACACATCAAGCTAAATGTACTTTACATATATTTAGATATCAAGTGATTCTAAGCACTACTGAAATGGTAGATTTATAAATCTAGCATCACAATTTCCTGAGAAACTTCATCCCAAGTTAGTTGTCCTCCTCCCTTCAGTTAATGACCACCAACTTAGATATATTATCAGTCAGCATTTAGATCCAACTTTGGGAAAGGAGGCTGGAGAATCCAAGACAATATAAGTGGAGTAAACTGAAAAGAAGAAAATTAAGGAAGATAAAGCAGTTGTTGAGATTCACAAGGGGTTGTTATTTATCAGAAATAGAAATAAGCAAGAATGTCAAGCAAGTCTCTAAAGGGAAATAAAGATGTCATAATATACAATCTTCCCATGAAAAAGAATCTTGGTCTTCCTCACAAGATACAAAACAACCCCCTATTCCTCATTTCCATTAAGGAAAGCTTGGTATGCACTTTACCCTAAGTGGACTACCAATAAAATCTACTCTCTTCTGATAAGCTCTTATTTATTCTAGAAAACAAGCATATTACTGGAAACTGGAAAGAACTGCGCTGTTTGCCAGAATTTTAACCCTGTTCTACAGCTGTTCCTATAGCCACTGCAAAAACTCCAACACAGAAATAAATCTCCCAAACACAATGTAGACTTAGGGGATAAGTAATTTTTGCTTCCTTTCTCCTACCATTGCTGTTTGGGACCAGAAGGCACTGGAAGAAGCTCAGCAGAGACAGCCCTGGGATACAGAGCAGAGCACTGAAAATGGAAAGTCACCATTCAAAGAAAAGCCAAGTAAGTCAATGCCATCAGGCACTCCCAGCCAGTAACAGAAAGCTTTTCTGGTAAGCACTTGCTCCAGCAGCATATGGCTGACAGTGGGCATTCAGCCTGCATCACTCACCAACAAGGGGTTTAAAAAATAGGAATCTTAGCAGTGCTGCTTTTTCTAATGAGGAGAAAGAAAGGGGGAATAAATTAGAGAGCAGCAGGGGAATGAAGATATTTATGACATGCCTTCACCAAAAGCTTGCATCAACAAGAATATAAACATTTGGCCAAGGATGCCTTTGGTTTAATGCTGCCCAAATTCTTACAAATAAGCTTGTGGGGTTGCTTTTTTTCACAAACACCTTCAGCAGAGAGTTAAAAAAAAAAAGAAAAAGCACACAGAATACAACTACTTTCACATAAGCTGCCAAACACAACTGAAAAATGTTTCAGGGGGTCCATGTGAACAGTGCAGACATTGACACAGGCTGGTAACCTAAGCCCTAACCTTCAGCCCTTTCACAGAATGCCCCCAGAGCTTCAGTCTTTCCTGTCATCCACAAAATAAGTTTATTTCCTTCAGCTATAAAAAAGGGTTGCTGAAGCTGCTGATGGTTCCTACTTCTTTTCTCAGATGCTTTTAACTACTCAAGACTTCACCTTATACTTAAGAAGGAAGGAAAGGGACTTCTATCCAGACCATTTGATGCCTAAAGGTGTATTCCCACATCAGATACAAAACGAAGAAAAAGAATTTCTGAATTGTGGGTTGTTTTCAACTCTATTCAAAGGAAATTCTAGGAAGCATCAGAAAACAGTAAACAGTTGGGTTCTGGGCACTACAGAGAGAGTGGAACTCTGTCTCTTTTCAAGGCTGAGTTAACTGAAAAAAGACAACACATGAAAAATTCATTAGAAGGCACAGTGTGGCAACAGAATGCTAGAATGGCTGACTGCTGCACGCCTGGCAATGGAGACTGCTAAAGCAGGGTATAAAAGGCAGGGCACTCGCTGCTGACGTGACAGAGTGTCACAGAGGAACAAATCACACTGGTGCTTCATCCACAGGAAATCTTTCTTGCTAATTGAAGTCAACTGAAGCTGACTCCTTCCTCTTCAGTTAAAAAAAAAATCATTTTCCTAAAAAGAAAGAAAGAAAATATCAAAGTTAAGGTATAGTTACCTACTGATTTTTGCAATTAAAAATTTGGGAAGAAATGGGAAGGGGAAATAAAGATACGCCTACCTGGAGTACCAGATCTTTTGTCTCCTGCTGCTGATGAGTAGAGTCTCTGTGAGGATTTGTACACTTTAGCATGATGACAGGAAAGTGAGAAAGAGAAAGGGTAGCCCTTCACAAACGAGCTTTACATCAAGTCATTGTGGAATGCAGACAGTATTTCTATACAAACCATGCACATAAGGAGTACCAATCCAAGTGTCTCCCCCATCTTTATCAGCATTTGCATTAACACACGTTGTAGGTCAGATTTATTCCATACAACTTGTTTCCCATGTTCTGTACCTCGACATCCTGAACACTGGATAAAGAAGTTGATTAAATCCAGAAGTGCTATGTCCCTGTCTTGTTTATATGATTCAATCCAGTCGTCCACCACAGACTGTCAAGAAAAAAAGAATACTTATCAGAGACTCTCAAAAAGTGTTTTATTAAAGGCAAATGACTTATTCTTTTCAGAATATAATTTTATAATTGAGCATTTATTTTGCATAATTATACATATGTACAAATTCAGAAATCTATGCACCTTCTCTCAAGGTGGAGACAGAACAAATATTGTTAGAGAGCAGAACTATATGCACCATTTTCTGGTATTATATTGTATAAACACAAGTTCAAGTTGAAATTACTGTAATTCCTCAAAACTACTTTGAGCATTTTTTCAGTTTTAAAATCCTGTTGAAAAAAAACAAACACCGTTACTCCATTCAGAATGACCAACATATATTCCCAGAAAGCTGATGAGTACAAATACTTTGGGATAAATACTGATTTTATATTGCATAGTGAATATATCAGCATTTACAAAGGCCAAAGTAGCTCATCAGTCAAGCAGGAATGCTGAAAACAGTTCAGGAAAACAAAATGTAATGAGGAATACACAGTAAATAAAATAATACACAGAAGTTGGACTTTGGGTCCTTGTAAGCTACCTGGACCACAGGATAGAGAACTCAGTTTTTAACTGCTCTCAGAACTACAGTTAACCAGCAGGTATTTTTATCCTCTCTGATATTCCAAGCTCCTCAGCTACATAAACACTGTAGGTAAGGAATTGTTTATATTTAATGTAATCAAATATTATGCTTTACTTATTTTATGAGGGAAAAGACAAACTTTTCTGTTCAGCACATGCAACACAATTCATTAGGAAAAGCTTGATTATGTTATCAGAGCACACTTTGCAAATAGATTCGTTTCTTCTGAACAGTTAGAGTTCACAATAAATTTCTATAAAATTGAATTTAAAAAACCACACAGACGTACAAACATCCCACCATGCCCACACAACTGGCTTCTACCATACTGAAAAGGAATCAATAGGAAAGACAATAATATTCAAACAATTTGATCTCAGAAAAATCTGCATTTTCTTTAATTAGTAGCTGTAAGGAGGGACCTTGGAAAATCCCTCTGCAGTTTCCAGTGTATCCAAGTGCAAACTCCCAAGACTACCAGTGGGCCCTTGGCAGGTGAATGAGGAAAAGGATGCAGCAAACCAGTTGTGCATGTAGCAGAGACACACAGAGCTCTGAACTGAGCCAAAGCATTCCATGTTTAACACACATCACTACAGTCACCCTTGAGCCAGGAGCAGACTAGCAGTACCGTCATGTTATCCAACAACCAGCATGAATCTCTAAACATTCACTTTGCCAGGAAACTAAGTTTTCACAGGTTTTGCCTCCCAAAACACACACACACACACACAAACCCTAGAGGAGAAGCAATCTTAAAAAGGGGTCCATCTGCTACTTAGAAGAAATTAGAAAGCAAGTGTAATCTTCACACAAGTTGAGGAATCATGAAGCAGCAGCACAGAACCAGTTATCTAGAATGTTATTATCACCAGTTATCTCACTGTTATTTCATCGTGGATTCAGACCTCTTCCTGGAACTATCAATCATTTCAATCAATCAGCAAAATTCTCCAGGGCACATAAACCAAATGTAGCCAAATGTAAAAAGTATTTACTACACCAAATATTGACAGAGCTTAATGCCCAGGCTGTTGGGGTACTACCAATTGACAAGATTTGTTTGAACAGCTCTGTTACTGTAGATATCAGAACAACATGCAATTGCCAGAGCTACTTTTTACAGTAAAGAAAAGAGCAGCTGTGCTGGATCAGATGACAGATTCACCTGCCCAACGGGGCTTATGTAGGGAAAAGCATAAGAAAAGGGCAAGAATACACTGATATTTCTGGGTTACTGTCCTAGACCATAAGGCCCCAACAAATTTCTTCTCTCATGGATGTGTCTGTCTAAACCAGCTTTATATCTGCATCATCTTGCAGCAGTGTGCAAGGGTTAATTACAGCAAAATAAAAGAACAATTGTGTTTTAAACTTGCCAATTCTTAGATCCATTTGATGTGGCCAAATTCTTATGAAACAAGGAAAAACAAACCCCAAGCCCCTGTTTGCAATTTCCATTCTTCCATCTGGCTGCCTCTTTCCAGGCAGAATAATCCTACTCTGTGCCGTGTGGCTTGCCCAGAAACAATTCTGTATCTTTATCCTTGCCCACTCTTGTCACACATCTCTTGACAGTTTCTGAAGTCTACTATATTCTTCTTCGAGCCTGGGAAACCTCAGCTGCTTTTCCTGAGTGTTAATAACTAGTTTCCCAGCATCTGTTCATTATCCACAGCCGGGTTTCACAGAAAACACTCCCCGTGGAAGTAGGGCTGGCCCAAGAAATCCACTTGGGAAATCCCAAGTCCGTCCCACATTCAGTCTCACTCCAGTTTGTTGTTACAACAAACTGCCCCTTCAGCTTCTCATAGACTGTGCTAGAAATACTGCCAATGAACCCACCTGGACTTAAAAAAGGGGGAACCAAGGGAAGAAATGTGAAGGAATACCTTTAAATTTTGCTTCTGCTTCTTTTTTACAATTATTTAAATGATTTTTGCAGCACTATCTCAAACTGCAGCATCAGTGCAGCTCCTTCTATTTTTTGTCTCTTGTACAAAAAGAACTGTGTGGGACACGCTGTGTCCTTGGGCACTGGGGGCCCACTCTGTCCTACCAGTGTGGCACTTGCACTTTCAACCCAGAACCATCGTGCAATTTACAGAAAAATAAAGACAAGTGGCTCATCTCCAGACTTAGGGACCAGACTTGAGGCAATGCAGAGTCTTCAGTGGCAGCAGTAGATAAGAAAAGCAGAAAAATCAGAGCAAAGGCTCTCAGAGGGATAGCAAGCAAAGACTGTCTTGACATCCCAGAGAACTGACAAAGCTGTAAGTAAAATCTGAATTTGTGGGTGGGGTTCATTAGATCAAAGCTGGCATGCACAGGCTCCTCAGTGCCTTGGCACTCACCATGTGTGTGACACACACACAGACAGTGTTCAGGGAGCTGTCAGTGTAACTCCTTGCTCTGAACAGGTACGTGTGGAGACCTCAGAGGGCTCCTGCTGCACAGTGCTTGTGTTTACCCCAAGAGAGCTCCACTGACTGAGGGGCTGTGGGTGACAGGTCACATAAAGGCACCTGACCTGCCAGCATCAGCACAGAGCCATACAAACTCCATTCACTAAGCCCTAAAAATCAGAGCCCCAAAATAACACCCACAGACCCACAGACCCAGCACACTTGGCATGCTGGCTGCCTAATTTTGTAAGAGATTACAGTTTAAGGCAACAGGAGATAATGAAGCCAGACTACATATGCTACAGCAGTTGGAAGTTAATCAAACTGTTGACTTTTGATGTAACAGAAAAGAGCTATAAAAACTGAAAACACTAGATGAATAAATAAAAATGACACACCTCAGACCCAAAAGAGAGACAAGTATGAACTAAACCGAGACAAAACAGCAGTAATCCAAATACCAGGAAAAAAGATTGAATACAAGCAAAAAAGGAATCAAACCACAGGCAGCAGTGTAGCAAATGGTGCAACATGCAAGCCTTGCCAGAAATGGAATTATTTTGCATAAATATGCATAGAGAGAGGACTCCCATTAAAAACAAGGATTTCTAACCAACAGCCCCCAGGTTACAGCAAACCCTCTTTTTATACATAACCCAAGGCAAACTCAAGGAAATGACCCTCATTTGATCACCTTGCCCAAGACCTCCTGTTCTTGCCCCTCCCTGTCACCTGTCCAAGCACAGATCATTAACACCTCAAAGGCACTTGTGGTGACAGGAGGGAAAGAGCAGGTGGCCCTTTTGGAAAGGATGTAGCTACAGGCAGGTGCCATCCCCCAGAATTCATGCCTACAAGGGTCCCTGCCTACTTCCTGCCTACACCTAGGAAAGATGGCAGCAGTAGACTGCATGAGCTGCCCCAGTGGTACCCATCTGCTTCCAGATGTTTTCACCTTCAGATGCAGTGGAGAGCATGGATTGACCATATGGAAATGTGCACTTACATGCTGTGCATGAAATGCATAATAAATTCAGCATCCTGGGGAGGCACAGGATCTACAGGGCATGTGCTGCAGCCTGCCCAGGGGCAGCACATCCATGCTTTTGGGATTCACCAACTTCAAGGCACACACAGGGAAAAGGCTCCCTTGGCAACATCACACAGATAAAACCTCCAAATGACTCCAGTAACACCAACAAGCCTGTTCTACTCCCTGCTGTCAGGACACATCTAGACATATAAGCACACACACATACGTGCACCACATCTCTGGGTCAGTCAACAAGTCTATAGAGATACATTACAAAAATAAGACTCAACCTTTTTTTTTTTTTTTTTTTTTTTTTTTAATTAAATTTTTTTTTTTTTTTTTAAATGAAATTGCTTCTATTCTTATGAGAACTGAGAAAAAAAAATCAAAGTTTCCTGCAAATGGAGGACGACGTGTGGAACAAATACAGAGTCAGTACAAAGATTTTCCAAAGCCTGCAAGAGTTTTCAAGAGAATCTCACAGAAATGAGCTCTCTGATGAGTCTGTTTTAAGAACTACCATGGAGCATAATTTGAAGAATATGCCAGGTAAGCAACCCTACAGAAATAAGCCTAAATGAAGTCAAGCAAGTAGCAGAATAGATCCAAAGTCTGAGTAAACAACTTCAAATCAATCAACTTGAAGAAATATTGACCTTCACATCTCAAAGTCTGCTAAAAGATAAACCAAAGCATTTTATGGTACTGCAGAGGAACAGCAGCTTGGGGGTTGCCAGTAAAAGCGACTCAGATGCAATGAATGAAATAACGAAGCCAGTGATCTTATTACCTCCTTTAGGCTTTGCAGCCATGAATCCATTTCATATTCCTCCAGCACGAGAGAATTTAGGAGCATTAAGTGCTGGAGGAACCAGAGGGACTGACTGCAGAGGACACCTTGCCAGCTCGTGGAAATTAGCACAGTCCCACTAAATATTAATGAAAGTTGATTTCAAAAAAAGCTATTTCACAATTTCAATTAAGTAACAATCTGGCAACAGTATTACAAACAAAAGGGAAAACAAATGACACCATATACAAAGTGCATATTAAAATGGAAGATCTGAGTCAACTATAAACCAAGGCAAATCAGGTGTAAAGAACTTTAAATAATTTGCCATTTCATACAACTGATCATGGGCATTCTTCATTTACAGTGAATATGAAAGAAAAAAATTACTCTAGAATGGGTGTGCAATGTGTTTACATCAAGGTAAGAAAAAATCCAAAAATCTAAGCTTACACTAACAACTTCTGCCAAAAACCCAAAGTCACTCAAGTGAAATTTGAAACTGATTAAAAAAGGAACGCACAGTAAAATTAAATATTTCAATAACCTGTATAAAGAGCAACTCAAATAGAAAAGTAGAAAATATACTTTAACAGATAGTGAGAAAAACTTAATACACTAAAAATAAGGACCCAAAGGAAAAAAGGCAAGTAGTGAGAGACTTAAAACACTCTGCATAATTTTTTTAAGTAAATCTGTTCAAGCTGGGTTTCTTAAAAAAAGAATAAAAGCCTTTGAAGGATAAATTTTGTGAAAACTGAAGAAATTACACAGATGGCTACTGGGAAGAAAGTAGTTCCTAATGTGTGAAAATATGTGCAGTTTAGATTGGGCAGTACACTCTAGGATGAGTGCCTGGCTGCATTCCAAACTGCAGGTGGTAAGTCTAATATAAGGATAATAAAAATGAACTGCAGCTTGAGGACATGCACTTTATTCTTTTTCTCTAAGGATCATAATTTTAAATTATGAAAGCGTTCATACTTTGCTAACACCTATCATACACCTCCTGATATCCCAAAATTATTAAAAAAAAAAAAAAAACAACACCAAAATCTCACTTCAGATAACAGTAAGTAAAGATGTAAATTGTATTTTGCAGTGTCTACCTATGGAACTTTTTATTTTCTGAAGCCCAGAGAGGAAAGGAATGCAATCCTAGAAGTATTTCTTCCCAATAAAACTAAGGGATTTATACTCTCTATACAGGATTATCTGTTTGGCATTTTAAGTACATATTTCTATGCAGTAGACTGGGTATTAAATATCATTACACAGGGAAATCAATGTAACATGTTACATTGAACCATTTGGGAGAAAAAATGCTACCAAAAGAAAAAAAAATATGCTCTTAAGAGAATTTTAGAACGGTAAAGGTTAACTGGCATTACACTGAGTGCAGAAAAGGTACTGGGAAAATCCTGCTTCCAAACGGACTGAAATCACAGGGAGTCCCGAGGCTGGGCACCCTTGTCCAGCACACCCACACTACTCAGAGCAGCAGTTCCTCAGCTGAGAGCTCAAACAAGCTGGGCACACCACACAAAGCTCTCACCAGGATTTCCTAAGGTGGTACAGAACATCTGCAGGTGCTCATCTCTCACAGTTGACATGTTACACCGTTTCCAAGGGGCTGTGTCTGTTTAAGCTGAGCCAATCACAGGCATGAATGATGCTACAAAGCATCAGAACTGCTCATAAACACTGCTAGCACGGTTTGTAAAGGGTTCACAGATCACCCCGGATGCTTCAAATAACATCAACATTCTAGAGAGCAAAAGACTTCTCTGCCTTCAAGTATAATGAGTATTTTCAGGTACAAATGCTTTCACAAAATGCACTGCTGGCACTTGTGTTCACATTAACAGCCAAATCATCTCACATCTTATTAAGTCACAAGGGAAAAGAAGTCTTGTGTGATGACTGCAGAAAAATTCATTTGGTATTAAGGGATACTCCTCTAATTAATTAATGCTTCATTTGGTGGCTAAATTGTTCCCAGTGTGACAACTATAAAAACAACTATAAAAATGTGCACCTAGTTTTGATTTTTTTCTTTTAATTCAGTACCATACAATCAAAAGCTTATGCTACAGAAGAAATTTGCCTAGCAAAATGAGAATACTAGTTTAAATGTTAATATTAGATGCAGTCATTTTGCCCAGTAAACTTTAGAGACTGCATACTCAAACTCCTAAAGAGTTTCTGAGACAATCTAATGAAACCCTAAGTTATTATCTATCCTTCAAGCTGAAGGATACAGCAGTTAAAATACAATAAAGGACAATTAAACCAAAACATGCCTTTAACACAAAAAGCATGGCTTATACTCAATGTATGTCTGTATATTTTTAACCTTCAAAGACCTTTGCTTTCAGAAATAGCTGAGGGAGACACAGAGATGTGATCCGGCAAAAAACACTTTCAGAGGAGAAAAGAAACTCAGAGAAGAGAGAGCCACTCTCTTAAGACCACTGAGAATACAGATGCCACAGTGGCCCTGAGCTGCAAACAGTCACAGGGACCCAAAACCACCCAAAATTCATTTTTGCCACCTTATTCCCTTTCTTAACTGCTGCTGTCAGAGACAGGCTGTTGGATTTTTGGTGCAATCCAGTTACAGCTGCTCTGATGTTCTTAATCTGAAGGGTCTGTTTAAAAACACATGTAATTCCTCCTGCATAAGGTAAATACGGTTATACAGTCACTCTAACCAGGAATAAATCTGACCTACTGCCAGAGATGGACCTCTCATGGCAAGGTAAGCAGGGCTACAAATACAGCTTTACTTGGACGGGGGGGAACCTCAAAGGACACAAATCCCCATGGGCAAGATGTGCAGGTAAGAACAGTGAGGAACCCTGTGCATCCTTGATTTCTGGAAAGACAAGGAAAAACTGGTGGCACAATGAAGAATTCTATTTCAACACACTAGATACTTGCAT
Organism: Sinosuthora webbiana; assembly: GCA_013397395.1. Lineage (NCBI taxonomy): Eukaryota > Metazoa > Chordata > Aves > Passeriformes > Sylviidae > Sinosuthora > Sinosuthora webbiana. The sequence goes on along the minus strand of VXBN01009787.1, from coordinate 71,976 downwards.
ACTTATCTTGTAATACTTGCTGGCATATAATGGAGCCATATTTATTTTGAACTATGTCTAATCAACACCAAGATTTTATTAGCTGAACATAAGCAGAGGTGGCAATTTTTTAAAGTTGGTTTTTTTTTTTTTTCTCAAAATCAGCCCCTACTCTGTAGTGAGCTGCTAACACCAATTAAGGGTGACTGGAAATGCATGGAATATTGCAGAGTTATCAAGGCACAGATCTGTTCATGTTTTGGTACTGAACACCTTCTAGAATGACTGATGATCCATTCTCTCTGATGTTCTGGGGGAACAAAACCCCTTTGCAGACAAGAAAGCAGAACACTTCTGTGCTCTGTTTGACCACCAGTAGTACAAACTTCATTACAGATAACTGGCCATGAGTAACTCCTGAGAAATTTGCAGTCTGAGTCCTAAACAAAATCTGATCTTACCACAAGTTCTTTAGTTCCCTGTCATCTTAACAGCAGGCTCAGACACCAATGTAGAGATGTCTGAATATTTTAGCTACCAGTCAGTCTCTGCCTGGGTGGCTCAGCTGAAGAGCAGAGGCTCACCCATGGCTTCATTCATTCAGTGGGCAGCTGAGCACATGAGAAACACTGAGAGAGACCAGAGAGCATTCTGCCTATGGAAGTTCAGAGTTGGGAAATGTAGAGAATATAGCTATCACTATAAAATGATATAACTAAAAAATAAATATATGGAAGAGATAGATGACAAAAAGCAGAAGAGTATCATGTTTGACTACAAAAACAAAAACCACCAAAGAAGTTCTATGAACAGTCTTAATGGAGTAACACTTGAAAATGTACCTGCAGAAAGCATGAGCAGAAGGTCATGTCACACCTCACACACAGAGAGCTGCTGACCAAACACTTCTGAAGCACTAACTGTACAAAAGGTTACAGAGCAAATGAAAACCACTGACGACCATCTGATACCAGCCCAACGTGGGCACCAAACAGATTCACAGAGTTCAAGAAAGACACAAGCAGCACCCCGTGACAGAGGCAAAGAGCAGTCCTGGAGTTACATATACTTGAAATACAAAAAATTAAACCGATTTTATTCCCCTGGAAGGAGCAACCAGCAATAAGCCTGAAGAGAAGCAATAAATGAATCCTGCTGTGAGAACCAAAATAGAGAAGCTTAGAAGAAGTGAAAATTGAATTCAGCAACAGACTTTTATGAATTGGCATCACAAAGCCAGAAAAATCTAACAACTAAAAAAAAATCTGAGAGCAAACAGCAGGAGCAGATAGATCAAAAACGAAAGCACATGATTTCCATGTAATCTCAGAATATATTAATTCAATTTTCCTGGGTTTTCATTGCTGGAAGCAAACTTAGGAGCACTAGAAAAAGAAAAAAAGTATATTCATATTACAGGGAAAGAACTAAATATTGAGAAATAATATGTTCGGCCAAATACAAATATATGGCACTTGATCAAAAACTGCAATATTGACAAAATTACTAAAATTGAACAAAGAAATTGCATCAAAACTATGAAAAACAAAAATGCCAACCATTCCTAATTGTTACATCAAAATCCCTAATCTATTACAGGAAAATACAAGTATAAAGACACCAATAAGTTTGGTTTACAGAACCTTGGTTTCACATGAGATGATTGTCTGAAACAGCAAGTTAAAAATTTTTAAATCACATTTTAATTGCATTCTATTTCCTGCTACAGGGTTTCCTTGATTTTTTAGATTATTTTTACCAACAGTAAATTTTTCAAAGGTGCCCAAGCAATGCATTCTCCTGAAATTAGGGCTGAAGTCGTTTAAGCCTATTTCCACCCCAGGCCTTCCAATACTCTTGCCTGTTCCTTTACTATTTGTGTGTAATCTCTCCCCTGCTTAGATGGTGCTGTGTACTTTTTCTCCTACCTGCAGGCTTAGCACATGTTAAATGCATGTGTGTCTGTGCATATGTGATCTGTGGATACAGTTATGTACATGTGAATGTACAGACACACATCCACCCACACATGCATATACATATTCTCCACTTCTCAAAACCATTTCGTTGTATCTGAACTCCAAAGGTTTCTTAATAAAGACATGCAGACAATTTCTGTATTTAGTCTGCAGAAGACTTGTGTAGGCATCTCTTTTGAAATAGATAAAATGTATCAGAGTCAATTCCACATACACACAGAGTCATCAAATATCAAAGCAGTTGCTCATTCCTTTCCATTTGGCTTCTGCAAATATCAATAAATCTAAGTCAACTATACTACATAAAGTATATTGTATGTTCCATGCCACAGTAAAACCAGAAAATAGACTCCAGATGTTTCCTCAATTTCTGCCAAAAACAAAATTTGAAAAAGTGCTGAAAACCAAACAAAGTTGGAAGCTCTGCTGTAGGAAAAAAAAGCAACTCCATAGCTTTGTTAGGAGTAAATTTGTTCTGTCTTCACCTACTAGATAAGAAGGGTCAATCCTGAATAAGTGTAAACACAGAAACTATAAAGTACAAAAATTTTCATTTCCTTTCTGTGTACTACTTCTTTAAAATTACATCTCAGCCTTTCCACAGATTTGAGACAGAAAATTTTCAACAACTCTCACTCATTTGAAATATTTGATTCTCTGGGACTTAAAAGAGGCTTAGCTTTCAGTTACATTAAAATAATATTGAGAATGAGACTTAGCACTTGATTTTCCTAATTTGTACTTTTCTCATGTTAGTCAGCATCAAAACAAACTAACTGACACTGCCTAAGTCTTGTGTTGCTGAAATGCAAAGTAAAGGAGGTTTGCTTAAACAATCCTTCAGAGCAGGAATGACTCTTGGCTTTGGACTGCATGGGCTGAAGAGTGTTTTGGGCCCATTGTTTCTCCTTTGAGTATCAAAATCAAGAGCTGCAGTACAGCAGCCCACTAAAACCACACAACACTGTCAAAATCCATCCTCTGTGCAAGGTCTTGAGGTGTTAACTCACCTGGTCCCACACATCCTGTAAAGACCTCTGACCTGATCAAAACATTAGAATAAGAAACATGTCTAGAGGCAACTAGGATGACCTTATTTATTTTACAATGAAAAATTTGCCTTCAGGATGTGTCAGTGTTTTCCCTCAGACTCAGTGGAAGTCTAGGCAAACAGTTTAGCCTTCACCTGCTGTCCTGATGGGGACAGCAGGAATGCAAGTTCTAATGCAAAGGGCTCCAAACTGCTTGTGTGAGCAGGTATTCTTGAAAAAACAAGTGAACCAAAAATGCTTGGATTCACCATTATTTTCATACACTTTTTGCCCATATAAAGCTTGCTACCGGATATACTTTAAAGACCTGCTTAATATCAACATGTATTTTTAACTTAGGAGAAAGGAACAAAATAATGGAGAATTTGAAACACACGTCATTCTGCCAGGTCTCTTGTTCTTCAGCAGGACACATGACAGCCCTCAATCAGAGCCCATTCAGTCCTGTACTTTATCACACACAGTCTGTTGGACCCATGCAGTCATGAGAACATACTCCTGTTTACAAAAGCACAGCTCAGACTGGACTCCAGTCAGGACACACAGAATTGTGAGGAGGAACACAAGCAGACATTTTACCTGCATGGCACTCTTTCCCAGCTTAACCACCTCGAAGAGGGTGACAGGGTCCCCTTCTCCGTTCTGCTGCGGGTGGCCATTGGCTCTGCCCCGGCTGGCTCCTCGAGCTCCGGCGTCCGAGCGCCCCTTGTCCGCCGGAGACTTGCGCGGCTTCTTCGTGGCAGACTGGGCAAAGAAAACCAGCACAGTGAAGGTTGATTACAGCTACATCTGAAATCACCCAGCGTTCCTTTACAAACCGTCCAGAAACATTACATGGTTACACCCTCACACACGTTTATACACACAGAGATTACGGACGAGCCAGGCTGGAAGGCATCTCCAGAGTCTCCAGCCTGACCTCCTGCTCAAAGCAGGGTCAGCTAGGAAAATCAACTACGTTGTTCAGGACTCAGGTGCATATAATTTTATTTTTCAGCAGTTGTTGAGGGACTGTTTAAAAGCCACTACCGTGCCAAGGTAAGTAGTGGTCACTCCAAGACAGTGGTGAACTCCCAGTGCTGGAGTATCAGTTCTTGTCAGCCCCCGTATGAGTCTTGCACAACACAGACATTGAGAGTAACTGGTGACCTTAACTAATGACCTTTCTTAGACAGCAAGTTACTAAAAATACATTTGCCACATTAATATAACATTCATTTTCTGTATTTTCACTTTCATAAAACTTTTATAAGAAACTGTGTACATAGTCAGCTCTTCAACTCAAATCACCAAATTTGTATAACCAGATTTAGCAGATCACCATAACAGCCTCTTGTTTCAAAATTTTATGAGTTTAAACATTTTCCCTTTGATCTAAATTACGTAATGTAAATTTTCTCTATGTTCTTCAAGGTTTGATCAGGTGGTATAGACATCACTTGTCAAGACTCATCTACTGAACAGTTTGTTTTGAATTTAAGTCACTTGTGAAATAGAAACAAAAACAATTCTGGGGAAAATAACATCAGATTTCTTACTTCCATATTCTATTCTTTCTCCCTACTGTGAGGCAAACAAAAGCAAAATCTGTTGTTTTCCACAGAACAATGAAGTTATTGTGAGTAATTATGTTAAAGAAAACAATGCACAAGAAAATCAATGATTAAATTTTGGACAATATTCTCATGGCACTGTTTACTCAAGTATATTGTCAGCTGAGTTTCTATTAATGCTTTTAGTAAAGAACACGAAGTCAACATTTTCGGTTGCATATGACAGTGCAGACACATTGAGAATTTTACTGTAGAGGAAAGGGATCTAATTTCTGACAGAGAGCTGGTAGAAGACAACCCTGCAAGTCCAGCTTTCCCCATGCTTTAAAAGGGGTGGGCCAGAGGGCTGAAGCAAAGGGGAAGGTAAAGACCGGCATAGAAATGCAAGCTGAAAGCTTAAAATAATGGTACAATCTCTGTGAAGTTTTTTGGATAATATTTGCACTTAGGATCAAAAGAGTATCTCCCTCAATGAATTTTTAAATATGTGCAAAGCTGCCTTGAACAGCAAGAATATTACCAACATATGAAATGTTTAAGTTCTGCTGAGCTCAAAAGAGACATGTGATCACTATTTATTAAAATGGGAAAAAATTAGAAGTAAATTGACTCTTTTGACATATAATCCATGCACTTATTCCATCTGGGAGACAGTGAGCACTTCACCTAGCTACAAGGACTGCTAAATGAAAGCCTGAATGGGCTTAGGGCTAGGGGAAACTGATGCCCTCCACAGAAACTAATATAAGCCCCCTCTACACCCAGTTTTTGTGGGTAATTGAAAGAGAGGCATCAAACACTGCAAGGATGAAGGGAAAGCAAGTAAGGGATGGATGTGAAATGCACATATCCAAAGGCACCTTGTTAATGGAAGCAATGTGAAAAGCCACCCGTTTGAGTACCTGAGCCTGAGTACTATGGACACAGGCTCAAAATGTGTAATCACTAGGCATATAAATGCCCAGTTTAAATTCCCTCTGTCAGGTATCCTGGGAAAAGGGAGGTGCTTTCACCAAGGCTCCCTGTCTGAATTGGAAGGGCGAGATCACCACTGAGCCCTCAGAAGAGGTACAGAAATAACTGACAGATGTACTCCTGACAAGTTACTGGATAAAGCCAGATTCTTAAAGTCCAAGTAAATACCTCAATATCCTGAATTAACACCAGATATATTACTGAGTCTACTCTAATAAAACTTTTCACTGGTGTAGATTTTCTTTCAACAATGAGAACATCTCTCAGAGTGGAGAAAAATATTGCATCTAACAAAAGCCATTGTGTATCCAAGCTGGGATGGCAAAATCCAGATGCAGAATCCTGCCTCTGGAGACAAAACAAGTAGACAAGATGCTCCACTCAAGACTGAAGAAAATCCAAAATGTGAACTGAGTTAGGCAAGATTTAACATTATCTTCAGGTGGAAGGGCACTAGTGAAAGGGCATCCACCCCTCAGCACTTCCATCCAGCAGGCATCTGGCAGGAAGCCCAAGTTCAATCTCATTCGAGTGTGAACATGAAAGAAAGTCATATGTAGGTGCTCCAGCAAGTGTCTGGTGCTCTGAAGTTTTGCAAGCACAAAGCACATGCCATTTCCTTAGTCATTAACACACAGTATTACAATGCAGTTGTCAAACATTATTTGCACATAATGCCTCTGAATTTACAGCAAGAAACTGTGCAAGCCATGTTGACAGGTTTGAGCTCCATGCAGGTTCCTGCCTCTGAGCACAAAGTTCAATAGGAAATGCTACTTCAAAGAGACCAATCAGCCACTGGAATAATCTCCCCAGGGAATGTGGGGGTTCCTCAGCATGGGACAACTCAGATTCAGCTGGACAGGCTGCTGGGGCATCTTTTTTAGATCGTGCTTTTGCCAGCCAAGGTTGAAACAAATGATCTGTGAGGTTCCTTCCAAGCTGGTACTCTATGATTCTATCCCAGGATGAGACACCCTCCACCACCACCGGAGCAAGTGAAGGAAAAGGCAGGACTGTAGTTTCCATAGAAACACAGAGAAGACTCATTTATGATACAGAGCATCTGAGGCATGTATCTCCAAAGGGAGGGTGCTCTTGGAAGTGGAGTTGCAAAAGTTTCAAATCTAAAAATTATGTTTGGCTTTGAGGATGCCAGGCACAGGTAACCATGCATCCCAGAAAACAGACACATGAACTCACAGGAAAGGGTGATCCTTCTGTAAAAAAAACAAACTCCCTTTCTAATGCCATAAAGAGCTTCCACACAGAAACAGCCCTGCTCAAGGATGAGTGTGGCCCCAGCAAACCTGCCAGACTATCACTGACAGCTGTAAATTGAAATATTTCATAAGATCAGAGTGAAAATGTAGCAGGGCTGCTCTCATGGATCTGCCACATGCTCAAGACACAGGAAAAACAGAACCTCTGAGTCCTAATAGGAGCAAAAATTTGGATTACTGCACACCATTTTACAGCTTTCAGCCAGAAAGTTCAGCCCTGAAGTGGGAGAATTAGGACTGCCAAAGGGAGGGATAAAGCAGGATGACAAGGTAAGAATGCTTGAGGCTTTTTAATCACACACCAAGAAAGGTGCTGCGTGGAGCTGAGAGGCTGCAGCAGTTGCATTTGTGATTTCACTCCTAAACCCAGGACAGCTGGGCTGGTGTGGTGTCAAAATGGACTGAGGTTCCAAATGAAAACAGAAATTACTGATGATTTTTCAAATGTGTGACAACAAAAGCTGAGGGTTTATATACACCAGCATTAGGAAATTCAGAAGTTCCCAGAATATGCCACAGAATCAATAACCAAAAATTGATTGCCATATTGATTGTCACATACCTTACCTGTTGCTTTAAGGCTTAAACAAATGCAAACAGGAAATAAAATACTCACCCTGACAGCAATTAAATTGACAACAGTTCAGGATTTTGTAACAAATTAGCTACACAATACTTTTCCTTTCATGTCTTAAAATTACTGTGAAGAAAATAAAGTGAACTACATTTGTAAAATCAAGTAATACACTGAAAATTAATTCCTACACTACCAAAAAAAAGGTGAATGTGGCTTGACGTTTTCCATTAACATTCCCCAAGCTGATGTGATGCACTTCATGAAGAAATAAAGGCAGCCAAAGTCCTAGAGTCAGTAACTCTGCCTAACGCAGCACCTGAAAACAATGACCAGTGCATTCACACCGTGAGTCACTTAGAGGAATAAATATCCCATTTCCCAGGGAAGGTGGATGGAAGAGACTTTTTAACCTCCTCTTCATTAAGACTGAAGAACTTGCCTCTCCAAGGCACCAGCCCCTCAAGAGGCCCTGTATTATAAGCTTGTATAAAGTGGAAGAATGGTAATGCCTGAGGTCTTCATGAATTAATCCTGATTAAAACAAGACTATGACACATTTCATGCCATCATCATGGTTATCTAGGGAGAAGGTTCTTGGATTCCAACAGTCCTGTGGACTGTTTTGGTCATGGAAACAAACACGGGGCTCCCTGTGAAAAGTCTCATCCTGCAAATAAAGACAGGTGTAGGTCCCCTACCAGCCAGTGCATCCAGAGCTGCTTCAGCTGCAGCACCTGCAGTCTAGGACAAAAAAAGCAGAGGCAGTGTTGGGGAGTGGTGGTGCTATTTTTCACCCTTATTTAAAAATCTATCAAGAGCTCTAAAAGTCATCTTAAAGAATCAAGAGAGTATGCTATAAATGCTTGAATAATTTCAATTCCTCTAGCTGAGGCATTTAGTACCAAAAAAAGGCGATTTCCACAGAAAAATGAAGACTAGGTTAGGTTGCCGAAAATACAAGAACCATCCCATAAAAAGCCTAAAAGGAAAACTTTTAATGGTTTAAAAGGAAAAACTTTTAATGTTTTTCTCCTATCCTTTCCTTAAAAGAAAAACTCCTAATGCTACAGGTAACAGGATAGAAAAGTCTTCACAAAGATGCTATGGATGCACTGCATTTCTACTGAACTACAGACTTCCTTCAGTTGTAAGGGACAGACTTAAACCATCAGGCAGGCAAGCTGAAACAGGACACTGATGTAAATCACACCAACCACAAACCTCCACTGCTAGGAAAAGAAATTCTTCTAAGAGGATTCCTCCCTGTTATTAATCAGGACACGTATGACTTGGAACTAGAAGCAAAGCTCAATCCCCTGCTGTATCTAACAATCTACTGCAAGATTAAATAAGGCCAGGAATCTGCTGCAACGTTAAAATTTCCCATATGAATGCAAAGATAAGGCATTGTGGTCTCTCTCCTCCATACCAAAAACTACAAAAAGACCTGAAAACAAAATTGTACAGGCTTTGCTGGGGACAAAAGAAGTGCCTTGTTTCATCTTGCTTTAAGTGGAGAAAGATACACTGTGACTCTGAGTATGGGATGAGAGAGAAACCAGCAGAGATCTCCAAATTGCCGCCTCTGGAACAGACAAACTGATGTTTCTCCCTGTCCTCTGAATTAGAGATTAAATCTGTCTACTCCTACTTTGAATCTGAAACACGGCCAGGGATCTCTCTCACTGCCTCAACCTCCAGCAGCTGAGGTTTAAGCCAAGCTATTCTGAGCTCCTGGGAAGGTGAGGCCAGGTAGTTTAAAATAAAGCATGCCAACAATGCTGAACAGAGTGTTGATCCAAAAGAAGAGACAAAAAAGGAAGGGAAAATAACTGATGTGAGCCTGAGCTCACTGATGTGAACGTTACACTGCATCCTAAGCCCTTAGGCTTTCAGATCCCCTATAGAACAGGAGAGCACATCCATACCCATGTGGTTCAATAATGCAGTGGACACAGAAGGCAATTTGGCCAATATCACCCAGGAACTTCAAGGAGAGGACTGTTAGAAGTCATTCCTTAAATTGACCCCCCCAAATGGTATCCTCACCTACAGTATCACAAACATGTGCGCCACAATGTCCCACTGGCTGGACACACTCAGCTCTTGGCCAGTCACTCCCTGGGCATCTGCTCTACAGGACTCAGTGCTCCGAAGGGCACATGGCCAACAGCCAGCCCCAGCCACCAGAGCAGGACATGGTGCAGCCCCTGCTGAACTCACAGCAAGGCCTGGGGGATTCAGGACAGTCAGGTTGGAGTCTGAGAGCTGTTCTGCAAGACCAAGGCATTTAATCTATTTGCAAATTGACTGTCTAGGCCACTCAGTCAAGTACTCATTAGAACAGTGTATGGAAGTGAAGGGGCTACCTGAAAAGCAGTGGTTTAGAATGGAATGACTTGGATTGAAAGGAAATCAAAGATCAACTAATTCCAAGTCTTTCAGAAAGTGAAGGTACCCCCAAAGCATTACAGGTCTCTATGAACTGAAGAGGTATTTGCTACAAAAGGCAGTTTTTCAAATGAGCACCATCTTCTTACAAAGGTCTCAAATCTGCAGAGAATGTCTTTCTTTGGAAAACAATATGGAAAATCCGCTTGTAGTAGTGTATCTTTCTGATAAAAGGTCAAGTCCATTCTGTGACACTCAGCAGAAACCTGTTTTTTAAACTTATATTTAATGGAATGTATTCTATGCAGCTCTGTAATAGGATCATGCAGCACAAAGCAAAGTCCCTTTCCAAAAGAGGTCAGTGTGTTTATGGCAGATGTGCTACTGTAGCTGTGATGGCCTAAGGACATCAGCAAATCAGCATCTGCAGGAAGAGATTAAATCTTATTAGACCATAATCCCAGCCAGAGAAATCAGAAGAGCCTTTGGGCTACCATTCTTCAGGTCTGTAACAGAGATGAAAATCATCTAAGCTAAATCTCAGTTGAGAAAAACATTGAGAATTTCTGAACTTAACTAAACCTTTTAATCTGTTTCATATCTGACAGCAAAGGTAGGTGGTACCTGTGAAGGAAACAAAAACCACAGCAGTGAAGAGTTGGGGGGGAAAATGTCAGAGCTGCACCTCCTGTAAGAACCAGGCAATTCACCTGAGGGAAGTAGCTGGGTTAGCAACATGGTTTGCTAAACTGAAACAATTACCAAGTCCCTGGCTTTTAACATCAAATAATGCTGTAAATTCAATTGGCTAGACCAGCCTTTCCAAGGTTTTTGCACTTCTCCTCTAGACATTAGTCACTGAGTGCCTCTTTGCTTTTGGGGCCTTTTTTTTTTTTCCTTTTTTTTTTTTTTTTTTTTTTGGTAGAAGAACCGAGTGAGAAATTTATCGTGAAGCAAAATGGAACAGGCACCTAAGAGAGGCTGTGCAGTCTCCAGCCTTGGTAGTTTTCAAAATCCAACTGGAAAAGCCATGAGCAATGTGGTCTGATCCCAAAGCTGACCCCACTCTGACTAGGAGGCTGCAGTGAGATCTGCTGAGTCCCATTCCATAAACAACCACATTGTTTTTCTTCTCTGAAACTCTTCCAGTCCTAATATACACTTTCCTGAGATTTTGGGATGGAGGTCAAAAGGGAAAATAGAACTGAGCAAATTCTTCCAAATTTTGACAAACTACAGCTCTGTAAAGGACACTGTTTCATTCTCTGTTTTCTTCCTCTAAGTTTTAAGACTGGATTTGGAGTTTTTTGACTCCTCTTAAGCATTAAGATGAAGCTTCCACAGAATGGCCCCTGGTAACCCTAAGGTCTTGCTCCTTAGCAGCAGCAGTCAGCTCACAGCCCATCACTTTGTGAATGAAGCAATGGCTGCTTCCTCTGCACATTCATCACTTGACAATCACACACACCTAATGAGCCTGGAGTTGTTCTAAGCAAAATGAGCAATTCCTCCTGTAGAAACCTGATAGCAGGACCAGCAGAGAGCTTCAGCAAATGTTCCCACAGGAGCTACTAATAAACTGAAGCAGAGGATTGAGAAATTCTTTTTGTAACATTCACTTTTCTCTTCCAGTGAGTGTGTGATGGGTAAAATCATAATAAAAATAAAATCAAAATACACCTAGTGTTGCTATAACTTGAATTCCTTGAATTCTATTACTTGAATTGTACTGTACCAACATTCTGGGTTAGCAATCAGGTTGCACCAGCCTGCTTTTTTTATTAGAGTTACAAAACCCCATAGATTTGCTAATGAAATATTTGTAAGATAATTCTTCATTTTATCCTTTGCTTACAAGCTATGTAAACAGATAAGCTGTTCTCTTCAAACACTTCTTTAAGGCTTGCTCTGAAGAAGCTTCATGTTCATGAGCAAATCCGTTTATCGGATGAAGAATTTATGCATCATAGGAAAGTGTTTGAAAGCTTCCAAAAAAGAAGACAACATGCCCAGAAAAGACCAGGATTTAAAATGTTGGTACCCTGAATAAGTCCAGAGGCTGTGATGCAAATTGAAAACCAACAGTAAAGAGGAATTTGCTCCAGCTTGGCCAGCATGCCTGAGAGGAACACATGGATCTGTCCATTCTTACAGCCTCAACAAGCCCATGGTTTGAGATGAGCCTTAGGATCAAAGCCCTCAGGGTTAAAAAACAAATCATCTCCATCTACTAGTGCTATATAGATATATGGCACATTCATATTGTGAGTTTATTCACAGAGCAACACTAAGAGCTGAATCAAACTCATTAATAACAAACACACAGAAGTTCCACCAAGTCTTACTCCACACTGTGTACTTCAAGTGATACAGCCAAGAGAATTAAACTGATCATCTTCAAGAACCAAGATGAAGGACAACATGACACACAGAATTTGCCCTTTATTTTCCTATAAACTGGCTATTTTATAAAACAAATGAAAATAAAAGAGGAAGCCTCCCCAATACCAACTGTTTCTGTATGTTCCTACTGGTAGGCCAGCAGAGACAAAGACAACAATATCACCTGCTGCACTATGCCAGAGGATACATAAGTAGAATGCAAAATGTGTGTCAATCACATGGCTTTTAAATGTGTCAATAGATTTTCTCAGGAGCCTAGTAAATATCATGCTGCAATTCTTCCATTCACATTAAGAGATTATCAGTAATAAAAGGATGACTTAAATATCATTTGTCACTTAAAGTCCATTACAACTTTCAAGAAGAAAGTGGTTGTACTTACTGAGGTTATTCTCGTATCTGGAAGAATGTTGTAATGACAATAATAACAAAAGTGTATTGTTCATGAAAGCAGCTAGCAAAAGAAAAATTAATAGCTACTATGAGATCATTTTAATGTCCTTTTTTAAATGCTCCAAACATTGTTTGCACATCAATTTGATAAATATTTCATACTACAAGTCTTCATAAAGTCTGACACAGGACTCATTAAAAGCCTATTTATGTGACCACAAGACGATCAGATGAAAAAGAGTCTGCAGTCAATTATAAATAGACACATAACAAAACAAAAATAAATGAAATAGATGCATAACAAAACAAAAATAAGTGACACATACTGGAGGCCTGCCGGGACGGCCCCTTTTTCTTTTCCCTTTGACTTCTGCTTCTTCAAGCTCACTGCCAGCATCTGAATGTGCAGTAGTTTCGTTTGTAGAATCCCTAGGGGGGAAACACATCAGATAAATTCAAATGATTTGAAATCAACAAGTAGTCTGTAACTGACCAATTAAATATGTAGTCCTGAGCCAGAAAACAAATAAACAACAGAAAAAGTCAGCATTAAAAGGTTTTCCCTGCTCATTCTGCAAACCCAGGAACCGAGCATTGTCAGCCCTGGCAAAAGGCCTTCCCTTTTCACTGGCTGCAATGCCATTTTATTGACTGGAATTCCTTAAATTAATTTTCATTGGAAAACATGTTACTAACCAGCACATGCTCAATTCACCAATCTCACAATGCATTCACTACCAAGAACTTCTTTTTACCCTTTGTAGCTGCTTCTGAGCTGCTCTCAAGGCCCCAAGAGCAACGTGGAGTCCAATCCAGCTGTGTCATCACTAGCACAGTTACACAAGGCTCCACGCAGCTTACACCACGCTCCCAGTCACTCCCCAAGACAAGGGGCTTGGGCAGCTATTAATAGAGGATTCATGCTGACTGTGAAAACCCAAAAACTCCCTTTGATCTGAAGACATTTACAGTTTTTGCAGTTAGAAAAATATTTTCACTTGTACCATGGAAAAGCTTTGGCATTGCTCAACTCCTGTTAGCAGAGAAGCCCAAACAATAATTTCTCATTTGTTGTCATTTCAGATTTAAGATCATGATAAGAAAAAAAAAAAAAAATCCCCCAGTTTTCACCACCCCTCCCAGCCAGAGGCACAGGTACTTCTGTGCCTTCCAAATAGACATGGCTGCTTGAAGAAACTCAGATTGTAATTCATCTTTAGAGGCATTAGATCTTGCCCAAGAGCAGCTGACATGCAAAATCATACCTGTTACTCATGGGCTTTGTTTTTGCTGTGCAAGGTCACCAGTGCAACAGATCGCTATAAATTTTCATTTACAACCAATAATGTCCTAGATTACTCAAGGATGGGTCAAACGTAGTTGTAATCATAGATTTCTTTAAATCCAAAATCATTTCCCTGAAGTGAAAGGAGTTCAGTTGCTGTAGGACCCGTGCAGAGGGAAGGTGAAAACCAGACCTATTCCATATTTTATAGAGCCTCAAACATCAACAGCAGCATTAATGATCTGCTCTAGAGAAACTGAGAAGCTCCAGTAAGCCAAGAGCTACACAGATCTTCCAGCTTCTCTGGGGGTTATTTCGTATTTTGCTCTATAGATCAGGAATATTTCACAAATTTATTGTTATCACCAAGAAAGCCATTTAATAATGCAGAAAGGTAACATTGTAGCAGAACTGGGAATGTTCTTATACTCCTCTTTACTGAAATTACTGTATTGTATAGGTCTGCTCTCACTCAAATAATTCTGCATATTAATAAATATGCAGATTTATATAATCCTAATATTAAGACATTGTTTTCCAACCTTTTCCTATCTGCAAACACAAAACCACCAAGGGGTCAACAGAATATTTTACAAAAGCCATAAGGCAGAAGAACATATATGAATCTCTTTTACTGAAAGTAACTTCAGTGGATTATCTCTAAACACTCTACACACTCCAGAAAATCAGGCACCCGAGATGAAAAACCACCCAAATACCTCATCATGCTGCAAGTCAATTTGACAAAAATGCACATTGGTTCACAATGGCAATTTAAATAGATTTTGAGTAAAAAAGTAAGGAACCCCATAAAAATATTTGCTTCCTTCTGTTGCTGGGGAGAAATTAAAACCATTCTTTATTGCTCTCCCTAAAAAATCCCCAAAGCTTTCCTCTCTGGTCTGCTCAGATCCTCATTGGAAAAGTTTCAGGCATGGTGTGTCTGTCCACACAATCCCCCCATTCCTGGGGAAACGCTGTGCTTGGCTAGCTTATAAACCTGCACCCCTAGGATCATCAGGATAAAAAATTCTCTGTATTAAAAACAGATCCAGCAATCCTCCTAGGCAAACAGCTCAAACCCTTCCCTTGAAACACCAGAGCTATATAAATAAATTAAACTCTACTACTACTTCACATGCATCTACTCCACAGAGAATTTGACTTTCCTGTACAGCCTCAGTCTGGTCTAGCAAAACCTCCAGATAAATTTTAGTTCTGGAAATTTCAAATCTTTTCAAACACTGCATATGGAAGGAACAGCTAAGTTACTAATGACCTTCTATTCTTTGCCTTAAATAGACTGTTGCCTTAAACCTGATTCTCTTAACATTCTTCTGGTAAAACTTCTCTGATTTGCTAGAAGCCTCTTTGGCTGTTTCCCTTTTTGGGAAAAGCTCAATAAATTGGTACTAAGGGTGAGATTAATCTAATCTAAATTAGAGACATAAGCAATGCAGAAAATCTTAATGTACAAGATACCTCACACTAAGGTCAGTGTCCAAAACCACTCAGAAAATTTAAATCTTATAGATTTTGTTTTCTTTCCACTGATGATAAGGTGATCAAGACAAGCAGCTCGAATAAAAATATTTCAAACTAAAGAAAATAAACCTCACCCTAGTAACATGTGAGGAACAAAGGAAACTTCTTTCCAGCAAAGAATATATGTAAGGAACAAGGAGAAAATGTCAAAAACTAGGTTCCCTTTAATCCTCACATTATTCGGGTAGGGAGACAGGGTGAAGGACAACCTCCAGTCTTTAACTGGTTTCATATTAAAATAAACATCCTAACAAGCAGCAAGGAATTGTATTTGAATCATCCAAGTCCACACAAAAAGGCCCTTCCAGCGTGGCTGTGAGCCCTTTCAGTTTGGGAGGCAGTGCCTCTTGCTTCTGTCCCAGCCTTGCTGTTGCTCTGGGTACACACACATGCCCCTTCTCCTCTTATTCCTGAACTCAGCAGCAGCACAGCATCTCCTGACTGCCGGCAGGTCTGTCAGTGTGCAACACTCAGTGAGAGAAGCAGCTGGCCAGCATCCATCTCCCTCATTCCCTACACATCTTGCAGAACTGCTAAGAAGTAATTTGTCTGGTGGCAGTTATCCACATCTTAATAGACCAGAATTATCCTACCCTCATTCCACGTGTGTGTGACTAGGCACCTCAGGGCAAAACTTTGGCTTAGTCATAATTTATCCTTCCTGAAGCTGTTGTGAGGGAAGATAATCTAGGCCTAAGGAAACCTGCCTCATCTAAGGAGAGGTGGAAGTGCCTAAAGCTAAACCTTTCCTCTCTTAAGACTCCTCTGAAATGACAGGGACAGGAGAGAATTTGACAGAGGTGGGGGAACCTACAAGACTGGGGTGAGCAGAGCAAAGGTGCCAAGTGATAACCCCTTTTCAGGGCTCAGGTATACTCTGCTTTGCTTTCTGTGGTGACTAAAAAACATCTGACATCCTAGAAAAGTGGTAGCAACTCCAGGATCCCTTCTAAAAACTCCAGATATTATTCCAGAGTTATAATTACTTATCCTTGAAACTATCCATGTTAATGAAGAATTAACAGACTACTGGGCAGCCCTTTACCACGTCGTGCTTCTGAAAAATATTTTTCCATTAACACAGTAAATTTCACATCCCTGTAAAACAAACTAAAATGAATTTACCTTTCTTCAACTCTTCCATAAAACCCTAGCTATAGAGTTTATATACCATGCCCATTTAAAAACATCCCAGAGTAAAAAACTGTGTTTATGTATCAGGTTTTGGGAAAAAAGAAACCAAAACACTTCTATAAGCTTTTATCACTGTTGCTGAGGGGCTCAACATTCTGGCAGAGATAAATCCAGTAATTGCTATCACCAGATTCAGCCTTGTGAAAAAAAGCATTCATGAAGAAAAATGGCTAAATGCACAGGCTCATGAATCATGGACAAATCAATTCTCATGGTTGATCTTCAAAAATCTAAGGTGCAAACATGAGTCATGTCATTGAGAGAAGACTCATACCTGTCCATCACACAGACCAAGTACACCAGCTGTTTTCTATAAACATCTGAAACACCAATAAGTGAAATCCGGTCTTCACTGTGTTCTGAAGCCACTTCTATCAATCTAGAAAGGTTAAAGAGCCTCTTTTCATGTTCCCTCAACAAAGAAGAATTGGGGAGGGAATATATGATATGGTCCTAGGCAACAGATATTAACATATCAAATTGGCTTTAGGAGTGCTTGTTTGAAGGGGGTAGCCAAAAAGATTACAAAACATTACCAAAAAAAAGTAGAAATTAAGTACAGGAATGGGAGATTATAATAATCCTTCAAATAATTAATTTAAGAGATAGAAAGAAACCTTGGCTTTCTGTGTGGAACTGGACTATGTCTGTAAATGTGTGAAGCTAATACCCCCTAGCCCAAAAATTGTTCCAGGTTTTCTCACCCTTAGCCAGTGCTCTTCCTGATGAAAGCCTGGCTGGGACCTTCTGAATTAGAATTTATTGTCACTTTCTTTGATGCTTCATCCACACTAGATAATGTTCTGAGCCCTCAGGAGAGGCCCAAACCTTTATGTGCAAATCATGCTGAGTGCTTTGTAAAATGAAAGACCTCCTCTTGTTCATAAGCAACCAAAACTACATGTATTGTTGAGGATGGCATCTCACCAACACTTCACAGAGTAGCATTAAATTATTCCCAACTCTACCAGAAAAAACAACATTCATGTTTTCCTTCACTCCTAGATTTTCTTAGTATCAGTGGCTCTGGCTAAAGAATATGTTGGTATATTTAACATCCCTCAGGTTTTTCAGCTGGTGCGTAAGGTTACCAAATCCATTAATAAGCACTTTTTAACCTTAAACTCTGTGATATTCCATCCACTTTTTAAGTCCATCTGGGTTCCTGAAGTGGGAATGCAAATATCCCTTTCCTACCACTATCATCACAGATTCTCCTAGCATTTTGTTCTTGGCATATTTTACAATCATTCCCTCACTTCTTGAATGTGGGAATATGAACCAAGGAAATATGAACCAAGAAAATATTCTTCCACAATTAATCCCTAAGCTAACAAGAACCCCCTCAGGCTGACACTCCCCCTCAGTTCTGCTCATCAAGGTCATCCCCAGCTTTAGCCTGTACTCATCCACAACTACATTTTTCAAAAGGTTTTAAAAATACAAGAGAACACTGAAATGCAAAGCATGCTATTATTAGTGTCAGGCAAATTTCTTTTCAACTGTCCAACCATTCAGTGTCTTAAATAACAGGACTCGAAATCTTAGCCTGGAAATGTACCTGGTGCACTGGCAGCAGGGTGGTCACAGAGGGAGGGGATGAAGGGCCAGCTCTGTGAGGGGATGAAGGGCCTTGGGAGGGGATGAAGGGTCCCGGGAGGGGATGAAGGGCTCTGCAAGAGGAATGAAGGGCCCCGGGAGGGAAGGGGGGCTCTGTGAGGGAATGAAGGTCCCCGGGAGGGGACGAAGGGCCCTGGGAGGGAAGGGGGGCTCTGTGTGAGGAGCCCATACTGGAGTGGGCTGCCCACCCACACTGGGGGCATGAGGGGATGGGGTGGGATGAAAGGTTGAAGGTGAACTGAGATAAGGGCAGGGGTAGAAGGAACACCTGGAAGGTTTTGTCTTTGTTTCTCACCATCGTCCAAATCCTTTTTAATTAGCAATAAATTAATTTTCTCCAAGCCAAACCCATTTGGTCTGTTGTTATTTCCCTGTCATTACCTTACCCCATGAACTTCTTCACTTTGTGTTTTCTCTCTGCCCTGTGAAGAGAGGAGCAGGTTCCAGTCTCTAAAACTCCTTCTTAACTCTACTTCATTTACTCTCCAGCTCCTCCTATTACAGACTTAGGCTCTGCTCTTCCCAGTAGCTCACTTTATCCAAGCACAGCCATATTCCCATGTGCATTAGCCACTCCTATTTCCCAGCAGGACCACAACATGGTCATGCCACTTGCCATCTTCAACTGCAGCAGGCAAAGGCTTTTTGCACAATAAATTCAGCTCATTCTAAGAAAGTACACAACTGGAATATACAATATGGTGTGAGAAAGTTCACAACTGGAATACACGATGTGGTCAATTGTGACCAAAACTAATAGATGCTGCTGAAATAACACAACATTCAGAAGCACAGAAGTAGCGAAGACCTTGCTTTACTTTGCACAGCAAAGTTAAATACATAGAAAGAATCTTTTTTAGATTAAGTGTTTTGCAGTTTCTTTACACAGTTTTTCAGCACATGAAAACACAGTAGGCCTGGAACAGTCACACTAATATGTACTTCTTTCAGGCTTGTGCTTTATCCTCCCCATCACCTCTCTGTTTACTTCACCCTTTTTAAAAGCCAAGATTTTAAATGTAGAGAGAAGCGTATACTCACTGTAGTACTGGCAAATCTGAAGTAATCATTTTTGCAGCACTCTGGGAAGTAAGAGCTACATAGAACTTCTTCTCAAAGTTATTATAAGACAACTACTTGGCAACCACTTTCATGAAAAGAATGTCAAAGTCCAGTCTGTAAGAGAGAGAAAAAATTTTTTACTCCAAAATAGTAATACATTGAATAAAACATGCTGTCAACAAAAAAGGTCAATTTTGAAGTAGCATCACTATTAAACCACAAGAAATTTAGAATGGATGACCCCAAAACAGTTTAATCATATTCTTGCATTCTGTTTTCACATTTCTGTTTAGATAACTTTGTGCTATTAAATAAGAATTAAAAAAACTGGAATACACGATGACCTCTTGTACTTGTTTACCACATAAAATGTGGTACCACATAAAATGTGTGTTTAAATGGTACTACACCTATTTAATCAGACCCTCTGACTCACAGCTTTGTGTGACTGAACTTCACAGAATAGTCAGGAGCTGTGCAAGGGTCTAACTGCAGCAGAAGGTATTTTAACATAATGGAACTGAAGTTTTAAGTTTAAATTATAAAGTAGACTGCGTCTGTGGTGCCACTACACCCACTAGTAACATTTCTCTACCCAAAAGACAAACCAAGGAGTTGACTAATGGCAGCAGATGTGACTTTACCATTAAATAATGACACAATGCGACAGATTCAATAATCTTCACTGTAATAAAACACACAACTGCCATCCTAGTCTTCCAGAAAATGTAAGTTCTGGAGAAAATAAGTAGATTTGTTCCAGTCTCCCCTTTTACAGGTCCTGGGGTAATATGAAGAGCTGTGTGGAGCACTGCAGTTCAGCAATGGCAAGAAATACCAAGGACTCAACTGTGTGGTTTTAAAACACGGGATGTGTTCAAACTCTTTCATTCAAATTATTAATTTCCTCTCGATGGGTATTTTTTTTCCTGTGCTCTAGTAGCTTTGCACAAGGCAGGAGGAAAATCCAGCCAGGAAGAGGTAATGTAACCTGCACCAAATGGAGGATCTAAGTGAAAGTGCACTCTTCTAAACAAAACAATACAGCATATAAAGTATAATTTCCATCCTACTACACACACAGCAGTGTTTGTTTACCAAACTGTACAGAATGAACAGACTTTTTTGCCTCTTCATATTACAGTTCCAATTAGACTCACAGCTGCACACAACTAGTTCTTCCAGTACTTACTACTTTGTGCTACCAACAGTTTCACTTACAGTACCTTATCATGAAATTTACATTTTTGAATACCATATAATTAGCAAGGCATTTCGTTGCAAAACACATGTTAACAAACAAAAAGTTTGTTTGGGGGTAAAACCAGAGCTCCAGCATTAATGGTTTAAAGCAGCCAGTACACTAGGCTGGTGTAAAAGCTCTCCAGTTTCACTATGAGACAGAAGTTAGTCTGAGTTCTCCTTGAACAAAAATGTCATATATGCTCTTTGTGCTATTTCCAAAAGCATTTCTTCATTAGAGACACCACTCATTACATCAAAGGATGTGATTGCTCCTAACAGGGCAATGACATGTCCAGTTGACAACATAAAGCAACCACTGCAGACACTGGTAAGAATTTATCAAAAACAAACACAGCATTAGATCGAATTAAGTTCTGAGTTTACTTCCTATATGAAAAAATAAAGGCAATGTTCAGATCTCTGAAATGAAGAAGTTCACTACAACAAGGCTGAAGAAAAAGGTATTTTTTTGTGTCACACAAGCACGTATATACACACACACACATGCTTATGCTAGCTGGACCTCAAAGGAAACATAACCATCTTAGATTTCCAGATTATCTGATTCTAGCAGGAGCCATAGCAATCTAACTTTCCAGAAGAGCTTTCTAAAGAAGATCAAGGAAATTTATGTGTGCTCCATGTGAGGTATCTTCCACAGACATTTAAGCCATCCTACACATCTGCTATGTAGGATTTCTTTTTTTAATTTTCCTCTTTAACCTAATCGCCCTTCCCAACTGTTGGCTGTGCCTGCTCAGATGCAGTAATCAGCAGCATTCAGCTGCTCTAGGGAAGTGCTCTCACACAAAGGAAAAGGATACTTGCTCAGAGATAGCTTATTTGAAAAGCCAAGTCCTGACTTAAAGGCATGGAGTGAAGGGTATAAAGAGCCAGCAGCAGAAGAGAGGACCAAGGCAGCTGGACCCAGAGGACTAAGGGCAGAAAACCTGACACCAGGGAACTGCGAGGGTCTGTGCTGTTTTCTCCCTGTCCTTATGCTGAACAGGAAACTGCAAAACACAGCTGGAACAAACTACCCCTCTGTGGTAAAGTTCAGACTGGACCATCAGAAGACGACAAAGTTACCCCTCTACACTCCTGTATTAATCTGTGTGACAAAATACAAGAACTGTTCGACAACTGTGGAAAATTCATTGATCCTTATGGACTACACAAATACGAACTTTTGTTGTTTTTCTGGTTTTAATAAAAGAAATACCTGCTTCTGAAAGATGATGTTCTCATAACCAGGGAAATCAAACTCTCCCTCTTTCTCTCCTTCTGCCTGAGAACAAAGTCACTGATAAAAAAGCTCTGAAAGCTTGAGACACATAACCACTTTGTCACCTGTCCTGGAGAACAGAACAGGGGCAGGAATACTTCATACTTTGGCATTTGGGGTATTTAAACTACAATAAACACAATACAGACCTTTAACACACAAGTCAACTGCTTCTATTTTAGTTTAGAAAACAAAGTCAGATGTTTTCATTCAGTGCCAATTATAATGACCTTTGTACCTCTGCAGCTTTTTGAACCTGCACCTGTATTATTTTAAGATGACACAAATTAATGCTGGTCCAGTTAAAACTACCTGTAGAGGAATATAAAGCGGGCAGTAGATGACACCATTTAGTTCAAACATACAATGGAAAACAAGTAAATGTTTCCCTTTTCTGCCTGTTTTCCAAGTATGCACAATAATCAGGGCAGACATAATGACCATGATATAAAACTGCCTTTGTAAAAAACATATTTTCTAGTCGATTGTTCGGTTTATTATCGCGTTTATTCAATAACGACCTCATAATGAGCTCAGTTTTAAAAAGACTCTGGGATTTTACAACAATAAATCAAATATATGCATTCCATCAATATTTCCTGTAGTTTTTACTAACACACAAAGCTACCCACATTTTTTGCAGTCCTTAGATTGTTTGCCTCTCCGGTGCTGAAGTAATCCACCCATTTTAGCCAAAAACCAAACAAGTTAAAAGATTGACAACATCCTGACAGAGTCCTTCCAAGCAACTCTGATAGCAACAAAACCCAACCAAGCTCAATTAACTCTATTATGGACTAGGTGCCTACATCTTATAAAGTTGAACCCAAAACTTAAATAACAAAGAAAAACAACTAAATCTAGCAGTTACTACATTATTCATCCCATTGCCTAGAAGATACCCAAAACAAAAGGTAACAGGCATTAGGCTGACTTCTAATACAAAATCCTTTCCTAGCTGACCAAGCCACCTTATCCCTTCCAAGTGCAAAATATATTCAAACAACGGCTCACACAAAATAAGCAATGTCTTCTGGAATTAAATGGTAATGCCCTTACCCCCTCCTTCATTTCCTATTTCTAATGACTCTGCTCTCTCCCTCGGTGCTCCCTGCTGGAGTACATGATGGTGTGTCATGACCCTGCACAGCACCAGAAAACAAGACATGGAATACTCTAGTTTTTCATAGTTTAGAGACAAGATTTGTCCCCTCAATATTCCTGCCCAAAACCTGCCCCTGACCACTGACCACTAGGAAAAGGCATCAGCACAAACAACAATGCTGCACTGTACGCCCAGGCAGAGCTTCCATCAACCAGGTGAGAGAGAAAAGAGGATCAGATGCAGGCAGATCAATTCTCGCCTTCACTGCTTTATCCAATGTCTTGGGTACACCATGGAAACCCTTCCTGCCCAGCTACCCATCTGCAAAGTGAAAACAGCATCTAGAAATTGCAAATATGAATTCTAAATCCTGCCAAAATAGAAATATAATCATCAGGAACTAACATTGTAACAAATTTACCAAATTCTGTGATGTGTTCGGCATCACTCAGGAATTTTTGTTTGCTCTGGATTAAATACTTCTGTAAGCATAAGCTTTATTTCTGCTACAGGTTTGGAACTTGAAACATACCAACTCATGTTGACCCTACAGCCACTTGATCGGAAGCCAAATTAGATCACCACTCCCAGCTCTGATTTTGAAGGCACATAGCATCATTTAAGGCCAAACAAGGCATAATGCTCTTTCAGCCCATCTTCAAAATAATTTCATTGAAGTTCTGTGCACAATATATATTTCACTCTATCACGTTCTAGTAAGTACTTAAACCAAAATTGAAAGCCCAAGTGATAGAAAAATTATCACTGAGCACTAGTGAGTTCCTCACTACTTATGGTGCATAGCCAGCTCTCCATGTGGTCTACAGCATTCCTAATCCAGTCAAACCATGACAGAAGGAGAAAATATCAGCATCAACTAGGCTAGCACAGCATGGCAATGCTTCACTTCTTACACCCATCAAAATCATCCTGGATATATTATCAGTAAGTACCCCACATCCCTCTCCAGCGTGCCTCTGCTGTTCTTGTTAGCCATTCCAGGACAACCTGCAGTTCCCAGCCTGCAAAGGCACGTCAGTGCCAGACCCACAACCCTGGGAGAGCTGTTTGACACTCCAGATGTTTGTGCTGCCGTTCACAGGGACCTGGGCACACTGGAGCACCACACACACAGGAATCATGGGAAGTTCAATAAAATGTAAAGAACCACTCAGCGAGACTTGTTCACAAAAGTGAGTATTTAGCAGATGTTTATTACCATTGACTGAAGTTTCTTTTCCTCCATTCTTTACAGGTATCACCAGACATTTTACCCATACCTGTGTGATCAAGAGTTATCTAGAGGCAACCCCTAGCTGTCCTAGCTGCAATTTAAATTGCCTTCAATTGCAGTTGTCTCCTCAGGTGCACCAACATGCAGAACTGACTCTACAGGCAAAACAGCTGTTGCTGCTTCCTCTCACCAAATGCTTTTAGCCTCGACAGGTCCTGCCCAGTCAGCCAGAAAAATCATCTGCAGTGTCACATCATAGCATGCAGTATAATTCTGTGCTCTTCAACATTCCAAACGCAAGACCTCGCACTGAAAGGCCACACAAATCTCTTCTTCCAGAGCTGTGAATAAAATCTTTACGTGACAAAAACATCTGAGTCATACTACCACATTTCTTTACTTAGTTTTCTGTCTTGAAAAATGTGGGAACTGCCAAAACCAATCAGGTTTTCTGTATCTTCTGCTACCATTTCCAGAGGGTACTGTGCAGGTCTGTGCCAAGGCACTGACACCAAGATCGCACAGGAAAGCTAATACAATCTTTTAACCATGGCTATATTAGCATCATTAATTTAAGTGTCACACATCACTCAAAAAATTGTTTGATCTCCAGTGTTTAGTCCAATAGCTTTTAAATACATTATCAGATGCTGCTTTATTCTAATGCCTAGGATGGCTCATACTAAAAATACTAATCAATGCTTCATGAAAACAATTGCCTATAGATCTGGCTTGCTCAAGAACAGAAATGTTATCATTTCAATTTGTAATTATAATTTTTTTAAATAAGCATAAATTTGATGGACTGAGCATATGAAAACAAGCTTGTTTTCCCTTTGTTATTCTTACAGACTCTTCAGACATAACTGCTCCTTCCTCTGTGGGCACTCCATGAGACACTTGACCTGATTTTCTGCAGCACTGAGCATTCATAACTGTGACTGAGATCACCGGGGGCTACGGGCACTCCGTCACTCATAGGGCAAATAATTATGGGCTGATTGCACAAGACCAGGAGTTAAGGCACTGAGTTCTAATGTCAGTCCAGTACCTGGGTGATTAAGGTCTAAATTAACGACTTGCTCCTTCCCATCTGTCCATTATGATAACATCAGCTACCTACCAGCCTCGTGCCTATCTGTTCTGAACATAAAATACACAAAACAAAAAGGGCTCTACAAAGTTACTTTTACTGTCCTCAAGCTGTGAAAATGAATAGATGGACCTTTGAAGCCCTTCTGTTTCTCTGCTCTCGTATTTCCAAAACTTAGGAGTCTTGAGAAGGTACACTCAACTGACTTTTTAAGGTGATGCAAGAGCATTGACAATCATAAGAAAAGCCCATGGAACAAGTTTTAAGTTGAGAGAGATTTTGCTTATTGTAGAAACTGCGTAGTCGAGTTATCCTCCAAACAGAAGACTGAGCAATCAATAAAAACTTGCAGAAGACTGCCTAATGAAAGGGACAGTGTAATCGTGAGTTATCAGGACAATTAAAGTTATCAAGGTAATTAAATGCTTCCCCCAAAAGGACCATCCTGCTCAGCTGATGCTTACTCAGCTCACTAAAATGACCTAAAGCTTCTCTAACTCTCTAATACTCTAACGGTGTTAGAGGCTCTAACACTCCTGCGCACAGGGAAGCAACAGGAGAGTACAGCTGGACACAGACCAGACTGAAAGAGGATAACTTCTTCTTCCATGTGTAAAAACTGCTGCAAAGCCAATGGAGAGGGAGAATGGAGAGTCTTTCTCAGTGGGAACACACAAGCGATGGGTTTTACTGCAGCAAGGAAAGCTCAGGTAAGACACATACAAACCAGGTAAGGACTAGTGAAGCTCTCCAACAGTTTGCTCAATCAAATGGGAATTTGATTCCCATTTGAATATTTTTATATGAATAACCCACCACTGAATATTTTTGCTTTTCCCAAGTAGATGGGTCATCTTTGGCAGGTGCAACAGGCAAAGCCTGTGGTGAAAGCTTATTCCAAGGAGTTTGAAACAGCTGGGAAAAACCAGACAAGGTTTTTGGGACACAGCCTGTTTTGGGTCTGAAAACATGGCACAACCAGAGCTGTGCCTGCTGGAGGGAAAGGCTGGGGGCTAGGCCAACTCTCCACACCCTTTCTTACCCCTGTCTGTTCTAATGTTTCTGGGACTTTTACCTTCAATCAAACCCACGTGTGACAATAATTAAAATTAAATCCAGTGATTAAATTCACACTCAAGCATTGCAGTGAGTGCTCAATCCTAGAAAATAATCCACATCCAGAGGAAGGCAGGAATCTCTGGTAGAGTCAGACATGTAGAGGGCCACAGAGGCTTTAGATATTCATCTCTGTGCAGCACAAAGCACAGCAGGCCAAGAGCTCACACTGTCTGCAGGCACACCAGAAGCACCGTTAATAGATTTTTATGCTACCTCAGAAAAGTGTTTACTCATCTGTAATTTTTCTCAGCAGTGGACATCTGGTGTTCTATTATTCATTGCATCTGGAAAATTGCCAACAATAAAACCAATTTCCACAAAAAGAAAGGAAAGTCTGACATACAGAATGCTGGAATAAAGGAAAAAAAACCTCTCAGAATGGTTCATGTTTTTGTTCTCTTTGTCTCTTCTTTTCTCCTCATATGGGGGACTCTGAGCAGAAAAGCCAAAAGGAACTGCAGCACATTTTTTCCAGATTATAAAAGAAAACAAGCATTTTGAAGTCACATATAAATTAAAAACTCCGGGGAATGACTGATTCTGGTACTGATTTGAACTTATGGGGGAAGTGCACAAAGGCTGGATGAAAATAAGGTCACTAAAATACTAAGCTGCTAAGAGAAAGGCTGTCTAATGGTTAATATAGAGACTTGTATGTATCAAGTAGAAGAAAATGTAGGACCACTCTAATGTGTAATATTCAACCAATTTGCTGACAGGCACCTTTAATACTCTCCTCAATAGAACACAAATGCATAATGGTTCTTCAAAGGAAGGAGGTGGTGTTGAGGACTTGGTTAAAGCATTCCCACCACTGAAAACTGGTCCTTCAGGAAGCCAATATCTCAGGCTCTGAGCTTTGGAGGAGCAGCTCCATCAATCCCTTCATTGCCAGACCTGTCAGGATCCACAGCCTTGTAAAGATGTCCTGATCCAAGACCCTCACACAGCAAAGATTTCTGGCATTATCTCAGAGTGACTGAGGCACTGAAAGCCTCTCCTCAATATTCCCATCTACTCCAGAGATAATAAGCCTTACAAAGTTTTAGGCTAAGAGTCTTTTAAAGCTATCAGTTCAGGAACTGGAAGATCCTGGTGTACCAGTTTTTCTGAGTCCAGGGAATTCACAACAAAACCCCACAGACTCCTGTGGTGCTGCCTGTCTAAGCACAGGCTGGAGGCTCAGCTTCACCCTCAGCCTGGTGCAGCCAACCGGCGTCTGTTCCACTTCAGCTCCTTATTCACCCAAACATCATCTTTTTGTCTACACGAGGGTATGTGGATATTCTGAAATTATTAAATACTTCATGTTTCAAGCTGCTCAGAAGTGATGTTGCATTTTAAAAAGGGATTAGTAAATATCCAATAAGCATTTTATAAGGAGCATAATGCTATCTCTTCTGCAGTGAGGCAGTCTAAATACCCTTGCTTTTAATGACCATTTTTACTAGCGTTAAGTGGACAGGGGTTCCACTGATGCTTTTCATTTAAGCAGGAATAAATTTCAACAGGAAATAAAAGAAAGCCATTTTTCTTCCATTGTTAATTATTTTTAGCCCAAATAACTCTGTAAATGATTTTTTAAAAAATCCCATTTGCTTTAGTACAAAAGAGAATTCTCAAAAGAGGTCATGGTGGAACAGATTTTTTGACTTTTGATTCTTGACATTCTGTGGGACTACTGACAGAATATATGGATGTACCACAGAGAGGGAGTAATTTTCATATCCTTCCCATATCCACTAGCCAGAGAACCTAAATTATAAACAACTGAAAAGCTCCTCCTAAAAAGAGTTTGTGAAAACTGAACAAGAGCCAAAAATAAGGAGCAGAGGTAGACCATAAAGGATTAGGTTACCAAAAAAGATCATCATATAAAAATTACAGAATCAACCTCTGCTTTCCAACCCCAACAATGTCTTGGCAAAACTCAACCTGATATCAAACCAGACACCCTCCACCTACAGCTTGTACCACAACAATCCCCTTCTGAACCAATCCACTTGTTGCAGCCTTTCAGGGAAAAAAAACACCCAAGCCCTAAATCCCTCCATGTCCCCAGACACCAAAGAAAAAGCTGTGTGAGTAATCCCAAACCCTGTCAATAGCAAAACAAGCAGGCAACTCAAACTTGGTTCTTCTTCATTAAAATTTGCTTCAAATTCTCCTCCCAGTAAATGAATCAACAGTATTCTCCTCTACCAGGAATTTTCTTATGTGTTCCCCAAGACCAAGAGGCTGTGCAGGTCCTTAATCCAAGGAGACCAGATTGAAGAAAGCCCCATCAGAACACATCAGAGTACTCCCCTCCTCACCACTCAGTGAGCTGGTTCCAAGACAAGCTACACTGCATCTATAAATAGTTTAATGCATCTATTAAACTGTATTTAAATATACACAATTTAAATCATCCCTCCATCAAGCCATCAATGGACCACAGACTCACTAAGTCAGATCACCAGTTCCCCATTGACCACATTTTGCCTTAAGAACTTAAAAGAACAGTAACTCCAGAGTCCACATGCTGCTAAATAGCCCAAATCAATCCTAACCTGACATTGCCCCAGTCTAAAGGCAGTGGACAAGACCCATAAACAGGCTGAAATCCTCATGGGCTTACTTCAGCAAAGATTATAAAGGTACAACCAAGCCTACTCTTCTGAAACAGATGACATGTATTTTTCCTCTGAAAACTCATACACTTTCAAAGCCATCCAAAGTGTGACAGCAAACAAACACCTGTGTCAAACCTTTCCCAAAGCCTACACTGAGACTGGTTTCCTTCCACCAGGCCAACACCTCCTGCCATGAAGCCAACAACGTGACACTCAGGCCATAAAGTGGAGGCAGAGCCCCAGGAGCCCGGGCATGTGCTGTGAGTGCTCAGCACTGCTCCTGCACTGAGCCAACAGAACCTTCCCAAAGACCCCCTCACACAAATCCCAACGACACTGCTCAACAAACCTCACCAATGGTATGTCCTCCATAGTACACACGGCACAGCTTCTGACCTGCAGCAGCAGGACAGTCAAATCCTTCACTGCAAAGGCATACACTGAAAAATTTCTTCTCATCTGTCTTAGAACAACCTGACCACCACAACAAAGTTGTGAGGAAAAGCACGTTTTTTCAGTAGACACACACAGCTATGCTGGAGCTAGAAATAAAAAGCCTTGCAAGCATGTTTCCCAGGTGACGTAATATTGCAACCAAAATCCAAACCTAAATCCACAGGCTTCCCCAACATTACACAGGTGAACAGCAACAGGACAAGCAGCAAACGAGGAAATGATGATTTGCCAGAAGAATACTTCCCAGAACAAAACCATTCCACTCCCAAGTTCTCAATCCTGATTTGAAACACCTAGGAAGGTGCACAGCTGGAAAATAAAGATTCACATTAATTTTAAATATTTGACCCATAAGGGAAAGTGGCTTTATCCCACCTTAGTTTCCTCCATCCCTATAACTTATCTCTCTGCCCCACAGGCAATACCTCCCCACACCTCAGCAGAGCTCACAGCAGTGAATTGCTCTCTACCTGTACTGAGCTTGAGGACTGTGGTTTTATTTTAGTCTAAAGCAGTGTGATCAAGGAGCTTGCCTACTTTTCCACAGGAATGTCAACCAACCTACAAAATACATTACCTATACCTACAAGCCTTTCCTGACTGAGACATGAGGGGGAAAAAAAGAATCCAAGGACTCAAGAAATAAAATAGAAGCTAAAATAGGGATGGCTACCCACCATCATTTCCTAATGACCTCCCTAACACAGAAATCACAAGAAATCAACGAAATAATAAGAAATAGGAACTAAGTTACTATCGAGTACTATGCACAACTGGCAACAGTTCTGCAATAGGCCAAAAAGCAAATATCAGTAGGGAAAAGACAAATTAGCACCTGGGAAAAAGATTTATTTTAACTCAGTAAGTAATCCTGAAAAGAAGCTTTTATCATTCAGAAATTAATTCTGGTTAGTCAAAAACCTTAGGAAGACTAGCTAGGGGGGCAAAACTGCTTCCTTTTTGTTATTTAAAAGTATCTTGTGTAGCACAAAAAACCCTTTAAAAGGGAAACTTTCTCGGGGAAAAAATGTTTGAAAAACCTCTCAATATTTCTTCCATTGCTTTTACATTGTTCCTGGTACAGGAATGATGAGTGTACAGATGGAAGATGATGATCACATTGTGTGGAACCAGTTGAGAGGCCAGTTCCAAACTGGACAAGCTGACAAACCAAACAACGTTATCAGAAATACAAGGAGGAGAGGCAAGAACAGAAACCAGTGCATGATGTGGCCAAAAAGCTAATTCAGTTTCTTTTCTTAGGGATTTCACATCCAACCAGGCTGTTTGCCCTCCATCTCAGACAATTTCTGGCTGTGCTGCCAAACACCAACAGGCCTGACAGAAGGACAGGTCCCTCAAAAGGGATTTCTGAAAGGAGGCACTGGCTGAGCCCGGTGTTCTGGCACAGGAGGAGGGGGGACCAGGACGTGCAGAGCTGCTTTTGTCCTGTTGCTCAGAGCCAGTTCTGTCCTGCTATCAGACACACAGCTCAGAGCCCATGTGCCCTGCCTGGCCCAGCCCAGGGAAGGTGCTGAGGTGATGCTGTAATAGAGGTGTGGAGCACAAGGACACAGGTGACCTGTGGATTTACTGCAGTGCAGCACAGAGCAGGATCACCAAAACGTGCTTTGCTAACTGCACTGACCACACAACAGCTCATTTTCCATCTTCCTCACTGTCCTTTGAGTGTTTTCCCTTCTCACTCAATACAAATACTTTACTTTGAAGGCATGCTGACAACTCAAACTTCAAAGCTATCACTAATTTACTTGGATACTCTAAATTGCAAACACTGATGATTTCTTTTATAACTGTATCTTGCATTGCTTATAGAAATACAGGAACACCTCTTTTTACTTCTGAAGAGCTATTTGACAAGCAGATGACAAAAACTGAAATTAGTGTGACAGTGTTTGAGCAAGCATCATTTCATTTTTGTGCTTCCAACTTTAAAGCCTAGCCAAAAATACTTTCTCCTGGTAACACTGACAGCAGTCCTTCCCCCTAGACAAGGAAGAATTTTTTCTGATCTGGGAATTATTTACAAAAACAATTGACTGGACTAATGCAGCAGTTTTCAGCCTAATGAAATAGCTTAGCTAAAGCTTAGCCAAAACAGACCATGGAAAATGAGACAAAAGAAAGATTTTGCCTCCCTTGGAAGGGCTGCCATCAGAAGAAGGCTGCTCCATGATGTTGAAACTATCAACAATTCCCGTATGAACTGCCAGAGTGCTTTATTTTTCTAAAGATACCCAAACAGAGAGGAAACCCTGTGGTACTGGAAAATTGGAACATGGGCTTTGCCAGCAACCTAAACCCATCACCCTCCCGCAGAAAATAAATAAGGTATCAAACCTCTTCCCTACCTGATCCCCAAAAATAGCTAACCTTGACTGTGAATTGAAGAAAGAATCCAAGGATTAATCACCAAAAGAAATGCAGAGTAGCTGCAGTGAGCTACCTCACAGGTAGCAGGCTCACAGATGAAATCAAGAGCCACAAACCAACATCTCTGAGGGACCCAAGAATGGGAAAAACATGGGATCCTGAGGCTATCCTGATACAGCCAAAACTAGTTTAGAAATGTGCTGGGGGTTTAGGGGCATCTGCCTGGTTTGTGTCTGTGCAAGGTCAAAGCTCCATTCAGGGCAGACTGGTGAAGTTAAGGTCAGTGTTCAGGGCACAGTCTTCAACATCTGGAACTTAAGAACTGCTACTCACAGAATTCCCTGCTAAGCTACAGAGATGGTCTCCAACAGCACCAACCTTCTGCTTGCACACACAGCCTTACAAATCTCTTCCCTGGGAACCACAGACTAAGAAAAAAGAAAAATTAACAAGTGAGAAAAGAAATCCTCGTGCCTAGAAGAGAATTGTCTTCTACCAACAAATACAAGACACTGGAAATAGAAAAAGCACAGTTCTCTCAGCACTGCTGGTAAGACTGAGTGAAACTTAACAGAAGCTCTGGAAAAGAGAAGCTGAGGCTATCCAGTGAGCAGGGAAATTCCAGCAGCTCATCCACACAAGAGGATATCTCCCCCTGTAAGACTCCTTGGCTTTGGTTTTTGCAGAGAACAGAACAGACCACACAGCTTTAAATGATGAAGAATCTGCAAATACTTTCTTCTGCGTTTCAGAAAGACAGGCAGAGGATTTTCAGTGTCTTACACAGTTATATAAAATGAAAATACATCCAGTGACTGATATTTGAAACTGTCAGGCTGTAAGAGCAAGAGTGAGAATATTTTGAAGCACTTCCTTAAACAGATTCTCAACTCCCATGAGATTCTCAAGAGCAAATTCTAGCTAAAAATTGTAACCCCAGGAGTTAACTAAGGGAATATTTCCTCTAGGAACAATCCTTACAGAAAATACAGGAAGACACAAGTTATCATTTTTCTTGTACCTGGTCCTACCTCCATTTCCCTACAAATTATTCAAATAAATGTAAATAATAATCTATAAGCATTGCCTTCACCCTTGAGGCAAAGTTAGAGCAAGCTTTTCCAGAGCACACAGTATACACAAGTACATTTAATAAAGAATTCAGCAATCATTTGAATACCTTAAAAGTATCAAGGAAGTTGTCTTTCCAGGGGTTATAACAATATTTAGCACTTCCACAAATCAAGTTCTCAAAACACAGAGAACATGACTACATATCAGAGAATAATAATAAAAAGAAACAACAAACCAACATGGAACAGATATTTTCTTTTTCAATAGGGTTTTGGGATGAGGTTTCATCCAATGGTTGAACCAATCTGATTGGTTGCTCTTGTTTAAAATGCAGTCCCTGCTTTTTCCTCCTGCTCCTGACCACACGTTCCTGCTCCTTTTTTTTTATAGCAGCTTGGATACTCCCAGCAAACCAGTGAATGGAGACACAGGGGACACTGGAAAAGAAGGGAGCAAGCAGATCCAGTCCTCCTGCCCTCCCTGCCACAATCCCCCCCTGCTCCCATCCAGGCAGCAAAGCAATTCTATCATATTGATTCAATTGAAAATGCAGCAGAGCTTCTTCATGGCTTTTGTAGAACAAAAGAGGCAACACACAACAAAGTCCACACTAAACACTCCACACTATAACTTGAGAAAATTCTCTTAGATTACAGTGTCATAGCACACTTCCTACACGTTACATTGTTTTCATTTATCACCATTTAGAATGTGCTTCTGTGAGTCATTAATTTTCTATTAAGGCAGTGTTAATTCAAGACTCACAATAATGGCCTAGCTATAGGTTGATCACTTTAAAAGAGATATATGAATGCTCCCTAATCAGAGCAGTAAAAATTAAAAAATAAAGAAAAACCCAGGAGACACTATTAGAGAACTATATCAGAGTAAAATACAAATGCAAAGAATGTGGGATGGAGTCCTCTGCACAGCACTTTTGGCTAAGTTTCAGAGCGAATCCAAAAGCAGAGTCACTGGGAAATAACATCTGAATGTCTGGGAATGCCAGTCATTACAACCCATGTCCACTGCCCTGAACCTCAGGCACTGTGGCTCCTCCCTCCTATGGCTGTACTGGCACTTGGCTTTGTGCCCATTGTACAATCCGGGAAATCATCTAGCAATTTTAAAAACTGTCTTCCAGTTGTTTGTATTTGGATCAGCTCCCTGAACAGGCTCATCCCTTGTTTGCATGAGCACAGGACCAGGGAAGGGACAGGAACAACCAGGAGAGAACAGGACCAGGAGATCTGCACTGGCCTAAACTGCTACAGAAATGCAATGTACCTTCCTGAAAGATCTTACAAAAACAGGGAAAACCCCTCCCCAGTTTCTTAAAATTCCAGTGCATCCTACAGATGTACTTCAAAAATACGTGTTAATGCTCAATAAATACAACACATTACTTTTAGATCAACTGAGTATGGATTCCTTTCCTAACCAAACTCTAAAGATGTCAAAGAAAAAGCAGAGTCAGATTAAGGCCATTTGGAGGGTTTCTAATAATTTTTACATAAATAAAAAGAAAGCATCTAATTATAGCAGATGATAGCCAGTTTCTTGCCAATACATGCGATACCCTAAGTAAGCATTTTCTCCACAAAATTCCCTTACACTGTTTTGAGGGGAGAGGACAGGGACGGGGGGAAGGGCTACCTTCTTTTTGACTCTCCCATTTCTCATTTTTCTACCAGTATTAGTCTGCATTAACAGCCAAATCATACACACACACTCACACAACACTGCCAGTGACCTACTAGAAAGTTGCTATAGCAACGACTGCTTTCAGAAATACACGTTGTGCATTTTAAGTGCCATCATAGTGTAACTCATCTGTCAATTAATAACCATGGCTCACAGGAACACACCACATACTCCAAAAAAAAATATTAACAAATAAACACAGAGGCCTTATGTCCACAAAAGGAAGTACTGGGAAATCCAGTGTGGGCTAAGACTCACTACAAATGGAAAAAACAAACAAATGACACATATTTAGCACCAAGATGTAACTCTCATATTCCTGTTTAAGCGCACACAAATCATGAAGTATGAAAAAACTTCATTTCAGTCTTAAAGGGGGAAATCACTCATAAGTATCATTAAATGTCTAATTTAAGCAAGTCCAACTTAGTGGTAAAATCATCTATAGGAACATACAGAAAACATCATTTAATTTAGATTTCTGCTACATGTTTTGAGTGAGAGCTCTAATAAGAAGCAATGGATTTGAAAACACATTGAGTAAACAAAAAACTGAGTATCCACTTTCAGCCTCAGTAGACTTCATGAAATCCTGTGGCTAGGTGATTTCTAATTACCCATCAGACTAAGCCTGTGACACTGTCCCTTTCTCTGGATGCAGGTGTGCACCAGTTTTTGATGCTAAGTGTTAGATACAAAGCATAAGCACAGAAAAGAACTGAACATCTAAAATGCCAGTTAGGTATTCACAGAGAGAAAACTTCAAGAAAATTCAACTACCACAGCCAGAAACTCAAGAATACTCCAGTACTACCCACAGCAGCTCATATCCTGCTGTTTCCTCTCACAGCCCTGCCTACCACCAGCAGGTGATTTTCAGTCAAGTCTGAGTCCTAAGTTCCAGTTCTTGGACTGTCACTCTGAGCAGTGGAAGGTCAGTGCACTGCTAATTGCAGAATGTTCTCTGTACAGACCATGTACAGAGATGATGTACCAGCTGCTGCATGAGCTTTGCAGAGACCCTGGATCACCAAGGGCTGTCTGCATCAGTGACACGGTGAGAGAGCCTGCAGAGCTTCTGAGCTCCAACGTGACCCTGAGAAGTGTTTCAATTTCCTTTCTCACATCCTCTAAATCCAGTTCAAGTCATTCTCTCACATGACAAAGATAAAAATCTGTTTTCCTGTTATATTTTCTTGTTTGAGATGAACATCAAGCTCTCACAGCACCCAGCCTTTCATAATATACTGGTATAGATGCCAGTAGATCCAGTCTGGTAAGATCCAGACCCAGCCTGGATTTTACCCAGAAATCCTCCTGGGTGTCAGAAAATGGAGTAAGAGACTGTGCTGGTCTCAGCTGGGGTAGAGTCAATTTCCTTCACAGACACCGGGGAGGGGCTGAGGGTGCCTGGGAGGTTGGCAGGGGACACAGGTGACCCAGACCGACCCAAGGGATATTCCAGACCTCATGACATCATGAATAGTAAAAAGTGGAGGGAAAAGGGAGGAAGGGGGACATTTGGAGTGATAGCACTTGTCTTCCCAAGTCACTGTTACCTGTGTTGGGGTCCTGCTACCCTGGAGCTGCAGAACACACACGTGCCTGTGGGAAGACTGAATGAATTCCCTGATTTCCTTTGCTTGTGTGTGCAGTTTTTGCTTTCCCTGTTAAACTGGCCTTCTCTCAACCCATGAGAGAAGCTTTTACCCTTCCATTTCTCTCTCTGATCCCACTGGTGGGGAAACAAGTGAGTGACTGTGAGGGCCTGGTGGATGGATGAGACAGAAATCCTGCCCAAACTTCTGCATGACCTCAGTGAGCAGCTCAGTCTGAGCGAGCTCCACCAAGAACCTTGGCCTGGTTATGTGTGTGCAACAATTCCTGTAGGGACTTTCTACTTGCCCTGGACTTCACAGGGAGGATTTTCTAAAAACTGAATCACAACTAATCCCTTTAGCTTGGATAACAAAGACCTTTGAAAAGTCTGACTCTCATACATACACATTGTAAGAGAGCAGTGAGATACATATCCCCCCAAGGCAGCGAGGCCCGGAGTCAGGGCTACAGAGGCTATTCCATCTCACTGTATCTGGCTGGCAGTTCACAGGAACAAGGCAGGCAGAGGCACAACCAACCAGTGTTTCATTTCTAGTTATGGTTAATCTAACACTCTGAAAAGTCTCTGAACAGCAAGAAAAGCACTGCCTTAAAATCTCCTTTTTCACATCAAGACAGAAGAAGTTTTTTCCTCCTACCCGTGGAGAGCTGGCAGCAGTCATGAGGCAGAGGGCGAGTTAAAAACTATTGTTTAAATATGACAGTGCAGCTTCTCTTAATCTGTCCAGTGAGATCCCAACAGACATAGCTCTCCAGGTTTTATAGCAGGAATCTTAAACTATAATTATTATTTTTTTAATCCAGAATTTGGCTGATCAGAGTTTCATGAATCAAACCTTTAAATAATTGAGAACGGCAAGATACCCTAATCTTCCAAGTTATTAAAACATGGCGCCATTTTATGTCTAATTTTTTTTAAGCACATCTACAATAATAAAAACACCACACAGGGCAGAAGAAAGACCTGTAAAGACCTGTACTTCTGTGGAGGCCAAAAGCACAGTCACAAGACAAATGCACGTGTGTAACCATATTCCCCAGAACACTCCCAAAATCCCTATCTCCCCAACTGCTTGTGTTTACACTCATTAGATTTTGCACCAGTGTTATCTTTTTAGGAGATACTTTTCATTCCCTAATATTATATGTATATGGGAGTCCTTTCTTGTTCAAAAATGTAGTTATATCCCATCCTGACAAACCCCTCTGACAATAAACAATGCAGGTCAGCTTTCATTATCACCTACATTCAGTACCACAGTTGCTCTCATGTCTTTCCAAATCTACCTCTACCCTCTGGACCTTTCCCTTTATTCAGGACAAAATCACTGCCTGTCTTGACATCCACCCTGGTATCTCGAGGCACCAGGTGAAGTTCACAGAGCAGAGGTTCCTCAGCAGCTGGAATACCATAGCCATCCCCACCTCTCCATCCACAGCCAGGCCATGCTAGAACCAGCTTTCCAGTATCTCCTTTGCATTTTCAGGAGGCTGGATTCTCCCACAGACCCACTGTGAGAACCCTGATCATGCAGGGTGAGACTGCAGCAGTTTCCTCTCCTCCTCTTTCCATGACTGTGGCTCAAGGACTGCAGATTCAGTCAGAGCTGGGACACCTCTCTGTCAGGGACCACCTTCCCTCTCTGTTTCTTTACCTTCACTGACCCAAATGAAGGTTCCATCCTGTCCTGTCCCAATCCTCCCTAGTCTGGAGTCTGTGCCCCCCTTTACATTCCTGTCACCAGGGACAGGTATATCAGCAACCCCCGCTAAGTAACTACTTCTCTGCTTGGGGCTCAGATACTTCATATCTTTTCCTGGGCCTCCTCTTCTAAGAAACGTTTCCAGTTGAAAAATAAAACATTCACAATTTTAGAATACAGTCCTTTGAAACGTTAAGTGCTGCAGACTACGTTGGCAAGAGCACAAAGTGTGGCAAACAAGGGCAGAAGGATGGAGGGAAGCTGGATGTGCCTTCAGTGAGTTCTGAAGCAGCAGCCTCCATGAGTTCTGAGTTCACTGTTTAACTGTTTTCTTACCTGCCTCCCAGAAAACCCCTCACAAAGAATTGGCTGACTACCAGACCTGTCATTTCTGGGGGTTCTTTTGATCCCAATGATGTACCTTTTACATTTTATCCTGTACACTGCTGCTGTCTCACTGTTAGGAGGAGATACAGCTCTTCACATAAACAACATGTTTCACAAAATCCCACTGGCCCTTTCTGCATAATTTGCCATTATAACTAAACATCGAAACTGTGACACATATCATTGAAAATTCACGTTGTCCTTAGGCTTCCACATTTTCTTCAGATGGAAGTCAAAAGGTCACATTCATGCCAGCTTTGCTATCAGGACTGAACAAACAACAATTTCTTACTAAATTAATACATTAGCACTAACATGAAAAATTGATGGTTTAAATGAATCCTACAGGGCTTTTTTCCAATAATCAGTTTGTCATTAAGATAATTCCCACATTTTAATTCTTAAAAGACATATCTAATAAGGCTGTAGGTCTCACCAGGATTTCCTTTTATTTAAAGGTTGGGTTTTCTTTTTGTTTTTAAACTGTCAACAGTTATATTTATTAGCTAACTGGAAATAATTTCCCCTTTGCCATCAGCACTGCATAAAGCTCAGTCTGCACTGAAGAGCTAGATCTGAAGGTGTCAGAATTAACCTGAAACCTCAAACGAGCTGATTTTTTCCCCAGTAAATGAATCATTGCTCTCAACTAGCCGTCAAATTTCAGAAAGTAATTAATACAAATAAACTGCTTCTGAAATTAGAAGTAAAATACTAATCCATGACAATTTATGCAATATGCATAAAGCATAATAAAATTATATTCCCTGTTATGATCCATGTGCATTCCAATTCTCCTGCCCAAGGGTAAGAGGCTGAGTGCACCAAGCCCTGTGCCCTCACCAACCAGAGAAACCAGGAGGGTAAAAGCAGCACTGGAACCACCTCCTGAGCCAGAGAACAAGAACAGAGACCAGTACACAGACTTCTGTCTGTCACTGCAGTAAATGGATTATGTGGCTTTGGAAGAGTCAGGCACAATCCCACTTTAAAAATAATGAATTTGCAAGAACACATCACGAGCCATCCAATGAGATCCTAAATCTGATCAGCTGCTTTGTGGGGATTTCTGAGGAGGTACAACACATTTTTCTGTCCCTCCTGCTGCCTTTCCTGGGAATGTCATTGCTCCAATTTAAACCATGATGAAGTTTTTCTTCCAGAACCAGAAAATTTTATCTATTTTCAGGAACCACAGAATCAGATGCTGCCATGCTGATACACTGACAAAAGCTCCCTTTTTTGGGTTTGGCCAACTGAGACTGCTGCACACTTACTCTTCCCTTCTGTTTGTCTTTTCCAGCAGTTCCACAAGCTGTGGAAACAATGAAGCTTGGTTCTCCATGCATCACTGTTCTGTAACTCTGTGTGGATTCTCCAACATCTAACAACAGTTGAAATCCTGCTCTTGCTTTTATTTAGAAGAGTGTGTAGAAGAGGGATGGGAAAGAGATGTTAAGAGAGTAACTTTGCCCAGTTATCTGCCTTCACAAAAACTGCAGGAATTTCTCTTTTGGACACCTCCCACCCCCTCCAAATTTAATTGAAACTAGTGGCTGTGCTCCCAAGAGACATGCAGTAACTCAATCCTTCTAATGCATTTAAATAACATTTGCTATGTCAAACCATAAAAAAATCTGAACTCTATTCAAAAGACCAAAAATTAGAAATATTAAAGTACCCCAAGCTTCTTTCCCTTGTCCCCTCCTCTGTCCCACTGTCCTGGCAGTGACAGGAGTGACTCCAACATTTGCAAAGCCACACTGCCTTAGAGAACCAAACTGAAAACCACAAATCAGCAAAAGGTGACAACAAACTGCCCATATAGATATAAATCATCAAGAACAAGAAAAGCCAAGACATTCTCCAGAAAAACAGCTGTTAAAATTCTTGGGTTTCTATCCAAGTAGCATGTATTTGCCAAGAATCTTTAAGCTTCTTTTCTACCTTAAAAGCATTTGGAATAAACACAGACAATTAAATGTGTACTGCAGAACTGTTTTAAAGGATTGATTTCTCTGTTTCCAAACCAATATGCATTCAAAGGTTTGTTTCAAAAATCTTCCAGAATTCAGCAATTAAAAAACTCTTAATACCAGAGCTTTAATAGCACAGGATTTAATGCTCAGCATTTTGCCCTTCTGTGTTGCTGGTCTTTTTACTTATTTATTTTTTAGTGGGAGAAAGAAAAGCTCAAGAATTAGGAAAAGGAGGTGATACAAGCAAAAAAAACTTGGACTGGTATGTGCTGCTAAGAAACCATACCATAATCTCCGAGAAGAGGAAGCTGTTAATGATTTCTCTGATAATGTGAAAAGCAGTAGTATGAACAGGCAACATCAATGAATGCAGAGGGTTTAGTAAATTATGATAAGGCTTTAGGATGAGAGGCAGCTTCCTGGTCCAGGTCAAGCTGATTTTGTCTGCTGAATGAACTAACAGCATGATCACTTCCAGAGAATAATTGAACACATTAATACTGACACCCTCTCTAGATCTGAGCTGAACCCAAGAATTTATGAAGTACTGTATTGATCAGGGTCCTGCTAAGAGAAGTGCTGAAGAGCACATAATTGCAGTGTTCAAAGGGAGTGCTCTCAGAGCCCTGACACTATTTCATGGAGAATCCAGTCCAGTGGTCAAGGTAATATCCATCCACCTGAACAGCTAGATGTAACAAGAACAAACACTTTCTGATTTGAGGAAAAGCCAACTAAATATTTTTCAGAAATACTTCTCAAGGGAAATGCAGTGAGTGTAAAACTTGGAGCAAAAGAGCAAATGAAAGTGTCTCCAGGATTATTTGTTCAGCAACACACAAGATAGTAATTCTATTTTGGGTTTCAAGAAGAGTGACTGGACATGCTCAAACTCCATTTAGGGGAGGCACAGAGCCTAGAACAGCTAGAATTCAACACAAATCCTCCTGTATTCCTAGAGAAAGGCCATGATGTTCATTAGGAGTCAATGATGCTGGTGCTAATCAAAGATTACTCATCAACAAATACAGGTATCAATGAACAAAGATTACTCCTCAATAAACATAGCTTCAAAGTGGGCTCTGCATGTCTCCCTGTCCCAAAGAATTTAGCCTGAACTTTCAAACCTGCCATGGCCCACACTATGAATGGCAAAAGCACGTGCTGAAGAAACACCACCGAAGTTTTAGCAGAAAGGGGCACATCTTGGTAATCCTGATTATCCCCAGTGAAAAGCAGTCAAAAAACAAGTTGGTGGCAAACTGAAAGGCCTCATTCCATTTACTTAATCTGACCCAGCCTAACTGAGCAAGGTACTTAATCCAACTCGGTGTCACTGGTGTACCATCACCTGCCTGGAAGGGGAGAGGGTGGATGGCTCAAGAACACAGGCAATCTAAATCTCTTTCGGAAAAGTGCCATTCCAGGTGACAACTCAGTATTCAGATAATCCATTAAGCCTCTGCTGAGCTTCTAAAGAACCTGAGAGACTTTGTAACTTCTTGCCAAAGGACTTTCTCCCATTTCCCAGGAGCTTCTTGGCTACTGTTTGAGCTCACCCAAAGGCCTGCAGGTTGAGAGGGAGTTTGCCTGGATTTTCTCTGACTGCTCCATGAAGAGGTTCCAGCACCAAAAGTGTCACCCAGAGCCAGCTGAAAGCAGAGCTTTCCTCCTTTTCTTCAGGGAGCTGCCATTATCCCAGCAGAGTAGCCCAGCAAGGTCAGATTGAGAAAAGGGTGCCAAAAATATTTCACCAACTAAAAATGAGGAAGCTGCTTGATTAGGCACAAAAGTATAGCTTTTATTTCAACTGTGATCTCAGAAGCTCTAAAACAAAAAAAGCCCAGAAAATACAGAGTAGACAAAAAATTC
The DNA here is from genome assembly GCA_013397395.1 of Sinosuthora webbiana. Classification (NCBI taxonomy): domain Eukaryota; kingdom Metazoa; phylum Chordata; class Aves; order Passeriformes; family Sylviidae; genus Sinosuthora; species Sinosuthora webbiana. The sequence goes on along the minus strand of VXBN01009787.1, from coordinate 29,800 downwards.
ACAACCTTAGTCTCTAATCCCCTATCAACTGAAGTATGAAAGTAGATAAACATGCAAAGTACTATCTTCTCCAATTTTAGAAAGGACATGGGAATATCTTGAATTCTACTATGTATGAGAAGAGGATAGTCTAGTTTCATATTTCTTAGTTATTCAAATAAATTCAGTAAGAGACAATAAGAATTTAAAAGCATTTTTTTCTTCATACGCTTTCTCTTGTGAGCTGCATGAGGATTTTTCTTTGCTCAACTTTAATAAATTTTATATATTAAAATAGCATTGTTAATTACTGCTTAGAGCTTCTACAAACTTTCAATGTCCAAATTTTATTGCAGCCATTTTAGTACCCATAATTAGCTCATTCCGATTTTTAATGCTAAATACTATAAATTACTGAGTACTCTAACATTTCAGGTTTCTAATACTAAGACAGATTTTTAATATTACAGATATGACAGGTTCTCCCATTTAAAGTGGTTGAGCTTACCTCCCTACTTCATTACACAGCTCATGTTCAATACACTCCAAATTGCCAGCAGCTCTTTTCATCATTAATTACATATTTCAAGTCCAACACTGATCGATTTCCAGCCCATGACCAAGAGAAAGGAGCAATCCCACCTCTCATTCTTTACCTCAGCCTGGCCTGCTCTGCTGTGATTACCATGTTCTCCTGTCTCTGTCACACTCAGCTTTCTAAATAATGGGTTTCAAGCAGGATATGCTGCTTTAACGTGCATTTGTACCATCTACAGCAAAACACATTATCGGTGTATCCCAGGCCCACAGGCACCTGGGAAGGAGCACATCCCTGCAGGATTGCTCACTGGCCTTCCCACACCTGGCTGCAAGAGGAAACACAGGAGGAATGGGAGCTCCAAAAGCCACGTAACTCTAGTGCAATTCCCAGCACCGACTTTTCCATTTCTTTATCAAAAATGCTCTGGTCTTAATACTGCCAAGGAGAGACAAGGGAAATTACTACCTTTTCAAACTAATGCTTTTAAGCTTATTCCTCTTTTGCAGGAACACAGGGAATTACTTATGCATTTGCTACGGAAGGCACCTGTCTTACCTGCAGGCTGAAACCTGGACTTCACTGTGCACTTAGAGCAGGTGTTCAGCATCCTAAAACAGGTTATAGGCTGAAAATCACACATCCTTCCTAAGTACAGAAAGTCCTGAATATAGAACTCCCAGAGAATTCACAGGTAATTCCCAATCAGTACATGGAGCAAAAACTCCACCCTTGAATGTGTTTGAGGTTTTCATGCCTGTGGGTTTTTCCTCTTATATTCTTCAATAAAAAAGTCAAATCCTGTCCCCAACTTCTTACTTCTGTAGGTACCATTCAAAACCAGAAATATAAGAAGGGTGTGACCTTGTAGACAGAGCACCCTGAGCAGATGTGAGACAACACAGAGCCTGAACATCACATCTGACAGAACCTGTGGGTACTGCACTTTTAAACACCAGCCTGTTTCAGTGCCAGCCCTCTGAACCTACAGCACCAGTGAAACCCAGCCCTGAGCACTCCCAAACCTTGAACCTTCCTCTGCAGTCAGAATTCAGGGAACCCTTCAACACTTTGATGTTTTATTCATTTCATATACTGTATATATATTATAAAGAATATGATGTTTTATTGCATGTTTTATTCACATATTAACTGCAGTCAATACAGCCATCTTGCAGTTCCAGAGATACTGGGCATATTAACAGAATGCAAAATAAGACAGTTATTAGCTTCAGCAAAATTTCCCACACTGAAGCTAAAAACATCTCTCCAAAATTCTAAAGGCAACGCTGAGAAAATTTTGTCTTTTAAGCTATAAAAAGTTTCATGAATTCTTGCCAATGGGCACAAAAGCCTTTTCCACAAGTTTTCAATCATTCCTCAAAGGAGGGAGCACTGATACATGAACAGAGTGAGCAGAGATGGAATAGCTAATGTCTCTGTAACAGGAGTGTCCACGTGTTCTTTGCAGACCGAAGAGATTTATCTGACATGAAAATGCAATTTGGCAGCCACATTTGAAAAAAGGTTGTCATTTAGAGTAGCTGCTGACCTTACTAAAACACCAGAAGAATGACCTGAGAGAATGGGTTATGAGATTAATTGCCAAAGGAAGAGTAAAGAAAACATAGTGAGATTTCAGTTCACTAGAAAAATGGTAACCAGAACATATTTCAAAGTATTATTTTTAACAGGAGAGGTTTTAAAATTCTTTTTATTATTTTAACATTAACATTTAAAAGGGTATTTATTATTGCTTGTTCTCTACTGTACAATTTAATTTCTAATCTGCTTGCAAACTCCCAGACTGATGAAGACTTGGATAAAATTAAAGCCCATTACAGGGAAATGGAAGAGAAAACAACTAGCACAGTAGTTAAATACTGGCTTGCAAACGTAAGACAGTTTCCTTAAGTCAACAATTGACATTACAAGAGCAAGGTAAGATTGAAATGAATGCTTGAAGTCTAATACCTGTTTTCTGAGCACAGCCCCCAAGTTACAGGGGAAAACAAATCCTTAATGTCTAAAAGTTCCTAAGCAAAGATGTTAGGGTACAGGTAGCTGATGAAATTCCTGCTCCTGATACCCAACCATCCAGTTCTTGGTTGTGAGAAGCAAGAAATTCTGCCTTGAGTTGTTATACCCCATATTTAGTTGTTTAGCTTCCCCTTCCCACTGGCTGTTGTTTTGGTCTGTTATAGTGTTTCTTTTCTTAAAATTTCTTACTTTAATTTCAGATAAGAAAGAATTACAAGGCAGTGATAAAACAGCACGAACTTTTTTCTTGTTTTAATACTAAACTGTTGAGTCTGTTAACCAAGAACTTAGATACACTCACAGTGAAGAGGAGGGACAGAAAAACACTTTTGGAGCTTGATCAAGGAAAAAATATTGCAGCCTACAGAAAACACAGCAGAAGAGACTGGCAGAATTGTGCACTACATGGATGAAACCAGAGAGAAAAACGTCCTAAGACTGAATGGACTTCGATTTAAACATTCAAAGCTCAAGCTCCTTATACACACACAGTGCCAAATGCTCAAGAAATCAGAGAGCAGTTGACTTTTTTTTTCCCCTTGGATTTTTAAGGGCTATTAAAAGGGAAAGTAAGAGATTGATGGCAAGGCTCTTCCTAGTCTGTTAAAAAGGGAGATACATTGGTAAGATAAGTGATACAATCATGGAGATGAGCTTCCCTGGGAGGTACACGGGAAGAATAAAGTGCTGATGGCCTCCCAGCTGCAATGGTGGGGAAGCAAGCCGTACCCCCAGAGAACGAGCCAGGTTCCCTGAGCAGTCACTCATTTCCTGCTGCACTCTGTGCCGCCCCACCCAGTACAATGCCCTGAACACACCAAAGCGTGCTCCACCAGGTCGGGAGCCACAGCAGCTCAGAACCAAACCAGCAATTGCTCCTCCGCCAACCCTCAGTACCCCAGCTGCCATCCAGCCCAGCACAGAGCGCTCTCTAACCCGCAGGGAAGATCCCTGTCTGCCCACACCGCTCTGCCAACGCCCCCGGCCCAGCGGCACCGCCACAGCTGCACACCGAGGGCGTGTGGCACCAAAGGAAGGCGCTTCAGACACTGTCCCCTGCGTTCTTCTGCTGCCCAAGGTCCCGTTCATCTGCTGACAAAACAGCCATAAAAGCTGTCAAATTCCCTCAGTGTGTTTCCAAAACATCCGTACAAATGCAGCGGCTGCTGACGAGCTGGCAAAGGCGGACTGGCACTGTCACTGCTCAGTGACACACACACCACCCTGGTTTATCCCAGGGACACACACACCACCCTGGTTTACCCCAGGGACACACACACCACCCTGGTTTACCCCAGGGACACACACACCACCCTGGTTTATCCCAGGGACACACACACCACCCTGGTTTATCCCACACCTGCATGGAGCACTTGTCCCCTCCCTGAGGCACGGCCTGGGACAATCTCCAGCCCTGCCGGGCACACGACTTGTGCCCAGAGCAGGAGCCAAGTGCTCTGTGAGGAACCAGTGACAATGGTCGAGGGGACAAGGCTCATCAGTCAAAAGCAGACACTTGGGGGTGACAGGAGGGCAGCAAAGGTGATAGCCTGTCACCTAAAAAAAGTGCTGGGAAAGCACTAACTGAGGACAAAAAAGCACTGAAAAAAAAGAAGTTAGGTATGTTTATCAATATAAAGCTACAAAGTGAACTAAACTCAATAAAGCCTAGAAAGCACAACCCAGCTCCATTTATTTACTTATAAATTAATCTATGTTTAATTTTCATCCCACTTCTACCAATATAGTCCCACGACAAATTAGCTTGTAAAACACAGCAAAATAAGCAAACAAGGAGTGAAATCCAAGTTTCCAATCATCACGCACTTAAAACAGTAAAGCACCAAAGCAGATCTGTCTGAAGCTATTCCCTGAAGATTATAAACGGATAGGGAACAAATGCTGTGATATATGGAATCCAGGATTCAAACAGACAATAAATAAATGCTGCTACTGATGTCATAACTAGGAGACTAATTTCAAAGCTCAAAACATCTCTGCTTGGTACAAAAATGTACCTACGAAACAAAAGTTTGGACGAAACAAAAGCTACAAATCCTGTCCCTGCTGGAATACAGCTGTTTCCTAGGAAAATTTCAGGGCAAGTCTGTGAAACACAGACTGCATTCACATTAAATGCACCCCATCTTCACTTTTTTAGCACCTTTTAATTTTCTTTCCCAGATTTTTTCTCTTACAGCTGCTATCATACCACAAAAAAAAACCCCAAGTCTTCTTTCTGTATTGTCAAAGTCATCATGAAGACTTGTTCTGTTTTATAATAACAAAAAAGCAGCATTTGACATCAAAGGACGTGGAGAAACCAATGCTCCATGTATGCTTCCAACAGCCTGATGCTGAACAAACAAGGCAGCCTCTTTCTTCAGTGCTCTTCATGAATATTGAAGACTGCAGCTTATCAAATGGCAGCACAGACAACTGCAGCAGCGGCCTCACAGCCCTCACCAGGAGCAAGGGGACAGCCTGGGCTCCTCTCTGGTGCCATCCCAGCCAAGGATTGATCAGTGTTTGTGCTGTAGCCTGTGCTAACCACACCGGGGAGGCTGCCCAATACCCATTTGTTTCACCAGTGACAATGGCTTCCCCCGGGGGTTCCAGCCCTGCCTTTGTGACAAGGGTGACCGTGCCTCGGTGACAGAAACCCAGAGTGACTCCAGAGACCCAAGCACAGGCTAAGGCAGATTCTCAAGCCCCGGCACGGCCTGCAAAGCTTTCCATGAATAACATGCAAAAGGAGGAGGGGAGAGCAAGGGACTCTTGTGAAGAGCTTGCCACAATAAATAAATAAATGAAGAACAATCCACCTTCCACCACTAAATCATCAGCATCAGAATAGAGTGCCCAGTTTGGGGGACCAAGCTTCGAGATGAACTGACAGGAGAGTCTACAAAGCCGTAAGATGGTTCAGAGGACACGAAAACCAGAGGTAGGAGGAAACACTGAGAAACTCAAAGACACAGTTTGTGTTAGAGTTCAAGGAGAAAAAAAAAATGACAGCTCATGGACGCTGAAGTACACCAGAAATAGCTCACCGTGACGAAATAAACCCCAAAAGTTAACTGCAAAATGTGTCACTTTGGAAAAAAACAGTCAGTAAGAATATACAGCAGTGGAATAAGCTGCTTCGGAAGTGCAGTGAATTTCCAGCAACTAAGAGATTAGACAAGCAGCTGTCAAGAATATTGTAAATTGTCGCACCCCAAGACAGACAAAGAGGTTAACTCAAGCTCTCCATTGTTGTTTTTTTTTTTTGTTCTGTATTCTTCCAGGAACAAAGAAAGCCCAGAAGAGCCACAAAAGTAAAAGTAAATAAATAACCATCCTAGTAAAAGTCCACTGTTCCAGTAAAACACAAGACTGGACAGAGGTCTACAATTTTAATATCCCTTAATGGCTGTAAAAGCAAGATGATTTTGGACTTAAGAGTTGTGACCCTAGAGATTGCAGCAATGCACAAAACAAATCAGTGGAAAAAATTCAAATAAAATAATTAGAGAAAAACACACTCCAATACTATTCTTTCCTTAAATAAACCCACAACAGTTAAAGTCTTTCTAGCATCTATTCTCACAACACAGCACATTCCAGATAGAGGACGGAGACATCTAAGTGATAAATGCTTTGCAGTTTTTCAAAAGTGAACTACTGTTCTTCAAGGAAAATAATTATAGGACTAAATAATAGAAAACTCCTGCTTGAAAGCCAGGGGTAGAGGACTGCAGAGCAGGTATTACAGGAAACTATTAACCACTGCAACATTTTGGGTGGGGGTCCTCAAGAAATCACACTGCAAGGTTAAATCTCTGCTTGCAATACAGGAAAATTCTTATCAGCTGCAGGGTAAGGAAAAAATACTGCAAGGAAAAGAACATGATGGGGGCAGGGTGGCGTCAATTTTTCTCACCACATATGATGAGGACATTTAAAATTAAGGGAGGAAAACGGTATTAGAGCCACTGGGTTCCAGTGGTGAGAGCATGGACACCCACACAACAAGGTGACCAAAGAGCCCCCAAGACAGGAACCTTCCACCTGGGATCACAGCCAAACTGAAACACTCTGTAGGTGCACCCCCCTGTGCACCCTCAGGATGCACTCTGAGCACCAACAGCTGTGATCTCAACACCACCAGTCAGCTCTTGGCCAGGTTAAAAGCACATGACTTTGCTCCCTTATTTCATATTCCACTATGACATTCTCCACTGCCCAAGCACACAATGTTGTTATATCCTGCTGGGTTTACTGATCTTCCCATCCGGTGTCTGTTCAAGCTGCTCTGGGAGATTTCATCCAAAATAAATGTTCTCTCCTAAACAAAGTTAGAAAAAACATTTGTTCCTTATCTGAGCCCTGGGTAACTTGCCTACTTTGGAGGAAACAAGGACACAGCACAAAATACACTCGACTGACAAGATCCACCTTTTGGCAACTTCATGGCAAGAGACCAACAAACCCAAGCCTGGTTTCCAAACCTGGGCAGTTATCCCTCACACAGTCTGGCGTTCAGGAATGGCTTCTGTTCACAGGGAGCAGACTGATGTCTGTCAAACTCCTGTCCTTCCCCGAGCTGGCAGGATGCAGTGAAGGTTACTCTCCGTGTGGCACAAGCAACCTGCTCCTATGGGAAACCTGCACAACTACAAAATCTGCAAGAAACAGGTATCCCAGTCAAACCAAGCTACCACCTACTATTTTGCAGACAATTATAAAATGATCAAACAATGTGGATTTTTTTTTTTTTAACAACTAAGAAACAACGATCTCATTAAAGCCACAGGCCTTTACCCTAAAGCATGAAAACTCAGCAGGAATTTCCCACTGAACTCCTAAGGAAAAAATATATTTACCACACCTAAAAAACAACAACAACAACAAAAGAAAACCACCCCACCTTAATTTCATATTCAAAAATCGATTTGAATAAGTTTGGTTGGAACACCACAAAAATAACCACTCTGCAACTAAAAACTTAGCACAGGAATTTCCAGTCCAGACAGTTGATTTGTCAGAGGCATGTGTTATTTGAAACAAGATGGGAGTAGCTGCCTAACAATACCCATCTCAACCACAGGCGTGCTCATCTGAGCCATCCATAACAATGGGAAAACCAACATTCCCCTTGAGGATTAAAAAAAATCCCCAGCAACCAAGTCCCAAACTGCCTGAGCTTACAGCTAAGGAAAAATAATACAAATGAGGCTGCCCTGTGTATTAAATTTTTGTTCTTTGTTGGCTATTAATAGGCAAGTGTGGTGAATGTAAGATGATATTCAGATCATTTCTAGCCTTTTACCAGCATGTTCTTCCCTTCCTTCCCCACAGCTTTTTGTCTTCCCAACCGAGGCCCCATTTCAGGGAGCTCTGACTGCAACATCAGACACAGGAACTGCAGGAAGGGCAGGATAGTTCCCACTCGTGCTGCTCTGGGGTCTTCCCTCAAAGAGCCTGGCATGCCACCAGCACCAGCAATAGCTTGACCAGAGATTAAAAAGGACACATCTTTCCTCTCTATGTGTATAAAACAAGCTACCTGAGGAGCTGCAGGAGCTGCAGTCACTTTGCACAACACTTTCTCTACCAGCTGCCCCACCATGGGCCAGAACAGCCTGCTCCCCTCACCCCAACACCTCATTTGGTGCAAAGAGAGCTCATCATGCATTTATTTCTTCTGAAGAGCTGGAAGTCACTGTTTTTGTACATTCCCTTGCTCTTTAATTATGTAATTGTTCCATTAAACTTAGTTCCACAAGCTCTTCCCTGTGTCAGGCTCACATGTGCCAGTCCCAGTGAACCTGCACACAGGCTCAGCATTCCAGCAGCATGAATAACTGCAGTGGCACTCTGTGACACTTCACAGTGGTGCTGCTTGTCATTTACCAGGCCTGTGGGTGAAGAGATCAGAACTGGGGAACTACAAATCAGAGCCGACTGTCCCACATGCTGAATGCTTTTTGTGACCACTGCCACACAAAGTCATTATCCTTTGACATGGGCCTGAATGCAAGCACGAGTTACAAAGAGGAGCAACACGTGGCCTTCAGGACGGAGGCAGACACAATAGCTCAGGCCTGGATGTGGGTGTTACCAAAGCACCCTTTAGGTCAAGGAAGTTGTTTGAGGGACAGACAACAAAGGAGCTGACTGCCAAAAATTTATGGGCGAGGAAGATGTGAAAGGTTATTCTCAGCTGTGTATTTCACAATAAAACTCCTTCAGCGATATACTCTGCCAAGAGCTCAGAATTTACAGCAGAAAATGCTGGTGGGTACCCCCTGCCATTGCACAGGGGCTCCAAGCTCTGCACGAATGCTACGGATGATGCTGAGGAATGGTACACTCTTGCAAAAGGCCTAGCTATCCTTAAGGGCAGAGATCGCCAAGAAAACATTCTGAAAGTTTAGAAAAGGATACACATTCAAGTCTTAGCAGTTTTGTAACAATACATTTGCCTTGGGGAAACAAAATGTCCAGGAAATAATGGCAGCTACAAGTGACAATTCCTCCCTCCACCGCTCAAATGTGACACTTTGCTTCCCTTGGTTCTTATCCCTCAGCCTTATCTCTTAGCCCTTGTCTCTCCTTCTCAGCTTTCCACCAGGACACCAACAGCTCTGAACCAAGAACCAGCAAGGAGAAATCAGAAAAGTAAGGCATGCCGATGGAAAAGGTTTGTCCCCACAGCTCTAATGGCTCTGGCATTCACAAACATTTACCTCCAAGACAAGAAATTCCCGGTCAGGCAATAGAATTTACATAAGCCCCCACAGCAGTGCTTTCTGTCCTTGAGTGTGTAAAAACTTTCCTTTGCAAAGCAAAAGCAAGCAGCTTCCGTGGATCCTTTTTGGGAAGAAAACTAAGCATAACAGTTCAATATTGGAACATGCCTCTCCAGGTTCTGAGCACGTCCAGTATCTTCTACAACAGCACAATAATTAGTATTCAAAACTTCCCTGGAGCATTTTGAAACAGGAATTAAATTTCAGCTCCATCTTATTGCTTTGTCAGAGAAAACGGTTGCAAATGGAGCTTTCAGAAACAAAATATATTAAAAAAATAAAAATCACTCCTCTGACTAGGGAAGCAAAAGAGATGCACAAACCCACATAAAGTATGCCATTTCTTCTGATCAGCTACACTGACCCTTCTCAGAGGGATGGGAAAGGACACATTACAGGTGAATTCTATTTGATTTATGTAAATATAAGCAGAACAATCAGCCTAGTGCTAAAATAGAAAAAGCATCAAAGAGCTTAAGGGAAACACTGGGATCATGGAACTGAAAGGAGGTGAAAAATAAACAAGCCAGGATCTGAGACTCAAAGGGCAGAGTACCCGAAACTGTGGCCAAGTGTAGGAAAGAGCTTCCCTCCCTCCTTACCACTGGAGCTCTCCTCCACTCTCACTGCCATTCCCAGAGCACTCTGTAGAGCAGGGCACAAAGGTTACAGATGGCTGAGCACAGTTTGGGAGCAGCCAAAGGCAGGCAGCCCCTCCAATCTCAGCTCTGTGTGCAAGGATGATCTGTGCAGTGCTGATTTACACTCCCTGTGCTACATTATTTGTTTTACAGTATCACTGCAACCGTTTGTTTGGGTTTCTTTAAGCCCAGCAGCCAACAGAAACAGGCCTACAGGTGAGTACTCTGGGTATATATCCTTCTCTCTGACCTTTTCTCCATCTCCACTATCAATAATTATCAGTACATGGACCAATTTCCACTGAACTCAGAAAAACAGAGATGCTAAAATATGTAAGTACCTCCCTATTGTTAAAAATATTAATTTCTTAGAAGAGAGATGTTTAATTCCTCTCCCACAAGCAGTGTCCTATTAAAGTAAGGATACAGGAAAAACAAAACTATCAGACACCAAAAAAGCCACATAAGTGAACCAGAAAAAAACAGCCTTCAAAATAAAATTCTATTGCTTGAAGCAGTGCTTACTCTTGCACACAATTTATAGTTATGTTTACTCTCTCACCTAACACTCTGATGTTACAGTCTAGTGAGCCTAATTTAGTAGAAACCATTCTAGAAAATAGATCTGCAGGCAACTGAATAAACTACAGTGTTTAGACAGGGAAATCAACCTCCCATTTGTATAGGAAAGTCAAGTTCCACAAATCCAGGGGATTTCTCCCAAGGCCATCCCTTACACTAGTGGATTGTACTTGACAAAGCCTGCTTTAATTTCCAAGGGACATTTTTAACAAGATCCTTCAGAAAAGGCCCTTAAAGAAATTAAGCTGCCATGGCAACAACAGGCCCTGCATGGGCAGGTGACAAAGAGCAAACCAAGTGGTCATCTCTGACAACACAGAACGGCCCCGGGGAGTCCCCCAGGAACAAGGGCTTGGAGAAGGTGTCCCCTAGGGCACGGAGCAGGATGATCTGTGAGGTCCCTTCCAACCCAAACAAGCCCATGACACTGAGAATGGAGCTGGAGGCCAGACTGGGACCCTCTCCCGTCTAGAAAGGAATGCCAGCAATGTGCTGATGGCACCAGGCTGCTCTGGCAGGGCAGGACCAGCCCCAGGGAAGGGAAGAACAAACACAGGCTGCAGACGGCAGAGCTGCCAGGGGACATTTGGTGGAGGGAAGAGCTCCCCACAGAACCCCAACTTTACACACAGCCATGGGCTCCTGCTGAACATCCTCACCAGCACAGGCACACGCAGCTGAGTCAGCCTGACCTCCCTCCTGAAGGATCCCCATCTCCAGGACCATTTTTGTCCACAAGTATTCCTGCCACTGACCTGGCATCGCCTCTATCAACCCCTGACTCTGACAGCCTGACTCGATTCACCCACTGAGCAGAAAAACCTCCCTCCCAAGCAGAGGAGCCTGCCAGGTAGGGAATTCAGCTCCAGGGAAGGTGAAGCCAGCAGCAGCACAAAGGGAAGGGAGAGCTGCACAGCTGTGGAGACACAGATTCCTCTCAGCTGAGGCAGGGTGGCAGAGCAGCTCAACCATCTTGTGCAATTCCACTGGCAGCAACCAGCTCCTGTGGCCTTAATGAACAGATCTAGAAATTAACAATGCAGAACTGGCACATCGAGCATGCATTTAAGGTGGAATTCATTACCCATTCCCAAACGAAGTTTCATTTTCCACTTGTAAACACAAACATGTTGGTATCTTCCAGGTCCTTGGGGGTTCTAACCCTAAAAGGAGAGAGAGAAACCCTCATGTGGGGGAGAGCAAACAGATACTCAGCTTGTTATTTAAATTTGGTTTCAAAAAACACCTCCACACGGTATGCTTTAGTATGTAAAAATGTATCCAAGATGAATTGTTTTGATTTTTATTATTTTATTGTAGAAAAATAGTTGACATTTAGCAACATTTCTGACACCCAGGATAATCCCTAAGTAACTCTACAAAGAAATATTTTTTCCCATGAGCTGAACAATCTGTCAACACAGTTTTCATTCAGCTAATCTGCCAATATAATACAAGCCTGCTATTTGTAGAGTTACAGAATATAAACTCACTAGATTTATTTACAGAATAAACAACATCTCTGCTGCTGAAACCTTGCACAGCAAGGAGCACAGTTGGCTGGATGTTCCCTCACGCTGCTTGCTAGTAAAACATTACTTTTGGGAACCACCTGAAACAACCTGCCCTTCAGCTGAAGGGGGAGAGGCTTAAGAATTCCACCTCCTGCTCCTAATTCTGAAATAAATGATTAATAACTGTGTGACTGGAGCTCACAATACACTCCCACACCAGGCTCTCATGTCTAATAATGCTGACAACCATGGCTGAGAGCCTGTCCCACCACACCTTGTGCAACCTTTTTGTGTCTTTTGAGACCCAATTCCCCTCTGGGCAGGACGAGCCAGGTCAGGGAGCAGGTGCTGGTAGCTTTGGGCAGCCAGTGCTCCCAGCAGCCACCAAAGTCAGGGGCCTGAAGGCGTGAAGAGCCTCGTATCTGCACTACTTGTACTTCATATGGCACTACCTGCATTTATAAATAGGCATTTTCTCCCCAGATATTCCAAAATTAAGGCAGAGTTACCAAATTTACCAAGTTCATGTCATACCTACAGCTCAGAACAGGACACAGGTGACACTGTTTGGGCCCTGGGGGATCTCCTGTCCAAGGCATCCTGCTATCTCAGGCACACCATCATTATGAAAAAGCATTTTCCAAACTATAAAATGCCTGCAGGGATGCAAACAAGGCAATGTGGCAAAGCCAGGAGCAGGGCTCCTTCAAACCACAGGGAGAGCACCCGAGTCCCTGGGTATTCTCTCACAGTGACACACGAGCTGCCAACGGCTGCAACCACTGCCTACAGTCAGACTTTCAATAGGACAAGTCAGAAATTAAATTAGCAAGTCGCTACAAAATCAAAACTAAGGACAAGATTCCCTCTGCAGTTCCTTCCCTTCAGCTCTTTCAACAAGCTGAAGGTGAGGTCTGCCTTTAAAAAAAATCAGAGTGCACCTTCACAAAACAACACTTATTTTTGAAAGTGTATTTTCAGACTGAAAAGCTGCAAGAGGTCATAGCAATGCTCTCTAAACCACACCTTTTCTAAGGGAATGAAGAAATAGGTTTCTGTGTTCTGATCACATATTGCACACTCAAACCAACAAAACTGCATCAGCATGGAAAAGCAAAATACTGCATATCCCTGGATGCCCTGGGTAGAAACAACAAAACAATTATCTGCTCCAGAACTCAAACTTTGTAGGATTTCCCTTCCTTCTCCAAGAACAAAAACCAACTCCACTCCTTTTGGTTTTAGCCAAATGAGCATACACAGTGGCACTGCAGGTGGGAGCTGACAATCTGCAATTGGAGTTTCAGAGCTCCACTGATTAATGAGAGTGACTCCACGTAAATCCCCAAAACTCTAAAGAAAGCAGGAAGTATCTTGCAGACACGGGCTGCAAGTCAGTGCAGCAGATTTAGATAAGGCACTTCCTTATCATGGCACCAGATTGAGCATCACCTTCTGGTTTGACTCCAAGCACCAGAAGCCAGAGCCTCATCCCAAAACTCCAAGATGCAGCACGGGGAGATCCCAGACAGGCCCATCACCCGTTCAGCACTGCTGCATGTCAATTCTGGCTTTAACATTCCTGCACAACTTCAGCAGAGTTTGCCTCTTTCAGTATGTCTTGTGGTAGCTACAGATCTGGTATTCTGGAATTCTCAGCAGGGTGTGAGAGGCCTTTGTGCATGTTACCAGAAAACAAACCACAATGTTACCGTAAAGGCACGTTCTCAGCCCAGTAAAAGGACTCCTCTTAGAAAGTCAGCACAATTCAGCATTTCTCTCACTGCACCCTTACACTTCTATGGGCTCACTTGCCTGCTAAAATGTTATTTAAATTACCAGTGTTTTGCCAACTTTGTCTTTACAACCAAGGGAAAGAAACAAGAGGTTCCACAGTCACCAGCATAAACTCGAGGTACATTTTGTTCTTTCAAATGAAAAATAGTCACTTGTTGAGTTTCTGACTACACCAAGGAAATTTTGTCCATGCATCCAAATATGAGCTATAATATTGTTCACAAACCTCCTCAGCTCTCAAAAGGTGCACTGCAGTTGCAGAAGAAGCCACGTGCAAGTCTGCACAAGATGCAGGGCAGGCTGTGCACAGGGACAGGAGCTGAGAAGCTCAGAGACCCCAGTCACAGAGCTGCAGCAGCAGGGTCTCAGCTGCCCTCACAGCTTCGGACCACAGCAGGCTGGGTGGGGACATTGGGCCAGAAATGCTGTCCCTCAGTGAACCAGTCAACTCCAGCACTTTGTACAACGTTAGGAAGCACCAGAGGCTGTGGACTGCAGTCCTCCAGACACAGGGGCTGTGGATGGATGAAGTGCTCTGAACCTCCAGAACTGGCACTAACTGTTCACCCAGCTTCACAACAGCTTCGTTCCCACTGCCCACTCTCACTGATGTAAATCCATGTGTCCAGCAGCAGCAGCAACGTGGAATTTCAACTGCACACTCTCTGTTGAGCAGCCAGTAAAAATTACACCCTCTCAGATTAATCACAGTCCTGAAGTCAGCCCCCCCTGCTCCTGCTCACAAGGAAATCCTCCTGCATCACGGGTTAGTGTGTCATTTCAAAACCCTCTGCACCCCTACATGTATTTTCTCAGGCTTTCCAACAAAAAGCCATCACAGCTGAGTCAGAAAGAAAAAAGAATAAACTGTTTTCTAATAACTGGTTTCCAACTCTGTAACAGAAAGAACTTCTTCACATGGCCAGAACCCCTTCTGACAAACAACCTGCACACTGCCCTGTGGCCCAGTGATTTCTTCATGGGTGGATGGGTTATGCTGTACAAACACTCACCAAGTAACTAGGCAAGACCAAACTGCTTTGGATCCAAAGAATCTGCATTGATCCTTCTCTCACACCACTCCTTTTTCACCAGTGTAATAACACAGGAAAGTTACTGAACCCAGACATTAATGTCATCCATCCCACCAAACAGAGGACACAGTTTAAGAACAGTTGCATTGGTGGTGTGACCTGGAGATTTTTCATTCCTCAACAACCTCAACAATACATCCTATCGCTAAACTAACTCTGTGCAGCTACAAAATTGTGTGAAATGCAACTGAAATAATCAATACCTACAAAGCAGCTCAATTCAGTTTAATTAAACTCACACTGTCTTCCCAGAAACTAAGTTTTTTGACACTGGTATTGGCAGTCATGTCCCTTTAAGTTGCTCCATGGATACTACAACTATTTTCTTTCTTTCAACCACTGTTCACACTCCCTGTTCCATCCCAGGGACACAGGGAAAGCAGAGCGTGGTTTCCCAGGATGGGCCAGGTACCAAGTGACCAGCACCCACCACTGAAGCCTTCCACTACTCCAAGCACAACCTTTGCTATGTTGGAGTCCAACAGCGCAGGAGCCCAACCTGGTTCTGCGCCTCTGCCCCGCTCCCAGCACCGGCCAGAGGGTATTGCCTGCACTTGGCTGCTCCCGGAGCCACGGATCCCCGGATCCCGGCTCCGGTCCCGCCACCCCCGGGGCTCAGCGCGCTGCTTCTCCCATTTAAAGCCCGGGGCAGCCCCACGACTGCGTGACACGGTTCTGTCCCCCGGGCCAGCCGAGGGGCGGCCGCTCGCCCCGGGGCCACCGCACTGGAAACTCGGGGATGAGCAACAGGAGCGGCGGGCGGGGGTCCCCGGCCCCGGGGCTGCACCTCGGCCTGGCCCCCCTGGATTCCGGCCAGGCGCTCGGGCCGCCCGGGCGCTCCCGTGGGCCGGGCCGGGCCGGGCCGGGCCAAAGGCGGGTCGGGCCGCCCACCGGCTCCCGGAACTTTCCCTCCTCCGCCGCC
>VXBN01009787.1:440-13206 GCA_013397395.1 Sinosuthora webbiana | reverse complement strand
CGCGGCCCGCGGGAAAACGTCTTTCGCGCGGAAACGGCCGCGCGTGCGCCGCGTGCCCACCAACACCGCCCGGGGGGCCACTGTCGCGACAGAGTCGGCGGGGACACGGGCACCGGCGGAGGGGGCGTCTGTCACGATAGAGCGGGGGCGGGGCACAGCCCCGGGCCCCGTGAAGCGGCGGGGACAGGGACACGGGCGGGGGAAGGGGTCGTGACTGTCGCGACAGAGCAGGGGCGAGGGCCCAGCAGGGGTCGGAGCGCTTTCCCAGCCCGCGGCGGTGCCTCGGCGGGTGGGTCCCGCGTCGCCAGGGCGGTGGCAGCGATGTGTCTGGGCCGAGCGGGGCCGGCACTCTCCGCCATGGCGGGGGCGGTCGCGGAGGGCGCGGCACGGCGAGGACCGAGCCCGGGCGGCCACCGCCCTTCGCCCGCTCCTGCCCGGAGGGGCTTTCCCGGAGCCGCTGCCGGGGTTCCCATGGAAACCAGTGCCCTCTTATCGGCGACAGTTGCCATCGCGATTGGTGCCGCCCTCCTCGCAGCGCTCCCGAGCTCGGCTGCTTTGCCGGCGACTGTCCCCTCCTGCACACCCCGCACGCACCGCTGGCTGCCAGGGGTTGCAGATTGTTGGGAGAGGCATCCTAAGCAGTGAGTGAGGTATCTCTAATCTCGACCTGTCATCTGCTGTCGTGGACCGAAGGTGCCGTCTCGTGCTTCACCCCATTGTAATGTACCTCTTAAAACCTTTCTTACATATAACTGAGCTGTGTTCCTGGTTTCCTGTGCTGTAGGGGACTGTATTCAGTGTTAATGTATTCTCTGTTCTTTTCCCCGTGCCTGGAATTGCTGTCTGAAGGAGTTTGTTCAGATGAGGGTTTTTGGAATGGGAAGTTTGCAGGCAAAGCGGCTCTTCTCCCAAAATCACTTAATGCAAGTGTTAGTGATGCAGAGGTGGGAGCTGCAGCGGGCAACAGGCATGAATGGACAAATTAGAAAACAGTGTTTTTTCATGGAAACGGCTGCAAATGGAACCTGTATTCAGCAAGAGAATATAGAAAGCAAGGAGAATTAAAGGTATATCCCATCAAATGAGGTTCCTTCAGTGAGCTAGCACAAATAGAGGTCGTTTTTTTGGGTAGCAAAATATTATCAGGAATGTACTGACAACTCGTGGGACTTTTGTGTAGGGTTTGTATTTGTATTCAGTGAAGGTTGTACTGGCTCTTCCTTCAGGCAGTGCTGCTGGATGTGACTCAATTAATTTGAAGACACAGGATGTTGGTTTGTGTATAATGTTTGCTCTTGTGCTTAAGTGCTAAAAACTCCTTTCATGTAAGTGCTCCTTCATTTTCTTAAATACCTTCCGCTATTCATTAAATTTTAATAAAGACTTGAGTTTCTTGGAATGTATTTTTAATCAAATTGATTTATGTCAATCTGGCTAAAAAGATAAAGGTACTCATGCACCACATGAGTGTAGATCCCTTGGCATGTGCAGTTGCCTGAAGTATGAAGAATTTCCAGGTGGTTTAAGAGACTTTAGGAGATTTTCCTGCACCTGATAAGGAATCAAAAGAAAACCCCTTATGCTGAGAAGTCAATGCACACATGTGCTTAGTGAAGGTGGCACAAGTTCAATCAGCTCCGTGGTTTTCCAGGGGTGGGTGGGTCTTTCCTTTGTGCGATATTCAGAGAGAACTGTCAGTCTGTAGTTATCCTGTAGAGACTGCTCACACCCTCTGGTAATTTCAGCCTGGTCAGGATTGGGGGATTTTCCACAGAAGAGGCAAAGGAGCATTCCTGTGGGGCCTGTCTCAGAGAGCAGGGGTGGATGACTTATTCCCAGCTGCGTACCTGTGGCTGGAATTGCCCTGTCTGTGAGCCTTTCATAATAACACTTCAGTAGACTGACTGATTTTAGCCAATCTGGCAGGAGATGAGAGTATTTTTTGGTGAGTTTATTCAAGATTGGTGGTTAGAATCACAAGACCTCAAAGCCTTCATTCCTTCAGGCACAGAAGGAGAGTTCAGGCTCCCACCCCCAGCAGTCAGGGGGCAGAAAAATCACCTATTTCTACCTGACTAACCAGCACTTGCAGTGGTAGAGGGAAGGAAGGAGGGGGGAGTATTCGGGGTTTTTTTCTTTTAAAAGAAATCGTGGTGTGTATTCTATCAAGAATCTACGCCATTTATTTGATCCACAGTGATGATTTGTTCCCCCAAGGGAAAACAGGGTTCACACTTTGCTGTCAGTGATTTCAATGAGCTGGTAATTTAAATGGGTGTCCCAGGCTGAATTGGGAATGTTTGTTTTGTTACATAACAGTTTTGCATACTGCTTCATCTTCAGCCTTCTATTAAACTTAATTCGAAATCAACCTGTGTTTTTAACAGAAAATGCAAATAAGCCACTTTAAATTTCCAGATATGAAGGAAAATTAAAAAGTTCATGTCATCTCCACAAAAGGCATGGGAAGAAAGAGAAGTAGAAAGTCGGTCTGCATAGGCTGTGCTGATTTCTGTCTATTTTAAATTTGTGTCAGGGACACACATAATGGATCTGGGATATGCCCTAATCTCAGTCTCTATGGAAAATCTCACTTGTTAAGAAAAGCAAGGTCACCAAAGACTACAAACAAATGTACTGTGGGACAGTTGGCATCACATTTGTCATCCACTCAGTATTTAGTTGGGAAAATGAAATTTTGCATTAAGCATTCCTGTTTATTTTTTGTTGTTGTTGTCCCTTATTACTTCCCATCTCCTGCCTTTCACACGTGTTTGCCTTTCCACTTTGCAGACTCCCAACTGTTGTGGTTCCCCGCTGAGCAGTCCTGAGGGAGCAGCTGTGTGCAGAACAGCCATTTTGAGCCACACGCTCACCATCCATTGTTTTCCTCCAGAGAGATCCCTGAAAACATCGCACAGGTCCCGTGTCACTCGCAACTGTTGTGCTGAATTTGCAACTATTTGTTGAAAGAAAATGTAATCTAAAGCCAGGAAGCAAGAAAGTTACCGTTGTATGCTCATAGTAACAAATGAGCTATTTTGTTTTTGTTTGCAGGAACAGTTGCAGCGTTTACTCAGCTGTTTCTTAACGAAATGAATGAGTTTACCCAGTGATCTACTGTCAATCTCATAGTAATTCCTGCTGTCCGCTTTTGTCTTCTTTTCTTGCTGCTTATTTTATTCACGATCCAGTATGTTGGTGCCTTAAAGCAAGAAAGTCTTAATTTTTTTAAGGCTGCAAGGCAAAAGTGAGGATTGTAATACAATGAAAATGCTAGGTAGGAAAAGCTGTGCAGGAGAAAATCACTGCCTTCCTGGGCTCACTCGGCGCGGTTTGCATTTGCACGTTAAAAGATTCGAAAATTAACAATTTAGGGGAAGGAAAAGTGAAGGTAGCAGGTGAGCCTGGGGCAGATTTCTGGCAGGTGTTGGTAAATGTTGATGTGTTGTTTGAAGTGCCCGCTAGCACAGCTGGTACCCAGCTCTGTTTACTCTCCCGGGCGTTCATCTGCTCGTTCTCAAGTTCCTTGCCCAGTGAGCTGCCCAGGGACACCCTGGAATACTCCTCACCATGCAGGGAGTGCTGGATGCGCTCTGTTTGGGTCTGCAGCAGAAAAAAGTGAACAGCAGTGCTGGGCAAGGCCTCCTTGGGGGACTCGAGAGGGTCCTCAGCCCCTGGTACTTGTGCAGGTCCAAACTGGTGCTGTGCTGCAGCTTCCTTCAGATCCGGGACTGGTGCCCGCCCGTGTCCCCGCTCCCGTTCATCCCTACGAGGAGCAGGGAGTCGGCTACAGCTCATTTGGGGTGTAGCAGGGGTTAATGAACACTCAGCCTGTGAGGAAAAAGGCAGACTGTCCCATTCTCATGTAAATTAATTCGCCAGAGACACAGGCAGTGCTTGGCTGTCACAGATCACAGGCACAGAAAATGCCAAGGCTGAACCTGGCCGCGGTATTTTTAGTGTGTCTGTGAGGAACTATTGCCGCCCTTTACCATTGCCTTTAGACCTGTGTTCTTCCTGACAATCTGTGTCCTGCCGTTCAGCCCATCGTCCAGCAGCTGTGGTCTCACACCGCCAGCACCCCCAGGAAGGCTGCGGTCCTCCCTGGGGACAAGGACTGTCTGTACCCACCCTGCTGCTGGCGGGGCTCGGCTCCGGGGTGGGTGGAGTGAAGGTAGCGGAGGATGAGTCCTCCTGGGCTCCGTCTCCCCTGCAGCCCGTGGGGCAGCACAGCAGGCATGGGAGGTGGAATGGCTTGTTGTCGAGCTGTAGGAACCTTATGCTCACAAGCCACCACTTGTTGTTTGGATCAGTTCCCTCAGGAATTCTGGGAGATGGCTGAGGAGTGGTTTTGACAAGATGCCACCGATTGCTTTCTCTCCATCTAAAGTGGTTTGGGGTTTGAGCCTCCCTTGGGTTTTACTTTCTGTGCCGAGATGGTTGTAACCTTCCCTGCTGGAACCTGAGAGCAGCTGTTGTTTCTGTCTAGATAGCCCATCGAAGATGTAGATGATGAAGAGGTGTTTTCCCCCTCTGCCTTGGGATCGAATGTCTCTGTCACAGGTAAGGTCTGCACAGGTTTTATTTGCTGGGGTGAGGAGAAGGCAGGGAAGGTTTCATCGCTCCTGCTGCCTCTTCACTTGGAAGGCTCTGTGCAGATGGTGTGAAAACAGTCATTTCAATGACATACCCCTGCCTTAATTAAACTGCCCCACCCCACACGAGTCACAGGCACTGTTTGTGTAGTGGAAAATGGCCTTTCACAGGAGACAGAAGGGTTTAACACTGTCACAGTTGTGTTCAAAGATGTGTTGTTATCCACATGCAAACTGCTGACTTGCCCAGGGGTGCTCCCTATTTCCCTGTGTTACTCTCTGTCATCTCCTCCAGCCAAATTTTTCCTATAATCTTGTAACACTGCAAGCCATTAACAATAATGCACAATTACAGGGTAAAAAGCTTAGCAAGAGAACTTATTAGAATATACTAGAATTCATTATGTATACCATACATAATGACAAAATATGTTATTTTCTAAAATTAGTGACCAAAGTGAAGTGCCATGGTTGACTTTTAAGGAGATCCAAATGGCCCTCAAAGCCATCAAAGGTATTTGGCAGTAACTCAGTGGAAAATTAAAGCAAAACCAAGAACAGGCTACTAGTACTTGGATTTGGTTGATAAAAAGAGCTTGTAAACACTAAAAGCACTTACATCCTAATGAATCTCTCCCTGTTCATTAAATAACAGTGTATTTTCAATTTTTTTTCTTAAGACCAGGGCATTTCTCTAAGGAAATGGATATGTCTTCCCAAAAATACCCAGTCAAAAAGCGAGTGAAAATTCATCCCAACACAGTAACAGTGAAATACACCTCTCATTACCCCCAGCCAGGGGAAGAGGGATGTGAGGATGTTAATGAAGATACTGGAGTATTTATGGAGGATAATCCTAAGAGAAGACTACTGAATGATGGGAAAAAGAGAGAAAAGACTTTTTTTGGTACAATAGACACCAAGCCGGCACAACTGCCAAAACCTGATGAGGCTGGACAATCCCAGCACTTTTCTGAAGGAAATGTACTGCAGTCCAGGAAAACATGGGCAGTCCTCTTTGGGTCTGCCGTGGCTCACGGATGTGTGGCTCTGATCACGAGATTGATTTCTGACCGTTCCAAAGTGCCGTCTCTGGAGCTGATTTTCATCCGCTCGGTCCTGCAGGTGCTGTCCCTGGCTGCTGTGTGCTACCACCACGAGCCTCCCTTCGGCCCCAAAGGCTACAGGCTCCGGCTCTTCCTCTATGGGGTCTGCAACGTCATCTCCATCACCTGTGCCTACACCTCCTTCTCCATAGTGTCCCCCAGCAACGGGACCATCATGTGGAGGGCCACCACCACGGTGTTCAGTGCCATTCTGGCCTTTTTACTCATAGATGAAGGAATGGCTTATATAGACATAGTCACTGTCATTGGCAGTGTGTTCGGCGTTTGTCTGGTCATGATCCCCAACATTGTTAAGGAGGAGAACTCTTTGCTGGGCACCTGGAAGGAAGCTTTTGGCTATACCATGACGGTCATGGCTGGTCTGACCACTGCCCTCTCCATGATAGTCTACAGGTCCATCAAAGACAACATCAGCATGTGGACAGCACTGTTCACTTTCAGCTGGACGGGAACAGTGTGGGGAGCATCCACCATGTTCCTGCTCCAAGAGCCTATTGTCCCACTGGATGGGGAAACCTGGAGCTATCTCCTTGCCATCTGCCTGTGCTCCACTGCAGCCTTCCTGGGGGTCTACCATGCCCTGGGCAAGTTCCACCCCACTCTGGTGAGCACTGTGCAGCACCTGGAGATTGTCATTGCCATGGTCCTGCAGCTCCTTGTGCTGCACAGCTTCCCAGGCACTTGTGATCTGGTCGGGGCAGTGCTCATTTTGGTGAGTGTTTTTTTCCTCGCGTGTTATAAGCTTTCCTGGAAGGAATTAAGAAGGCAAGATTATCAGGAGATTGTGGATTTGTCCATTAAATGAATGTCGGTTTTCAATGTCTGATTCTGGCTGTGACCACGTGGAAGTGACTCCTTTCAGTTCCTGTGTCCTAGTGGCCAGGCCTCTCCCTACCATTTCACTTCTCAGCTGATGTAGCAGTGTTGGCATTTCCAGGCTCCCGTGCCAGGTGGATTTGTTCTGCTGCACACAACCATTTTGTCATACCCAGAGAGCAGCACACAGGGTCCACAGCCAGCACAGGCTGGCCCACTGAAATGTGGGCCAAGCTCTTCTTGACCTTCTCTGGATAAGGCAATACAGAGGGACTCAAAAGTGACTCTCGTTCATTTGTGCTGTGGTAGTAGGAAGATGAGCAGTAAAACCATTAAAACAGTCAACCCAAATTGTCATTTCCTCTATCATGCTTCTTAAGCTTTGGCTGTCATATTCTAAATGGAGCAATGCTAAATTTCTGTGGCTAAAGCTTGCATTTCCTGTGCGTATAAAGATGAAGTCAGTAAAGCTTTTTGTGCTTTGTGGCTGAATTTCTGGCTGAAACAACACAGGAAGCCCAGATGTCCCGTGGAGGAAAGTGAGCCCCGAAAGCTGAATCTCCAGTGGTGCCACAGCTGTGACAGGTCCCCAGGAACAGTAAGGTCCATGACAGATTAAAGATCTAGCCCTGTAACAGACCAAAATCCCTTCTATGGAACCATTTTGCCTAAAGGAGATTTTGACTATTATCCAAGGGAGGGGGGAAAATGGAGAAATAAAAGAATGCATTTGAGATGGAGGTGTGAGCAGCACGGTAATACTGACCAGCCTGGCAAGATCAGTGACTGTCAGTCAGGGTGCTTGGGTCCTGAAACTCCAATAAGGCATTGGATTCGCCAAGAGCCCCAGGGTTTTATGAGTCCAAAGAGTATTCCTGGCCAGTCTAATGTGTGGCTGCAAAGAGAGAGGCCAGCATCTGTGTCCATGGGCTCTGTGCCAACCAGGCCTGCAGGCACCTCCCACTCCAGCTGCCTCTATTGCAACATGAGTGTTTTCTGAGGGAAAAGGCATCACTCAGATGGCTCCAACCAGTCCAGCTTCCCCCACAGAAAATACATTTTATTTGTGAAAAGAAGCAGCAATTACTTTTATTCCTATGAATACCCAGGGAATCAAGTTCCCTGACATCAGCCAGCCCAGCTGGACATGCTCCTGATCCGTGTGACACTTGTGTCCTCCAGTGTTGGTGATGCCAGAGACCCCCTGGGCCACGCAGGGTTCCCTCAGGTGCTGGCACAGTCACAGCTGCCCCGACAACTGTTCCATTGAAGAGCAGGTGGAGCTGGCAACAGGAGCTCTGCCCCCTGTAGGAAGGACAGAAGAAAAGGGGAGCAGGTAAAGCAAAACAGTGCTGGGAATGCTCTGCCCAGCCACTAATCCCTTTGACAGCTTAGGGCAGAGTAGTTCCCAGCCCAGAATCCTGCTGTGCTTCTATCAACTCCTCATTTCACTCTGGGGCAGATGGTCTTTCTTCCTCTGGCTGCTCAGGCAGCAGGAAAGCTCCCCTCATGGAAAGCAACCAGGTCATGAGGCTCTTCCTTCCATGGCTTCCACGCCTGTCCCTCTGTAGTGACTTGAGCTCTGAGTCTCAGCTGTGCCAACACATGCATGTGCAGGCACCCAGCTGGGTACATCTGGCAAGGCAGGGGCCCTGGACAGCAGGACTCCCCAAAAGCCTCCACTGTGCAGCGGGGCTGAGTCCTGGGCAAGCCCTGCAGCTGCCCCAGCCCCAAAGCAGCCAAGCCCCCTCCTCAGAACCTCCCCCTGCCACCCCTGAGCCCGGCTGGCACAGGCAGCTCGCACCCAGGGGCCCACCCCAAGAACCTGAGTGGTGTCCAGGGAGCAGTTCAGGGGTCTATGGGGCCTGGTCCCGCTCCAGCTGCTCCACAGCCTGCACGAGGTCCTGCACAGCCCTGTCCACATCAGCCCGTGTGGTGCCACGCCCCACGCTCAGCCGCAGCGCGTTCTGTGCCGCCTCTGGGGGAATCCCGCAGCTCAGCAGCACGGGGGAGGGCCTGGAACACAGCCAGGAGGAGGAGGTTGGACTGCAGGGCAGAGGAAGCCCCACACATGGGCAGGGAGCCTCACCGAGCCTCAGCAGGAACCACATCTGCAGATACACTCCAGGGCACCTGTCCCCTGCACAGCCCCCCGTTTGCTTTCCAGGGGCACCCAATCCCACTGGTCTTGTTGCCCTCGGGGGGATCTGGCTCTTCTAAGAAGAACCTGTTCCGTGTCCCTGTGGGTCGGCAGCTCTGCCACATCCACAGGCATTGCCCTAGACCAGGACAGAAGCACCCACTGTCCCCATATCACCTAAAGGAGCCATCTGGAGATCCAAGCAGGGCTGGAGCAGGTGAGCCAGGCACACACAAGGCAGGCTCTCCTCCATTAGTGCCAGGAGTTCAAAAGTACTTCCAAGCTCAGCTGGATCACCAAAGCTGGGAGGGACAAAGTCCTTCCAAGCAGTAATCGAGTGTTCCAGCTGTGTCTCCTGCAAGAATCCCCTTCAGAGCCCTTCAGCCCCTCTGGAAAGCTCTGTACCCTCTTTGTTCCAGGTGATGCTGCCCAAGCCACCCACTGTCCCTTTCCCTGTCCTGTTTCCATCCCTCCCAAGCCCGCTGTCCTCTGGGAAGACACCCAGGGGCTGGAAAAGCTGTCTGCTCACCGATCCCCCTTCTCAGAGTGGCAGGCAGCCCCGACGCTGGCGAGGAGCACCTTGCAGTTAGCCAGCACCCTTCGTCCTGCAGCACAAGCAACACAACAACAGCTCTCCCAGTGCCAAGGCTCTGCAGGGGCTACTTCTGCCTCACCTCCCTGCCTGAGCCACAGGTGCTGTGAGGGGCTTGGCTCTGTGTAACCATCACAGGACAGCAGCAGGATAAGAGTACCTTGAAGGCCTGGGCCCAGGATGGAGAAGTTACAGGTGTTGCAGAGTCGCTTGGAGCCCTTAAAGTGACTGTTGAAGTGAATCCTCTGCTTCCCAAAGGAGGCCTGGAGAAATCAGAGTGCTATGAACCTCTCTAGGTCTCCAAGCAGCTCTGTCCTTATGAGGGAATGGCAGGGCCAGAAGGATGTACCCACCCTGTTCCAGGCCCCACACCCTGCAGCCTGAGACTGTGGGAAGGGACCAGAAGTGCTCACCTGCAGCGTGGCCTCCAGGTAATCCCGGACATCCCGCATATGAGCCTCATAGGCCTCCCAGTTCTTGCTCACTAACTCTGCAGCCTGAAAACACACAGACAGGCTCCACCAGTGACCCTTGGACACCTCCCTCTGTGTGTGGTGCCTGACATGTAAGCCCAGCCTGAAAGAGCCTCTGCAGTGCCAGGTCCCCTGTGTCCTTCTCAGTGTGCTGTGCCATCTGAGCTGGGTGACTGGCAGGGCTGCAAACCTGCAGCAAACACCCCAAAGCACCTCCTTTGACTGGCACCAGAAAGCCCCACCACCTTTCCCAGTTCACCCTCCCTTCCACATGCCAAGTTTGTTCCTTCTGATGACCAGGGAGCACAAGTGGCTCTCTGTGCTGGGTCTGCACAACTCACCCCTGACCGTCCCAACTGACCTGGCCAAGGCCGGCAATCATCGGGGTGTTCTCAGTGCTGGAAGGGAACAGGGACCAGTGAGTTATTTCTCCAGACCAGAAACCCAACCTTGAGACACAGACATTCCCTCGTGGGACCCCTCATGGCTGGCAAGGACTCCTGGACACTCTCTGAGGTGGTTGAGAAGGAGGCAGGTCCACCCTGAGGTCACACCCTTGGCAAAGCCTGAGCTCCAGGGCATTTCTATGCATGGATCCATTTCCCTGCCGTGCTGGGCTGCTCACCCCAGGGCTGGCAGGTGACACAGCTGCCAGCTGAGCTCAGACAAGGCAGCCCATGTGGCTTGGCCACCAGCCAGAGGCCCAGCTCTCCAGGTAACCACCTGCCCCCTTACCCTGGCCGGAAGCTCCTCTCCTGTCCCCCTCCGAAGAGCATGGGGTGCAGCGGGGTGGCAGTGCCGGGGCTGCGGGTGTACAGTGCTCCAATCCGTGGGCCGTGGAACTGTGGGGACAGCCACGGTGACCCTGGGGACACTGACAGCATCGACAGTGCTTCCTGCCCTCCTGCCCAAATCTGAGTGCCCCTCCAGTGCTGGCCCCTGCCCATTGCACAGCCACAAGCTGCTGCAGAGCTGCTCCCCCTCCCCAGTCTCCTGCCCCACAGCCCAGACAGGTTTCACAGGAGCGAAGTCTGTCTGCAGAAACACTAACAGAAGGAGAACTTCGGCCACTGTGAGGTACCAAGCTGTGTGGGGCACCCCAAGTCCCCCTGGAACCCCAGCAGAGATGTCACACAGGGTGATCAGCAGCTGGGCCACACGAGCAGGGCCACACCTTGTGTCCCACGATGGTCAGGTAGTCCACACCCAGCTCCTGCACATCCACACGGCCCTTGCCAATCATCTGTGCTGCATCCGTGTGCACCAGGATCCTGGGCAGACCCTCCGCTGCTCGGCGCTGGTTGAGGGCACGGACACGCTGGCTCAGCTCTGCGACGGGCTGGGGACAGGGATGAGGGGCTGCAGCCCAGGGACCTTCTGCTCCCCTCTGCCAACTCCTCTTTGCGAGAGGATCTCCGCCCCGTCCCCCTCCCTGCCCACACTCACCATGAGGACCCCGGTCTCGTTATTGGCCAGCATGAGGGACACCAGGCAGGTGTTTGGCCGGACGGCGGCCAGGACATCATCCACCTCTGCCTGCCCGCTCCGTGGGGATACAGGCACAAAGGTGGTTTCTGCAGGCCAGGAGACAAGCCCTGAGGCTGGCTGGGTAGGCTGTGAGCGCTCAGGGCTGCCTGTGCCCCACTGGGCAGGGCAGGAGTGTGTGGGCAGCGGGAGCACAGGCAGAGAGCAGACACATCCAGCCTAGGGGAACATGGGCAGCCACGGGAAAATGGTGCCCATCTCCAGGGGGAGAAAGTGTAACATCACAGAGCATGCAGGATGCTGCCCTCCTCAGAAAACACCAGCAGAGACAAGTTCCCCATTCAAACCCCATTTGTGCCTGTGCCACTCACCTGCCAGGCCCTCCCTCCCTAGCTGCTCCAGTGGCAGGCGGATGGAGTCGTGCTCTACAGTCGATGTCACGATGTGTGGTGTGCCCCGGCTGTCCTTTGTCCCACGCTGGCTCTCATGGAAGTGCCTGCAGGCAGTGTGGATCACCATGTTGTTTGCCTGAAGAAAGGAAGGAGGGAAAATGGAGGCTCAGAAGGAGCACAGCACCCTTCATCCCCACTCTCCTCATCGCTGCTTGCTGGAGAGGGGGTGGTGGGCAGGGATTCCCAGGAAGGAGGTTTCCCTTGCTCCCACCTCTGTGCCCCCCGAGGTGAAGACAATGTCCTCAGGGCGGCCTCCTAGCATCCTTGCCAGGCTCTCCCGTGCGCTGCCGATGAGCTCCTTCGCCTTCCTGCCTGCAGGACCAGACCCAGCAGCTCCCGCGGGCTCCTGTCACCACAGGACCCCGCCCGAGGGGGCGACATGGCCCATCCTGGTTCCTACCTGCGGGGTGGGAGCTGCTGGGGTTGCCCCAGGCCTGGCACATGGCATCCCACACAGCCTGGGCCACCTCGGGGGCCAGCGGGGTGGTGGCATTGTAGTCCAGGTAGACTCTCCTGTAGGGGCAGCGGCAGATAAGGGGTGCTGGGGGGCACAGTGGGGAGCAGAGGGCAGGGCAGGGCCTCACCCCTCCAATGAGTCACACTGTGCCTCCGCCGGCTCTGTCCCCGCGCCCATCACTGCTGTCACCGCCACTGTCACCGTCTCGCTGCCGTCACCAACCTGGCATCGTGGGTTACAGACATGTGGCTGCCCATGGGGGACCAGGCACCTGCCCTGTCTGGGACACCACAACCACCCATCGTCCTCCTGCCTGCCCCACAGCCATGGCACCCACCAATCACCTCCCTCCCGCCTGCCCCACAGCCATGGCACCCACCAATCAGCTCCCTGCTGCCTGCCCCACAGCCATGGCACCCACCAATCACCTCCCTCCCGCCTGCCCCACAGCCATGGCACCCACCAATCAGCTCCCTCCCGCCTGCCCCACAGCCATGGCACCCACCAATCACCTCCCTCCCGCCTGCCCCACAGCCATGGCACCCACCAATCAGCTCACTGGCCGCTGCCCCCCTCGCGGCACTGACCAATCAGCTCCCCCACAGTAAAGGCTCCCCCCCCGTCAC
>VXBN01009785.1:580274-595373 GCA_013397395.1 Sinosuthora webbiana | reverse complement strand
GTTGTATTTATGACAAACTTCTCTCTGGACCTGACTCAGATGCCTGTCCCAGCCACGCTGACAGAGCTGTGATTTAAACATCCTCCATGGCTCTCGGCTTCCAGAAATGGTCCGTGGGTGGGCTTGGGCAGGGGAGTTCCCCCTCCATTGCCAACTCCAACACACAAGTCTAGAATCACAGAATCATGGTGTGGGTTGGGTTGGGAGGCACCTTAAAGCTCATCTTGTTCCCGAGCCCTGCCATGGGCAGGGACACCTTGCACTAGACCATGTACACAAAGAATAGATAGATANTTAGGTAGGTGGGTAGATAGATAGATAGACAGACAGACAGACAGACAGACAGATAAATAAATAAATAAATAAATAAATAAATAAATAAATAAATATGTGTGTGTATGTACATGTATGTATGTAGGTTTTGTGTAGATGCATATGCACATTATATACATAACATATAGATATGGATATAGATGGTATAGATAGAAATAGAGATATAGAGACAAGAGAGAGAGAGATTTGATATAGATATAGAGATATAGGTGATATAGATGGGTAGAGATAGAGGTTAGATATAGATATAGATGATATAGATAGGCAGAGATAGAGATTAGATATAGATATAGATATAGATATAGATGATATAGATATAGATATAGATATAGATTAGATATAGATATAGATAGATACACATAACAAATATATATACACTGTGCCTTCTTTCAAGAACCAGTTGTAAATTTTGGATCGTGAAAATCCCGGAGATGTTTTTCCCTCTGCCCACGCTCTGTAAATAACCCCGGGGCTGCCGAGCCTGGCCCGGGTCACGCTGGGGGCGGCCGGTGCCCAGCCCGGGCCCCACCCCGGGCAGCCAAACCGGGGCCGGCCCGGCCGAGCTGCGATCGCCCGACCTTGGTGCCCGGGGAGGAGAATCCTCGGGGCTGATTAGCCAGACTAACCCCTCGTCCCCGATCCCACCGCCTGGAAACGCTCGGGCCTCCGGCAGCCTGCGCCTCATCAGCATTCGGCGTGTCTGCCAGGGCGCGGGGGAGCCGAGATAACCATACGGACAGGAGATAAGGGGAATCAGTGGCAGCACAAACACACCCCCGCGGGCCTGCGCTGGGGACCTCGCTGCCATTTCGATAACCCTGCGCTGGCAGCGCTGCCCCCGGGCCCCGGGCCACTGCCACCGTCCTGCTGGCACTGCCACCGTCCTGCTGGCACTGCCACCATCCTGCTGGCATTGCCACCGTCCTGCTGGTGCTGCCCCCAGACCCCGGGCCACTGCCACCGTCCTGCTGGCATTGCCACCGTCCTGCTGGCACTGCCCCCGGGCCCCGGGCCACTGCCACCGTCCTGTTGGCACTGCCCCAGGCCCCCAGGTCACTGCCACCGTCCTGCTGGCACTGCCACCGTCCTGCTGGCGCTGCCACCGTCCTGCTCACACTGCCACCGTTCTGCTGGTTCTGCCCCCGGGCCCCCGGGCCACTGCCACTGTCCTGCTGGTACTGCCACCGTCCTGCTGGCGCTCCCCCGGCTCCTCCTGGCTGGACGGAGAGCGGGGATCCGCTGCGCGCACCAGCGGGAGCGGTTTCCTCACAACTTGGAGACGCTGGGATGAGCCCATCCCATCCCCTGCGGGTAGTGGGGATCCCAGGATCCCCAGATTCGGGATGTGGGAGGCAGCGGCCGGCGCCGACACCTGGCAGGGCTCTCCCGTCCCGCTCCAGCCCCAGCAGGATCCCGGGAATCCCTCGGCCATCCCCGGGGTGCCCGGAGCGGGCGGTGGCACCGGGCCGTGGGGCACCCCCGGGGTCACAGGAGCTCCCTCTCCTCCCAGCCAGCTCACACACAGCGAGCACGGAGCCCTTCAGCCTCTGCCCACCCTAAGCTGTGCTTTTTTTTTTTTTTCCTGCAGATATTTTAGGACTTAGTTGAAATCAAATACAAGTTTTTTTAATCTAGTCTAAACCTACTAAAACATTCACTACTCTTACTGCCTAATACATTTATTCATGGCCTATATATATTCTCCACTATAACTAACCTCTTTTTTCATGTCTTCATTTTTAATAATATTGCTTATGTGAAAATTGCTGGATAAATTATTCAATTCTCTCCATAATCCAGTATATCTGCAGTAAAACTGCTAACCTGGCTCTGCCAATGCATTCATAATAATTTTGGTTATTTTTCTGTGTTCCTCCCCTCCCTCCCTTCCATCCATCCCCCCTTGGGCTTTCCCCCACCATGGAGAAGCATTTTGCTCTCACGTGATGAGGAGACGGTGCCATGTCAACACACAACATGGATTTCACACGGAACTTCAATTTAATTTAACTGTGGGGTGAGCAGGATCATTAATTACTCCCACAATCACGAGTCCACAAGGTCTGACCCCTGGCCACAAAAATAGCTATTTTAGGGGACAGCAGCCAGGGTTTGAGGCCAACCCCCAAGATGGGGTGTTGGTACAGGTGATCACCCTGAGGAGGAGGAGGAGTTCTGGTGGGAGCCCCAAGGCTCTGCCCTGGGAGGATGCCCAGAGTGGGAGGGAAGTGGAACTGGAAATGTCCAAGGCCAGGTTGGACGGGGCTTGGAGCAACGTGGGCTTGTGGAAGGGGTCCCTGCACACGGCAGAGAGTGGAAGGAGATGAGCTTTGATCCTTTCCAACCCAACCCAATCCATGCTCTGTGGTTCCATGATCCTGTGGGAGCCAGCAGGAAGAAGCGTCTCCGTGGTGTGTGCAGGTCACCCTGCCAGCGGGGAAGGAGCATCCCCATCTGCTGGGGTAGCAGGGATGGGACCACGGAGGGCAGACATCATTTGGGCACCCAAATATTTAAATACCTGCAGTGCATTTGTGATGCGTGAGGCCCGTCCTCATCACACATGGTGAAAATTAAAGATGAGACAAAGTGCTTCACCTCTTTCCCCAGGGCTGGGTCTGCCTCCCTGGTGCCCCAAAACCCCCCTCACCTCTCCCTCAGCATCCCCCTTCGTCCAGAGATGTCAAACTGCAGCGACAGAGCCATTGGAATAAAAAAGGGGCAAATAAAACGCTGAGACTCAGTTTGATCTAACTCAACCTTTTCAAATGACTACACTAATTTTTGACATCTGAATTTAACTGTGTGTTTGCCCCCCTATAAACAGGACGAATAAACACTATATCATTTTTACACTTGAACTGTATTATGATTTTAATGCAGGCTCAGGTGAGATGAGGTCAGAGGATACAATTAAATGGATCTGGTACCATCTGGAGATTAGGGTCTCTTTAACCATGCTTGGGTGATTTATCCATCAGCAACTCATGTAGTGCTTCATAAAAAGTGGTATCTGTTAAAAAAAAAAAAAAAGATATTAAACTACAGCATATTTTTAAAATTAGAGACTAAAATATTATGTACTTGCAGGCAGGCAGTTTATTTCTTAACCACTGGAACAGGGATTGCTGTTCGGGAGTAAATCTCCCGATGCAGACTCGCCGTGTTTGTTTATGCAGGGCTGCCCTGGGGCAGAGGGAACACCCAGCAAACCCCAGCCCCGAGGCTCAGGGGGACCTGCCCTCCTCCCCTCCCCACAGCCTCGGGAAGGGCCAGAGTGCCAGGAGGGCAGCAAACAGAACCACAAAACTTGGGAGCCTCCGACCGCCTTCCACCGCAGGGCTGCACGGAATGGTCTCCGGCATTCGCCGCCATTTATTCCGTAATAAAACAAAATGGGTGCAAAATCAAATATTTAAAGTGTCAACTTCCAAAGCGAACGAGTGGCTGAGACTCGGTTTAATAATTGATCCATCAGCGTGCAGATCAAAGGTAAGGCCAAAATTAAACAATTATTTTCCTGAAATTACATTTGATTAAAAATTTCCTGAAAGGAAAACAATTCAGCCATTCTTGTGGACAGTAATTTATACAGTTTAGTGATCCTGCTGTCAATAATATACAAATAGCACTAATATATTACTATAATGCTTCATTTTCATTAAGACATCTGCCAAGTTCTCAAAAACCTTTTCCATTTGGGACTCGACTTATAATTGCATAATCCCTTGGGGGAGTTTCAATATTATTTTAATCAATTTTAACCACAATACACAATATGGATGATTACATTGCAATGTCATTTCCAAAGTTACTTTCCCCCATTACTCATTCGCACGGGGAGAGGACACTGGAAATGCTGGTGAAAGATATTCCGGTAGGAAACAAATGACAGGGACGCAGAATGAATTTCTGCCCCTCTCAGAAGAATGACAAAGCCAATAAATATGAATTTACATGAACTGAGGGTCCGCAGGGGGTGTTGCTGCTGCCCCTGGGTCTCCCAAACAACAGCAGCAGCTTTTTGCAGATCCTCCCTCGCCCCCCTGCCCCTCCCACCCGGCACAGCTCGGAGCTGAGGAGCTGATGTTGGTAAACCACAGCCCGTTCCTGTTCCTCCTCTGCTCCGGAGCAGCACATCCAGAGAGGCTGGGCTCTTGTTCTCTGGGTTGTTGTGCCATGTTTTTGTCAGTGCCATCTCCATCTCCAGTGGCACCATCTGGAACCCCTTTACTGGCTGCTGTCACCTCCTCCTGCCCCCAGCCCCGGGGTTTCCTACATTCTCCTGACCTTGCAGATGATCCACTGAGGAGTGGCTCTGGAGGGGGCTACAGACACACGAGGGTCTGCAGAGGACCAGGGGTCCACAAGAAGGTCCACATAGGTTTGGAGGGCACCAGAGGTCCATAAGGGTCTGGAGAGAACCAGGGGCTCAGAAAGGTTTGGAGAGAACCAGGGGCTCACAAAGGTTTGGCGAGGAACAGGGTCCCACAAGGGTCTGGAGAAGACAAGGGGTCCACAGGGCTGTCCACACAGGTCTGGGGTGGACTCTGGGTCCCCCAGATGCGGGGAGGTCGGGGAAGGGAGACAAAGGAGGGGACATGGGCAGGGTTTGGGGTGGCAGGGGGAGGGCAGTGGGGACGGGGTGCCCAGGCGTGCTGATCCCACACGTGTTGAACACGCAGGGCCCAAAGCCGCCCGCAGCCGTGACCCCGCCGATATTACAGAGGTAATATTTCCACAGGCGTGACCTCCCCTGCATCCAGGGCTCCAATATAGTCTGAGCAAACACGCTCTCCTCCCTGTCAGGCACGCTGGAGATATCTTCTTTCTCCAGCTGTTTCTCCCTGAACGATGCCGTTCCTTGGATACCTGTTGTCCTTTCGGCTGCGGCGTGTGACGCACGCAGCATGGATGAGGAGGTGACAGCTGGGCCACTGAGGTGGGGACAGTTTCCTTGGAAATGCTGGTGCTCACCTCAGGAGCTGCCCCATCCCTCGGGCACCAGCTCTGCACAAGTGCCCGGGCCCTGGAGGTGCAGCATGGCCACAAATACACTGAATAAAATCCCCTTTTTATGCAAGGTCAGGGTTTGGAGGACAGCTCCCCTCCAAGGTCAAGGTTGTGAGATGGGATGTGCAGCTCGGGGTGCCCATCTGAGCCCCCAGAGATGCTCATCCCAGAGGTGCTCTGGGTTGGAGCATTAACAGCACAAAAGGCAAAGTCCCAACCGCTTAATAAACATGGAAAAGGCTCCCGTAGCCAGGCAGAACCACAGAGAAAAATCATTAAAAAGCCATTTCCACCAAATGGCTGTTTTTTTAAAAAAAAAAAACATTTCCAAGCCCTACCTATGGCACTTTGCATAATCCCTCCCTGTTTATGAAAATGAAATCCCGGAGAAGTCTGCGTTCCAGCCCATATGGCGGCGGGTGCGGTGTTTGGCGGAACGGGGAGGAAAAGATGGTGCTGCCAATTTGCCTCTCGGCCCCTGGGGCGGGTCCCCCGGCAGGGCCGCTCCACCCGGGCCACCAGAGCTCGGGGCTGGAGCCACAGGAAGGCGGCGACAGGGGTGGGACCGGGAATGAAGGACCAGGAGGGATCGGCTCCACCACACCCCGCTCGCCCAGGTGCCACTAAAAGGGTTAAAGGAGGTTTGGCTGCTCCGCTCCGTGAGCCCTGCCGGCGGAATGCATTTCGAATCCCCGTTTAAAAGACACGTAATTGCCTCAGATTCTTTATATTATCATAACTCTTCAAAACTGATTGGTTTTAGGTTTATGGAAAAATATGCAAATGCGCAGGGAACGGCGCACATTCCTCATTGTGGGTATAAAAGTAGTTCACAGGGAACCCGTCTGATTGAGTTTGATTACTGAACA
This sequence comes from Sinosuthora webbiana, assembly GCA_013397395.1. Lineage (NCBI taxonomy): Eukaryota > Metazoa > Chordata > Aves > Passeriformes > Sylviidae > Sinosuthora > Sinosuthora webbiana. Next base: position 589,158 of record VXBN01009785.1, on the reverse strand, counting down.
AAATCTAATTATTTGAGATACACGTCCGGGCTTTTCTGGAGAGGCGTGCTGAAGAGAAGAAATATTTGGGATGTGAGAGTGTTGTTTGCCCGCTCAGATTTGTTTATTCACATATATTTTGACAGGCCGGAATTTTAAATAACTGAAATCAATGTTCGTTCTTCAGAGTCCAAGAAGCCACTGTGGGTGCAGAGCAGGGGGTGCCAACAGGCACGTCCATCACCACAGCCCCTCCAGAGGGGTGGGAGCAGCACCTCCGGGGTCACACAGAACCACTGGATCCTGGAATGGCTTGGGAGGTACCTTAAAGCTCATCTCATCCCACCCCCTGCCAGGAAAACCTCCAAGCCCCATCCAACCCACATGGACCCCTCCAGGGGCAGCCACAGCTTCTCAGGACCACCACCACCCTCACAGCCAGGAATTCCTTCCCAATATCCCATCTAGATCTCCTCTCTGCCAGCTCAGCGGTTTTATCTCTGGTTTTGGACACCCCCACGGAAATTCCCACGCTAATTCCCACACCAGGTCCCTGCTGGTGGATGAGGACGTTGGGCTGGGCACAGGTACCACGGCCAGGGCACCCCAGGGCCCACCACCACAGCCCTGGTTTCTCACACGTGCCTAAACACGACTTCTGGAGAGGCAGGAAATGATGGAGCTGAGGCTCTGGCTCCTCCCAGGCCTTTGTCGAGGAGTGTTTTGTCAGTCTTTTAAAGCAGCTTTGAATAATTACCGAGTCCCACCCTCTCATAATGTTCACCCTTTCCCAATTATCTACTCAATTATAATCCACAAAGTCTCTTGCATTAAATGAAACCATATGTTCTCTGCAGTCACTTCCAGTAGGCACATGCCAGCCTGGCCTCCCCAGTACACAAACATTTGCTCCCCAAAATCCCTCCTGAAAAACTCCTCTCCTGCAGCAGCTTTACACACCAAGCCCCCTCTCTCAGAGGTCCTGGAGGGTCCCAGACCCCCTGAGATACCCAGGACTCAATTCCTGCAGCCACCAACCTCCTTTTTATCTCTCTTTTTTTTTTCAATCCCATTGTTTGAGTTGGGTGCTGAATTTGGGTGGTTTTGCCACTCAGTAAGACAGTGTAGATCCAGCGCTCCAGGAGATGCCACGGTAGGTCTCCACCTCTGATCAGTCTCTAAAAATTACAACTAATCAATCACGGATGATTTTCCATCAGACCCCTCTGTCTGACATATCTCTCTTCCCGAAGCCTCAGGGTGTTCCTCCTGGGGAAGGAGGAGCTCCTGCCCAGCCACACCGAGGTGGGTGTTGGAGCCTCTTGGTCACTCCCCTTTCCTGGTCACTCCCCTTCTTATTTCCTCGGTAAGGAGTTTTCACAACCCAAACCATTTCTCCACGTCCATTAATAGGCTTTTCCGTGCCCTTGAGTGCTGTAGCAGGGACTGTCAGGAAGGGGCTGCCCACCCCTTAAGGAAATTGGTGGGTAATAATGAGGTGTAGAGCCCCTCCAATACACCCTGTTATCAAATACAAAGGAATTACTTATGCATGCTGCTCTGAGACCCACCATTAATTAGGAGTTTTACATATTAATCACAACACCAGTTTGCCTCTCCCTATGAAATGCTGAGTGATGCTTGGGGGGGCAGTCTGGCGTGCTGCTCTGGGAAGCAAGGCATGGAAAAGCTCCAGAATTTAGGCTCGGTTGAAAGAAAATAAGGGTGAGGAAATAACTGGGCTGATTGTCCCACAAACAGGTAAAATCCTCCAGCAGCCCTGGTGAGGAGGAGGCCAGAACTGCAGGAGGCAGAGCTGCTCTGGCCAGACCTCACAGGCCTGTCCTTTGCAGTGCCAGTGGGACATGGGATTTCAGGAAGAACTTCCCCATGGAAAGGGAGCTCAGGCCTTGGAAGTGCCCAGGGAGGTTTGGAGTGCCCATCCCTGGAGGTGTCCAAGGAATTCCTGGAGGTGGCACTCAGAGCTCTGGGCTGGGGACAAGGTGGGGATTTGGCACAGCTGGGACTGATGGTCTTGGGGGGCTTTTCCAGCCTCAGTGATCCTGTGATTCTGTGATTCCACAATCCTGTGGTCCTGTCATTCTGTGATTTAGTGATCCTATGATCCTGTGGTCCTGTCATTCTGTGATTTAGTGATCCTGTGATCCTGTGGTCCTGTCACTCTGTGATTTAGTGATCCTGTCATCCTGTGGTTCTATGACTCTGTGACTCTGTGACCCTGCCTAGGGCTGTTCTAGAATCAGAACACAGTCTGAGTTGGAAGAGATCTTAAAGCCCATCCCACCCCTGCCATGGCACGGACACCTCCCACTGTCCCAGGCTGCTCCAAGCCCCAATGTCCAGCCTGGCCTGGGGCACTGCCAGGGATCCAGGGGCAGCCACAGCTGTGCCAGGGCCTGCCCACCCTCCCAGCCAGGAATTCCTTCCCAATCTCCCATCTATCCCTGCCCTCTGGCAGTTCAGGTACTTGTTGTAAAGCTGGAGCCTGTTCAAAGAGACCCAAAGAGCCACAACTGGTTTCATCATCATTTCCTTCCCAAGGCAATCGCCAGGAAGGCAGCACAAAACACCCTGTGTGTCAATAAAGATTTGCACTGAATCGTCTATGCCAAAAAAAACTAACTCAATCTTCTGCACTTCAGTACAAATTAGAATTTATATGCAACTCCCCACTTCAGGTGGGCAATCCAAAGAAATTAACCTCAGGAGAAAATTGCTTTTTTCTGGCTTAACACAGAGCTCATTATCATGTCAGGCAGAAGAGACAGTGGGGAAAATGCAAAATCATAGACACGATACAGTGGTGCATCCATATATTTCCAGGCAAGGAACCACTTATTAGGAGAACTATTTAAATTCCAAAGAGGCAGGTTTGTTCTTCAGGCCAGAGTCAGTCCTGGGGGCCAACAAACTGAACCGTGCCACAAAGCTTGAATACCAAGTGTGGTGGAGAAGGTGTCCCCGTGGGGCTGAGGGTGTGTGGAGGACACGGGGCTGTTTTCTGCAAATATCCCAAAGCATTTTGCAGGTTGGGCAGAGATTTCCATCCAGGGGAAAAGGAGCATTGGAGTGCATGAGGACAGCCCACGTGTTGTGTGATGCCATCAGCCAGGACACCTGCATGGCCTTGGAGCCACCTGGGTTAGGGGAAGGTGGCCCTGCCCATGGACAAGAGGACCCTGAAAGTCCCTCCCAGCCCAAACTGTGCTGGGATTTTGTGGTTCCATGATCCCCTCCCGCTCCAGCCTGGCCTGGAACACTTCCAGGGATGGGGAGTGTGTCACAGCTGTCCTTAGGAGATGTGCTGGAACCCAAAGACCAGGGGCTCCTGCAGAGTTCATCCTCCTGCTCCTCCCTGCTGCTCCTGCCAACCACGAGGCGTGGGACCATTGAGGGGAAAGGGGGGTTTGCTCCTGGACAGCACAAGGCAGAGGCTGAGATTCTCCTGCCCCCAGCCTGTCCCCAGCCTGTCCCTGTCAGGGTTCTGCAGCCAGAGGGACGCCTGGGCTGGGATGTGCCAGCCTGATGTGACTCTCCTGCCATGCCAGGGATGCCTGGAAGCTTTCTGCGGGATGAAGAACAGCAAAAAACGGATGGGGAACTTGTCCCTCCTGGTGTTTGCTCCTCCCCAGCTCTATTTCCAGGCTGAGCACTGGCTGCACAGCCCGGAGGCCCGAGCCCCGCGGGGCACAGCCGCAGGGCCGGGCTGCTCTTCCCGGAGCCGGGAACAGCTCACCAGGGGGAAGGTGTCACATCCCCGATTCATCAGCGCTACCTGTGCCATCTGTGTCGAGCACTTACGGGGAAACCTCCCGGCAACTGCCGTACAAATCAGGGGCAGCGCCAAGGTCAGGCTGCAGGGAATTTCGGGACACGGGGAGGATGTTCAGCCGTAAGCAATAACAGCATCCCCGCACGATCCTGCCGCATCCCGCCCGCCCCGCCCCAGCCTCCAGCAGCCCGGGCCCCGCTGGGAAATGTGTATTATGCCTGGGTTAATTTACTGATTAATCTCTAGTCAGTGGTTTGTGCTTTCCCCAGATGGCCAATTAAAATTTACAACTGGCAGAGCGGTGCCCCGTTGGCAGCGTGCGCGGGCCGCCGGCAGAGGCGCGGCAGAAGGCGAGGAGGGCCCGCTGCTGCCTTTCCTCCCTCTGCTGGCTTTAATCGGAGGGGAGAGGGGCCCTGCCCTGCCGGGGGCACGCACCAGCCGTGGAGACCCTCGTCCTGCCCCCTGGTACCCGTGGCTGCCCGCACCCCTCGCTCCCCCCGGTGTCAGCAGCATCTGCCACAGCCAAAGTGAGGGGGTGATACCTGGTGCTGTGATACCTACAACAGACAAAATGCTTTTCCAGCAGTAACGGGGAAAAAACCCACAGAATTTTGTCCTTTGGCACTGGGTACAACTTGTACTGGAGCATCCACCCAGGCAAGAGCTGTGCAAGGAGAACCCAGATTTCCTGAGATTCCCTGGGCTAAAGTTACATGTTTCCTTTGGCAAAGGTGATGTCTAGGCTGGAAAACTCCAAAGCAAATTAAAAATCGAACCAAATCCGTTTTCTGCAGAGGCCAAGCACAGCAATGAGGATTGTAGGCTCCTAGAATCCCACAATGGCTTGGGTTGGAAGGGACCTTAGAGCCCATCCCACCCCTGCCTGGGCAGGGACAGCTCCCACTGTCCCAGGTGCTCCAGCCCCAATGTCCACCTTGGCCTTGGGCACTGCCAGGGATCCTGGGGCAGCCACAGCAAATCTGGGCACCTGTGCCAAGGTCTGCCCACCCTCACACCCAAGAATTGCCTCCCAGTATTCCATCCCACCCTGCTCTCTATCAGGGGAAGACCATTCCCCCTGTCTGGTCCCTCCAGACCCCTGTAAAATGAAGTGCAGCAGCACAATTTGGTTTTTTTCAACAACCGTTCTCAAAACTCCAGAAAACACTCAGAGAAAAAACAGAGGAAAAATAAATTGGGAAAAAAAAAGCTGCTTCCGCAGGCGCTCCCAGGCCCACCCTCACACCCAAGGTTCTCTGGTTCAGAGCAAAATTTCCCTGCCTTTTTTTTTTCTTTTTCTTTTTTTTTTTTTTTTTAAGGAGCCTTCATGAATATTGATGGTAAACATAATAACTGCAATACTCAGGAGTGTAGTCAACCCGTGCTGTACAATTCTCATAATTCCCCTTAAATTAAGGGGAGTCCCCCGTGTGCCCTGGCACAGCCTGCACTCCCTGGGTGCCCAGCATCACCCCCCCTGCCCAGCAGGGCAGCTCGGGGCCAGGCCCTTGTGGCTGCTTTGTCTTCCCTCGTTTTTAAGGCTGGATCCAGCTTTAAAATCCAGTCAGTGCACTGTGGGATGTGCACTCTGGAGTTTGGTTTATAAACTCCCCAGGGATCATCCTCTCCCCGCTCAGCCCTCAGCACGGGCCTGGGGGAGCTGCAGCTGCACACCTGGGGCTCACCTGCCTCACTGCCCCCTGTGCAGCTCCCTGGGCTCTGGCAGGTCCCAAAGGGAGACACAGAGCGCTGGCCAAGAGCAGAGGGCTTCAAGGACATGGGAATGTCAAAAGAGAAATAATAATAATAATAAGCCCCAGTAAAAAGGAGGCTGAAATTCCGAAGGTGTCTTTGTCTCCCGGAGCGTCCCTCGTGGTGTCCCAGGTTGGGAGCAGCAGCACGTGGAAAGCTGCACTGCTGAGCTTTCATGGAGACATCTCCACAGAGAACAAACCTGCCCTGGCCAGGGGATTGTCCTGGCCACAGCAGCTCCAGTTTTTGGGGCTGGGGGCTCCTCTGGCTCAAAGAGGAGCAAGGCTCCCGACATCCCAGCTCACATTCTCCAGGAAGCTCCGGGCTCTCAGGAGAGCCACAGCTCCTGCCCATGACACCCACACCAGCACAAGGTCCCCAGTGTCCCCCAGCCCCACACTGGGCCAGGGGAGCTGCAGGCAGGCAGGGAAGGGCTCCTGGATCTCAGATCATGGGGAAAGAGGTGGGGATGCCACCAAGCCCAGCTGTGCTGCTGCTGCCCTAGGGATCTGACCCTCCTCTAACACTGTGTTCTGGGAGCTGTGTGTGCAGGATTCCTGGAAAATGAAAGTACCAGGGATGAGCAGAAGTGTCCAGACAGGGATGGAAATATTTACATTTCAGAAAGCTTTGCCAGAAATGGAAAGAAATCCTGCCCAACACGCCCTGGTTTTGCTGGAGGAGCCATCCAGGCACTGGCACCACGGGGCTGCTGCATCCCTGAGTTCACTCAGCTCCACCCCGGGGCCAGACCTCCCCTGGGCCCCATCCCAGCTGGGAATCACAGGGATTTGGGGCTTTTCCCTCCTCCTTTTTTCAGTCAAGTTGAAGATCTGCATTTTGGACCAGCCCCACACAAGGTAAAGGCGTGACCTGTGCAGTTCCTGTCAATAGAGCCGGGCTGGTGATCTTTAAAGGGGATTTTCTCCGGGTGAAGGACAAACATGACATTAGAGTTATCAAACTCCCCGTCTGACAAGGACATATAAATTGTAAATGGTCGGGGGCACTGGGATCAGCCTGTCTCTCTTCCAGGCACTTTTCCATGGCGTGGGGATCTGCTGGATGCAGCCTGGGCCTGGTGCTGTGTGCCCACGGCAGGGACAGGGTGGTGGCACGGAGGCTGTGCTGTCCCACCAGGGGCTGTCCCCACGGGGCACTGATGGCAGGAGAGGGGAGAGAACTGCAGCTGGGTCAGGACAGAGCTGATGGGCAGGTCCTGTGACACTTCTGTGGGCTGAGCACTGCTGCTGTGGTCAGCCCTGTCTCCAAGGGGAGCACGGGCTGAGCCCCTGGGTGAGGCAGGGACTGACCCCAGCACTGAGGGGGGATGGTGGCCAGTTCCTCAGGCCTTGGGGCCACCAGCTCTTGCCGACAGCTGGAGCATCCCAGCTTTGCTGCTCCTCATGCCGTAGGAAAAAGGGGGGAGCAGGCAGCAGGGCCCCAGGACGAGGGTGGCTGGGGGTCCTGGGGGGCCCTGACATCAGCACCCCCTGCCCTGGCCCAGCACGGCACCCCCAGGCTCAGGGGAAGGACAGGGCTTGGGGTTCAGCCTGTGTGGGGACAGGAGAAGCCAAGGCAGGGGTGGACAGAAGGTGACAGCACTAAGGGGTGATAGCACACAGGGGTAACACTAAAGGGGTGACAGGACTAAGGGGTGACAGCACACAGGGGTGACAACACTAAAGGGGTCCCAGCACTAAAGGGGTCTCAGCACTGAAGGGGTCTCAGCACTAAAGGCGTCTCAGCACTGAAGGGGTCTCAGCACTAAAGGGGTCCCAGCACCAAAGAGGTGCCAGCAGAGAGCCCAGAGCTGCTCTGGCCACTTTGAGCCCTGCCCAGCCCCCTGTTCCCTCAGGGACACAGCGAGGGGTACCAGCCAAGCCAAGGCAAGTGTAAAAACCCAGCCAGGACTAAGAGCAAAAGCCCCCAGGGAGCGCGGGAGCACCAGGACACCGGGCACACCCTGCTCCTCCCGCCCTGCTGTAAACCTGGGACCCTCGCTGGATTTATCCCAGCTGAGCACAAGCCTGACTGAGATGGATTTAGTCCTTGAACTGTAATTAAAACCGAGAACGAGACGAGCGCAGAGTCCACGTGCTCATGCAGATGAAGACGCCTCGTGGCGCTCCGCCGGGAGCCGCTGCCCGGCGGGCGGAACAGCAGCCGCACATCTGGCAGGGATGCAGGGAAAGGCCTGCACTGGAGCTGCTGCCGGAGCCCGGGGATGCTCCCGGGCGCTGCCGCAGGATCCTGACATCGGCCCCGCCGTGCCCTGAGCTCCGGGCGGCCCCCGAGGGCAGCGGGGCACGGCTGTGGTGCGGAGGGGCTGCTGCGGGTGGGTGGCACGGACAGAAACCATCCCCCGTTCCCCCCTCGCTGCGATTCGTGTGCTCGGCAAAGGCGGGCGTGTCCCTGGCATCCCAGGAGCGGGGAGATAACGAAGCCAGCTTTCCAATATTGGAGGCTTTACCACAGAATCACCGGACCATTTGGGCTGGAAAAGCCCTCTGAGTGCACGGGGTGCAGGCTTGAACCTCAGCCGTGTCCCCGGGTGCCACATCCACACGGCTTTTGCAGGAAATCTGCATCTCCTTTCCTGCCTCGGTTTCCCCACCTGTAACATCGGTTTACAGTGCTTGCTGTTTCTCACTGTGCCATTAATTGCCCCTGTTTGCCGTTCGTTTGGTTGGGAAGGACATATTTGGCAGATGCCGGCTTCTGTCACATCCCTGCCCAGGCAGCTGTGCTTGGCCCCAAACGGCCCTGGCACCTGCGGGGTCCAGCTTGCCTTGGAATAGTTCTGGCCCGGGATTAAAAAAAGGAAATCAGCGAAGGAGCAAACAAAGAGGAAATGGGGCCATCAGAAGTCTGATTATTCCATTTGCCCCCAGGGTAAACTGAGGCACCAAGCGAGGCACGGGGTCCCTTCCCATGAACAGTGTCACCCCAGCTGTGCGAGGTGGGTGTTGGAGAGGGTGAATTAGAGCCCCCAGCACCCAGAGAATGTCTTCATCTGCCATGTGCAAGCCATAAAAGGCTTCAGAGAAGATTACGGAATTTATAGCCTCAAAAGGAAAAAAAAACCAAAAAGGTATAAAGTGTCACTCCTATATAAAAATGTTGCTGCCATCTCCAATGTGTGTAGTTCTCCCCACAAAGAGGTATATGCATCATTTATAAGTCTTGTAAACGTCTCATATATATTTTTTATATCTATATATGTGTATTTTTATATTGTTATCCATATATATTATATTGAGAAATAGATACATGTATTTTCTATATTATTATCCACGTATATATTTTCTAGGTATACAGATACATATATATGCATGCGTTTTCTATATTACTTCTCTA
>VXBN01009785.1:565532-576022 GCA_013397395.1 Sinosuthora webbiana | reverse complement strand
TCCCAGAATCCCAGAATCCCAGAATCCCAGAATCCCAGAATCCCAGAATGCCAGAATTCCAGAGTCCCAGAATCCCAGAGTCCCAGAATCCCAGAATCCCAGAATCCCAGAGTCCCGGAGTCCCGGAGTCCCGGAGTCCCAGAGTCCCAGAGTCCCAGGCTGGGAGTGTCACCTCTGCCTTGCCCCACCCGCCCAGTCACACCCGACCTGGTGCTTCTCTGTCCTGGGCACCAGGACAGGGATGTTCTCCTCAGGGTTGCCCATCTCTGCAAACTGGAACTGCCCGGTGGAAAGTGTCCCTGCCCACGGCAGGGGGTGGAATGAAATGAGCTTTAAGGTCCTTCCAACCCCAACCATTCCGGGATTCTGTGATTTTGTGGAATTGCAGGGAAGGATGGGAGAGTGTGATGTGTGCCAAGCATGCCATCAGTGAGTTATTCCTTTGTCATCTTAGTAAGTACATTTTTAAAAATTTTATGAGCTTTTTCAAATATTTCCCTCCCTTGCCTGCATGAAAAATAAGAAAACATATAGAAAAAAAAAAAAACTGTAGCAAGGTAACTCACATTGCAGGGACCAGGTAATGGCTCCTGCTGTGGATCACATTTATCTTCACTTGCCAGGGAACCCCTAACAACAGAATTATCAGGTCCCTTCTCACTCATGAATAACGATGCCATAAAGGCTTCCCAAATGGAGGGGTTCAGGGCTAACCCCCCGCTGCTGGAGCTGGCAATCCTTTGCTTTCCCGGGCTTTTGGTGATGTGGGGTGAGGAGCCAGCCGGGAGCAGCCAGGCTGCAATTCCAGGGCAGCTCCAGCCCCATCCAAACGCTGCCGTTTTCACTTCTTCAAATGCACATTATATTCTTGGAAATTACTGACGTAGGTAAACAAGCATTTCCCCAACAACAGCATTCCTGGAGGATGAATCTAAATACCCTTTCCTCAACTTTGTGTTTGCACAGAGTTATACAGGGGAAATGAGCCTTCGGAGAATTATTAGAGGGCAAACGAGAAGCAGCCAAGTTTATGAAAAACTAGCACAGGAATGGCTGAGAGGATAGAGATCTATATCCTAAGTCAACTCCAGCTCCAGCTCATTTTTGTTTGAAGGAGAGGCACTGGCAGGTGTGATTTATTCTGTATTTTCTAGCAGGGTGTTGAGGAGGGGCCCTGCTCCCTCCCTCCCTCCCCAGAAGTGACTCGCTGGGGGCCCTTGGTGCTCCCAGTAAAATCAGACAAGGAGGAGAGGTGGCACTGGCTGCAGGGCACGAGGGGGCCCAGACCCCCCAGATCCCTGTGCTGCCCTTCCCTGTGCTCCCACCACCCCTTTTCCCTCCTCTCCGCCACCAGCCGTGGCAATAAATGCACAGCCCCATCCCACACTCCTCATCCAGGATTCTGAGGAGGCTCTCCAAGATCTGCATCTGGAACTGCATCAAGATTTCCCTGGCAGAGCCACCTTCACCAAGTTACACTCAGATACTCTGCAGTGCCGGTGTATAAATATCAAACACCCGGCAGCTCCTCGCTAAAAGGATGGCAATTCAGGGAAATCAAGATGAAATGCGTGTAGGATTTAATGCAGCACCACTTCTTGGTCAAATAGCAGTTGGGTTTAAATGGATCCAGAAACCCTTCCCTTGAAGGGAAGCAGCACTGTGTTCAGCAGGATCCCTGGAGCTGCAGCGGGGCTGCTCAGGCCTTTTATTCCAAATATTCCCTTCACGGGCTCACACTGTGCAAATGGGGGTGGGTGGGTTTGCTCAGTGCGAGAAAGTAATTCAGACCCAGCAAGATCAATAGGAGAATTCATGAGCCATCTCTCCTGCCAGCCTTTTGCTTCTGCTGCTGAGGCAGGCGCAGGAACCACGGCCACACAATCCCCCAGCAGCTCGGGCACGGGGCCGTGGCCTGGGGTGGCCCCGGGGATGTGGCAGGAACACCTGCAGCTGCACCCTGGCTTTGTACCCAGAGAGCTCTGGCCCCAAACCCCCAAATTCTGCTGAAAGCACTGGTGGATTTTTTTTTGTCACCCCCAAAAGCACGTGATGTTTGCAGAATCCCTGGGGATTTCCGAAGGTGCTGGAGCCTCCTCCTGACTTGCCCTCACCTCGAGGTGCTCCCAGCTGAGCCCCAGCTGGGCATGGCCAAGGAGGAATGATTTCTCAGCAGATATAAATCAAAGTGACTGTTGAGCAGTGCTGGTGAGCAGGGAATGGGAGCTCCTGGAGGCACAGCCCCATCCCAGCACACCAGCTCTCTACCCACAGAACCCATTCAGTCACTGCCCCCATCTGTGCGTGCCCCTCTCCAAAGGGGCAGACGTCGGGAAGAAAAGACTTTATCTCATAATGTGGATAATCCCGTTTCACGTGCAGCCAATCTCCCACCCTGCCCATGCAGTGTGGGCTGGCCCCGCTGGGCAGGGGACAGTTCACAGCCAGGGTGTGCCAGGCAGGGCAGGGGACACTGCCAGCCCCTGGGGGGTCACACCCCGTCCCCATCCTGCCCCAAAGCTGACCAGCCCCGGCCTGGGGGTGCGGTGGGAAAGGGGAGCTGAGGGCACGGAGAGCCCCTGGCTCTGTGCTGAGATGCCATGACCCATCCCCTGGGGCTGTGCAGAGCTCAGCAGGAGCCCTGGGAGCTCAGGTGACACAGCAGGACGCTGTCCCCAGGCTGGGGGATCACCCTGCCCCCAGGGATGTGCCGCTCAATTGCCAAAAGTGGAGAAGCAGAGCTGCTGAGCAATTTGCTGCAGAGCAAAGGCCGGGGACAGGCACAGCTTTGTCAGGAGCAGCACCGTTGTTATTACTATTATTGTTATTATGACTATTTAAAGAGCATCCCAGATGTGTGTGGCACTTTACGGACAAAAATAATGGATGGGCCTTGCCCCCTGAAGCTGAAAATAGCACGAGCCCAGCCCCAGCCAACAATGAGAGAGGCTGTGTGGGGCTGGAGTGAGGGTCTGCTGAAAGAGCAGGGCTTGTACCTGCCCTCACCTCTGCTGCTGCACTGACCTGCCCCAGCTGCCACCACAAGGAGTGTTTTCCTCTGATTTTCACTACACATCCAGTGGCAAGGATGGGATAGTGGTTTGAATTATCTTCTTGTCTCTCTCTAGAGCTGAAGGTAGTGTGGGTGGGGGAGCCAGATGCCTCAGCAGTGACACAGAGGGGGAATGGCTTCCCACTGCCAGAGGGCAGGGATGGATGGGGGACTGGGCAGGAATTGTTCCCTGGGAGGATAGGCAGGCCCTGGCACAGGGTGCCCAGAGCAGCTGTGGCTGCCCCTGGATCCCTGGCAGTGCCCAAGGCCAGGCTGGACACTGGGGCTGGAGCAGCCTGGGCTGGAAGGTGTCCCTGGGACAGTGGAAGTGTCCCTGCCATGGCAGGGGTGGCACTGGGTGGGCTCTGAGGTCTGTCCCCACCCAAACCAGTCTGGGGTTGTGTGAGGCTTCTCTGTGAAGGGGTGACTGGTGGGGATGGGGTGAGCAGAGACAGGAGCCCAAGGATCCCAGCAGGGTAACCTCAGCCCCCAGTGTGTTCAGGCTTTGCCCTGTCTGAGGCACTGGGTTGGTGTTTGGGCACTCCACCCCCGGAGCTGTGGCTGTGCCAGGACAGGAGGGGTGGCAGAACCTCTGCCCAGCACCAGGACTGGGATCCAAACCCCAATGCAAGCCCAGCCCAGAGCACGTGTGAGGTAGAGAAAGCTTCCTACAGCTTTTAACGAGTTGTGGACTGGGTGCCAGGCCATTCCAGTGCTGTTTTGTGAAATTACTTAGATTTATGTCCAGCTATTTAATATCAGCCTGGAAAAAAAAAAAAAAAAGCCTTTCCTCTTCTGGGCTCGGTGTGACGCTGTCACTGCCGCTGCGTCCACCCAAAGATTCTAATTTTTTATCTTGTTCATTTTTTTCCCCTTTGCACTGATTATTTTTTTTTTTTTTTTCTAATTTGGTGATCTCGGCGAGATGTTTGGGATGCACATGACAGAGCGTAATATATCACCTGTCGAGAGACCCCGGCCTTAAAAAAGTGGGGAAATTACTGGAATAATTGCAGAGTAAACACTTGTCCGGGAAGGGAACGCCTCGGAGGGAGCCGGGGGGCTCCAGGAGCTGCTCCCTCTCTGCTGCTCCCCTGGTGTGGGACACCGAACCCCCAGCTCTGGGACACCGCAGCTGATTGTTTTAATACCAAAGTGACACCAAAGGGGGTCAAGTAAATAAATATGCATGTCTCACCAGTGCAAAATAATAAAATTCCAATGTGTGCAAGCCTGCTTGTTGAACATATGTTTGCAGCACGGCTAAGCCATCTGGCTCAATGTCAAGCATTTACACCAACTGCAGTCTTACACTACCTGACAGCAGAAAAGCTTTATTCCCCTGGTGTTTGGGCACAAATGGAGAAATATTATTGAAATGATTATCTGCATCAAGACTCAGATTTGGTTTGACATTTAGCTGGCTCTGTTTAATCCAAAGGGTTGTCTGAATGAATAAAGAGAAGGGTTCCTCCAGAAGATGCTGCGAGCAGCCAGGGAAAGCCAAATGATTAATGAGACTGAGAGGCTGGGTGGACCCTGCCCACCTCCACCCAGACCTCGGTGCCAAGAACTGCATGGGAAATCAGGCTGAGCCTTCTGGAGCTTGTCAGGAGGATGCTCACGGCCGAGGGGGCTCTATTTTTGGACCTTGGGAAAACAACAGGGATGAGCACGCTGCTCCCAGGCGGGAAGGAAAGGTCTGTGTCCCAATTAAACACAATCTCTGAAGAGTGGCAGGTCCCCGTCGTGCCTGGTCCGAGTGGGATGTGCTCAGACCCCGACCCGGAGGTGCCTGGGCTGGGGACCCCCTCCTCCACACCCCCACCCCAGCACAGGGGCTGTCCCTGCACGGCCCCACCGAGGGCACCCTCCTCCCTGAGGGGATCCCTTTCTTCAGAGCAGGCTCCTGCAGCACAGGGGGGAAAAGGAAAAACAAGTTTGGGGTGAGCCGACAGCAGCCAAGGGGGGAGCAGGAGCCGCATGAACTCACGGGGCTGCTGAAGGCTCCGTCTGACAGAGACAAATTCATCCCGGGAAGCAGAGATAGTGCGTTTTAAAATGAGACGGGCTGGAATGCCAGGCACAGGGCTCTGAGCAGTCACGGTCCAGGAAATGCCTCTCTGGGAGCACCAAAGCGCAGCCGTGCCCCGGCACAGCCGCCTGCCCCCTCCACGTCCCCGCCCCGGATTGTGGGTTTGGATTTAAAACTAATTCGGTGATTTGAGTTTAATAAGAATGTTAGACATGATTTCCTTCTCACTCTTACTTTTAATTAACTTTTTAATTGAGATTTAAATGAATTCTAATGAACAGAATTGGTAGCCTAATTGATTTGTTGCACAGCGTGGGGAGGGATCAGGATGCCAGCAGCATTTTGATATATTGCTGTGGGACGTCAGACAGTTTACAGGTTAATTTTTTGGCAGAGGTTACTTGATGGCAGCCGAAAACAATCATCTGCGTTGGATTGATTAGAGAACAGTTCCTGGTGAGTTTGTGGTCCACGCTGGTTAAAGGAGCTCCTGGTTATGCCTTTGTCACCTTGGCCTCTCCTTGGGAACTCATCTGGGGTTTGAACAAGGGCAGTTCTAGCCCAGTCGGGCCCAGCTGCAAACTAGGAGTGACAGAATTCCTAAATAAACCCATAACACGTTTATTTCCATAAATAAATACACTCCTTTATCACACTGAGAACCACGAGCAGTGAGGAGCTGTGAGGACAGAGGGACACGGGCTGTGACCTCAGGCCACGCAGGCACAGTGTGCTCCCATTGTGATCCAGACATCCCAGGGTGTGGGGAGGGAAAAGGGAAGCCAAGGCAGGGACTGGCACGTCATTAATTGCCACCTCCCCGATTTCACAGCTTTGGGAGCAAATCAGGAGTGTTAACCCGCTAAAACACAAACTCATTGTAGTCTCTGGGCATTCACCCTCCGTCAGGAAAGCTCACCAGAGGCTGAGGGGACACAGGGCCGGGACTGGGGCCCTGCACGCCCCAAGCCCACCCCCAGGTGCTGTCCTGGCCCCAGGCTCGGTGCTGTCCCCAGGCAGGTGTAAATCAGGGACAGTCGGTGACAACGCAGAGCTTTGGAGACATTACTGCAGTCAGAGGGCAAAGCAGGATGGATGGAAAAGGAGAGCAGGGACAGTGCAGGGAAATGGGGTGAGAGAGAGAAATATTGCCAGCAACATCCCAAATGCCTTGAAATATAGAGAGCTCCCGAATTTAAAGGAGTCGGGTTTAAAAGTTTCATTTTACGATTTGTAAGGAATTTATGTGAAAATAATATCCAACGACTGGCACTTCTTTTTTTTTCCATAATACCAAGCTGTTAGGTGGGAAGAGAGATCCGTGGAGAACATTAAAATCCCTTCCTGCTCCTGAGCAGAGGTGGGCAGAGCTGCTGCCTGCCGGCCCCCCCAGCATCCCCGGGTCCATTTCTGCCTTCAGCCCGCTCCACTCATGGTATTTGGTACATCACAAGGCGCAGATTAAAGGGAGAGCCTTTCTCGAATGCAGATTAATTTTGTTTTTCAACTTCTTAAGCTTCTGTTAACACCTTTTCTGCAATCAGTACAGTATCTTTTAAGTTAATTAGTTCTGGAAAAGAATTACCAGTGTAATTTGTGCTGAGCCCTCCCTCCCTTTCACTCACCAGACAGAGCAGCCTCTGATGGAGATAAAAGGGACACTGGAGGCTCCTCCAGCGACAAGAGGTGTTCGAGAGGAGCTCCGATAACATCTTCAAACCGTTTATCCCCGTTCAGCTCCACGAACGGGGAGGGAGCAGGAGTGAGCTGGAGCCGGTGTGCGTTCCCACAACCTCTGGAGTTCTCTCCCGAATTATTTAGGCCCCCAAACACCCCACACTGCAGGCAGGCAGCACCTCACTGGGGCCCACTGTGGGTCCTCCACAACTGCTGGCACTTGGGGCTCCTTCTTCTTGCCACCCTGGAAATCGTTTGTTTCATCCACGGTGCTGCACAAGGTCCTGCGGAGCCTCCCGCGGAGCTGAGCTGCATTTTGGGCTCCACACACGCCGTGGACATTTAGAATGAATTATGTGAATTATGTGCATCACCGTTCTGCTGCCAAGGGCCGGCTGCCAGCACAGCCAGGGCTCCCACACTCTGTCTTGCCTCATCTCAGTGGCTGGGGAAGGGTCCTGGGGGGGCTGAAGCCGAGGTGTCACCCCACCCCGGGGGTCTGTGTGTGCCCACGTGTGCTCACACACCTCCCCTCCCCACAATGAGCCCCCACAACACCTCTCGGACTCACTGTCGGGCTCAACACCAGCAGGGATCAACTGGCAGTGCGTAAATTCCCCTTGAGTGCAGCCCAAAAGCTGTCACAGGTGTTGGTGTCCTCCCCTGGGGCATGGCTCAGTCTCCTCACGGACAGCAGCAGTGACAGCCAGAATCTCCTGAGCTCCCAGCCTGGGAGAGCCCAGACACAGCCCCAGCTGCTGGTGTGAGCTCCAGTGCAGCTGGAAGGGGTCGGGGCGGGCAGAAGGGAGCAGCAAAGTCTCGTCCTGGGGGCTCCCACAGCACCCAGGGCTTTCCCTGCCTCCTGAGAATAATAGATGTATTTCAGGAAATAATATAATATACTATAATATAATATAATATAATATAAGTATTTCAGGAAAGCTAATCCTGCTAGAAACACTCACAGCAGTAACGACAATATTGGCTTACACTATTAATACTTCCCATTAAAGTCAATTAATTAAATCCAACTGGAAAATATTTATATATAAAAATGTTCATTGAAACCTGTTGGGTTTTTTTCCCTATAAACCCCAAGTAGAGCAGTGCCCAATCTGTCCCTCCCTGGAGTTTGCATTTAGAAAAGTGTCATCACTATCAACTTTCCTGCTTTCCATGGGAGGAGGTTTATTCATCATTTGCAGTGGGCAAAGCCTGGGCTGTTTGGTAATACACGTTATCCAACTGATTCTGACTTGGTTAAACCAGCCCATCAGCCAGGAGGAACTTTGCAACAGCTGAAAAAGGACTCTAGCAGTGTTGTGGTGCAGGCTCGAAGCCAGAAAAGCAACGAGAAAAGGGGGAATCCTCCAGATCCCTGTTGCCTTGGGCCAATCTCACTTGCTGGAAAGGAGGGGCCAGCGTGGTGCTGCAGCCACCACAACTGCTCCTCTCCACATCCAATGCTTTTCTTTTTTAATGGAGCCGCCCAACAGGGTTTTGTTGCCCACTCCTCTGTTTTTCTTCAAGCTGTCTTTAGGGCTGAATTATTTTGCAGCACCGGCTGGAGCTTTTTTGCATATTTGATTGTGTTTAATTGTGGAGCCGGCAGGACTGGATGTCTGGGTGCTGCTGCAGCTCACGGCTCCACTGATGAAAACATCTCTGGTGTGAGGGGAGCCTGGAGCCACCAGCACCCAGAGTGTGCAAGCAGGGCCCTGGAATGGCACCACCGGGCCTGGAGTGGCCCTGGGACCGTGGCTGTCCATGTCCAACCCCACCTGTAAAGGGCTGGGAGAGTGTTTAGGGATGAGGGTGAGCAGTGGTTTCACGTCCTTGTTCCCAGCTCACAGCAGGCACTGCGACCCTCCCTGCCCTCTCCCCACTCCCTGTCCCCCAGGCTGAGCAGCCCAGGGGGGCAGCACCTGCCTGTCCCCAAACCAGCAGCCAGGATGTCCTCATCCTTGATGTCACAGCACTGCCAGACCCTGCCACCGCTGGGCCACCCTGGCAGGACCTACGTGAGCTGCAGGATGAACCCCCCCAGCTCAGCGTGGCGTGTGATCATTAGAGAGGAGTTATTTAATTTATTTTTTACGTACTGCAGTTAATTACAGCGTCTCTGATTGTGCTGATCACTCCTGCTCCTGCTCAGCCCGGCAATCAACGATCCCCGGCGGGTCTGGTGGCAGTGCCAGCACAGGGGACACGGTGGCTTCGTTTGTGCTGGCTGTGGAGCCACCTCACGCTGCTCCTGTGGGGTTTTCCTCCTGGATCCCCTGCCCCAGATGAGGGATGAGGTGTTCTGTGTGTGCCCTGCCCCTGGGGACAGCCGGGCAGAGAGAGGCCAGGCTGGCACAGCGCAGAGGTGACACCGTCCCCGCTGTGTCACACCCTCCCGGCGCTGCCACGTGCCTCCTTGGGAAGTTTGGGAGATTGTTTTGTTTTCCCTGTGCCAAGGCGTGAGCGCTAGGAACTGGGAAATGCCAGGGAAAAGTGAGGCTGGGAAATGAGCAGAGTCAGCCAGCCTCTCTCTGGGTGCCTGTTTTCTCCCTCGGTGACACAGAAATGAGGACGTGCCTCCCAAAATCCTGCAGCTCGCTGTGGTTACGTACCGGGAGGGTTTCCTCCTGCACTCATCGCTGCTTATTTCTCCTCCAAACGATGCTCTGAGTAACTGCCTCTATGATATCATCTGCCGAGGTCTTCCGCGTTTCTGCTTTGCATGAAAGACAAAGAATTCTCCACAATTAATGTGCTTTGAGGGTTTCCTGTCACAAGGAACATAATTAACTCTTTGCTGGCCTAACTAATTCCTGCATTTTAAAAAGTAGCCTGATAATGACAAAAGTGGAGCACTCAATCCACAGGATAGCCATTAACGGCGCTCCAGCATTGTGCTGCCTCCATTCAGCCCACAATTACTGTCAGGGAATGGCACTGGAAGCTGCTCCTTGTACGCAAACAAGAACACTGTTCATTAAAGGCCCCTTCCAATAAGGCACAATCTATATTTGTAACGAGTATTTGAGGAAGGAAATAAAATCCTGGGCTCCGAAACCTGTGATGCGATTATTTTTCTTTTAAAAACAGGCTTTTTTGGGGGCTGACAGATGTTGGCACAGTGGAGGATACGAGGTGGCTGTTGTCGGAGCTTTGAATCCAGGGATGAACAGCCGGGCTCAAGGTATCCAGGAGTGGAAAGCTGGAAACCCGAGTCCATGTTAAATGGGAGAGAGCTGGAGGTGTTCACCTGGAGAAGGCTCCAGGGAGAGCTCAGAGCCCTTTGCAGGGCCTGAAGGGGCTCCAGGAGAGATGGAGAGGGACTGGGGACAAGGCCTGGAGGGACAGGACACAGGGAATGGCTTTCGCAGGATTAGGCAGAATATTGGGAAGCAATTCCTGGCTGCAGAGTGGTGAGATCCTGGCACAGGGTGGCCAGAGCAGCTGTGGCTGCCCCTGGATCCCTGGCAGTGCCCAAGGCCAGGCTGGACGTTGGAGCAGCCTGGGACAGTGGGAGGTGTCCCTGCCCCGGCAGGGGTGGGTGGGATGGGATTTAAGGTCCCTTCCAAAGAACCCCGGGGCCGTATCCCGGGACAAACTGGCTGTGCTGAGCGCACCGAGCGCGGCCGCGGCGCCTGCCCCGGGCCGGCACACGGGAGGGGCGGCGGGGCGGGCCCTGGGGGGTCACCCTGACACTCCCCAGCACCTCCTGACACCCCCCGA
>VXBN01009785.1:552691-564777 GCA_013397395.1 Sinosuthora webbiana | reverse complement strand
ACAGGGGACAGAGGGACACGGGGACACAGGGACAGGGGACAGAGGGAAAGGGGGACATGGGGACAGCGGGACAACGGGACAGCGGGACACAGGGACACAGGGACATGGGACAGAGGGACAGAGGGAGACGGGGATGTGGGACACGGGACAGGGGGACACAGGGACATGGGACAGAGGGACACAGGGACCGAGGGACACAGGCACACAGGGATAGAGGGACACAGGGACATGGGACAGAGGGACACGGACACAAGGACAGAAGGACAGAGGGACAGAGAGACAGAGGGACACGGGACAGAGGGACAGGGGGATACGGGAACCCCCCACGGCACCGGGACCCCCCGGCAGTGTGGACCCCCATATTGCCCCCATGGCAGCACGGGGACCCTCCTGAGAGCACGGGAACCCCTCCCCCGGAATTCGGAGACACCTCCCGGAATAGGGGGACCCCTGGGAGCACGGGACCCCCCTCCCGGCAGCACGGGACCCCCGGGGACCCCCAGCAGCACGGGGACCCCCAGGGACCCCCAGCAGCACGGGACCCCCGGGGACCCCCAGCAGCACGGGGACCCCCGGGGACCCCCAGCAGCAGGGACACCCCGAGCAGAGCAGCACTCAGGGATTCCTCCTGACACCCCCAGCCCCGTTACTGCTTTCTTTAGAAACTTCTTTTGGGAAAGGTTTCAGGAAAAGGGCTCATTCGTCCTGACATTCACTGCGGTCACACTTGGCTCTGTGCGTCCCGAGGCCTTCGTGCACAAGAAAATTGCACAGAACTCCAGATTTTAAGGAAAACATTGAATTTTATGGGAAGAAGAGTTCCCTCAGCAGAGGAGTCAGAGCGTTTTGCACAAGTGTTCCCTGGCTGTGTGTAGTGGTGGAGTCACCAGCACTGGAGGGATTCTTATAGTACTTTATTAATATCTAACTACAGGAGTGGATAAAATTATTAAAATAAAAATATGCAAAAAGATACTGACCACAACTCCCTGACAGCAGGGTGGAGGTGAGAGGAGGTTGGGCTCTGCCCCCACCTAACAAGCCACAGGAAAGAGGAAACGGCCTCAAGTTGTGCCAGGGAAAGTTCAGGTTGGATATTAGGGAGAATTTCTCCTCTGAAAGGGCTGTGCAGCCCTGGCACTGGCCAGGGCAGTGGTGGAGTCCCCACCCCTGCGGGGACTGAAAAGCCAGGTGGATGTGGCACTTGGGGACACGGGTCAGTGGTGGCCTTGGCAGCGCTGGTAGAACAGTTGGACTCGATGGTCTCAGGGGGCTTTTCCATCCCGAATGATTCCCCTGGGGGAGCAGCAGAGGAAAGTTCCCATCCTGGCATCCCTCTGGGGCTGGCCAGGGCCTGGCTCTGCCTCTGCCTGAGGTGGGTTTGGTGGCAGCGTGAGGGACAGGAATCAGCCCCTTGTCCTGCAGAAACTCATCAAAGCTGAGCAGGCAAAGGGTGGGGGCTCCTGGGGCGTTGTGCTGCACAGGTGGCAGTGGAGCAGACAGTGAAGAAAGGCAGGAACAATTCCCGACCTGCAGTTTGTGGACCTGAATGTGCAGAATGGCCGAAGAGGGGAATTTCTAAGGTCACAGAGAAAATCCAGGCCAGGGATGGAAAGAGTAACACGGCAGGAGGGGGACCTGGGCATGGAGTAACTCTCCCTGCCACAGGAGTCATTCTCAAAATAACTTTTGTTTCCCCAGCACCAAAACTGTACTTACTTAAGACTTCACAAAAGAAAATCTTAATAACCATGAAAAAGAGATCAAGAAACGTTGTTGACCTTGTTCAATCCTAACGTGGCTATTTAACTTAATGGCACCACACACGCTGATAAATCCCGTGGGATCCCTCCCCCTTTCTCCCTAGTGGGATAAACACGGTTTGTCATGTTGAGGGAACACTCTAGAGCAGGAATAATCAGAATGTATTGTCGGATCCAATTTTCTATCATTTACTTTTTGCTGTCAAACAAAAGTAGAGCCCAGCACACAATTTAGTCATGGGTGGAAGGAGAATTAGCCCTGTAATGCGAACAACTTTCCGAGGTAAAAGTTGAGGGGCTGCAGCCCGCATTAGCTCCCATTGTTTGCTGCCCTCACGGATGCCATGAAAGGATTTTGATTTTCATTATTATGTACTTTGCATGTTGCTTGTATTAAATCAATGGGCGACTTCCCTCCGTGTTTTTCCTGCAGCTGATCTAAAAGGCCTTTTGAAAGGAGCCTGGCCTGGCACAGACAAAGACTGATTCTTCATCCCCTGACATGTCACGCCACCAAACGGGGCTCTGTGCACTCTGTCAGTGTCTCAGTGCCAGCGTCACGCCAGCCCGCAGCTCCTGCCGCTCCCGGAGCCGCTCCAGCACTTCATCCTTCAGCCTGTGTGCCTTGGGCAGACACCGATGGGCGCCGAGAGCGGCGGGATTTGCGTGTTTCTGTCACCGCCTGCACGTGTCACACTCGGCCCGCCCAGACCGGGGACAGCAGGGGGGTGAGCAGCTCTGCTCTGCTCTGAGATCTCTCCTGGGGGTGGTTCCGTGCTGCCGCTCGGGGATGGAGGGGTCTCACCTGGTGGTGGGTGAGGAGGGACCCGAGGGGAATCCTCCATCCCATCTGCAGCCCCTGCCCACGCTGGGCTGGGCACCGGGGCTGGCACCGGGCTGGGGAGGGATGGCTGTGCCACTGGGGTGCCACTGGGGTGCCACTGCTGTGCCAGCCCAGGGCTCCCTGCACGGACAGGGCTGTCCCCAGGGGCTGGGGGCACACAAAGGCAGGGAGGGGCTCCAGCCCCTCGGCTCTGCCACTGCCCTGCTCCTGGCAAACCCCGGGCCACCTCTGCGTGTCACCTGTGCGTGTCACCTTGTGCCCTCTGTTGGTGTTCTGGGAAAAAGAGAGGGGAAAGGGAAAAGGGGAAAAAAGGAGGAGAAGGAGAAGGAGAAGGAGAAGGAGAAGGAGAAGGAGAAGGAGAAGGAGAAGGAGAAGGAGAAGGAGAAGGAGAAGGAGAAGGAGAAGGAGAAGGAGAAGGAGAAGGAGAAGGAGAAGGAGAAGGAGAAGGAGAAGGAGAAGGAGAAGGAGAAGGAAAAAAAGAGGAAAGCAAAAAGGAAGGAAAAGGAATAGGAAGAAAGAGAACAGGAAAGGGAAAACCAAAGGGGAGAAAGAAGGAAAAGCACAGGAATTAAGTATAAGGATAATCACAGAATAGAATCACAGGACCATCCAGATTGGAAAAGACCTCCAAGGCCACCAAGCCCAACCTCTGACCAACCACACGAGGCCTGACCCTGGCATGTGGCATCCACACGGGAGCCCCAGGCCTGGGTGCAGATTGCCGGGTCAGAGGGACACAAACATCCACCGGGAACGGGAGAACAAAACGCCAGGGGGGAAATTCCTCAGGGCTGAGCACCCGGCACGTGTTTTGCAGCACCTCAACCAAGACCCCGAGTGCTGGCAGAGCAAACAGGGGGAAAAAAGGAACTCAGCTTTTATTCCTTTATGAGAATTCCAGCAAACTCCTGTTATTTTCCTGCCCTGTGTCCCCCCAGCCCCTCGGCGTCTCCTGGATCATTGTCTCGCGGCAGGCGGAGGCGCAGCCAGCGCTGCTCTTTGTCCGGCATCCAGCTCGTCTGGCATCTGACATTCGCACCCGGAGCCCCGCAGCGCCGGGGGCTCCCGGCCCCGCGCCCGGCCCCGGCCCTGAGCAGCGGCCAGAAATCCGGGCACGCCGTGCCAAGAGCGGCGGGCGGCCCCGAGCCCACGGCTCTGCCTGCACAAATGGAATATGCTAATCCCGAGGCTTTAGAAATGGCAATGCTGGGGAGCGAGGGCTGCGGAGGGGCTCAGAGATAACGCAGGAGGGGATCGCAGGCCGGTCCCAGCCCGGCTCCCGAGCGCTGGAGCTCCAGCGGTGCGGGCTCTGTGCTGAGCTGCACCTGGGAAAGGTAAAATCACACCTGAGCAGGACGAGGCACAGCACCAGTTCCGTGGGACTGCGACGCTCCCGTGTGATCGCGCCAACACGCGTTTTTAAAGTGCATTATGCAATACATAAAAAGTAATGATTTTGAGACAAATTAAGCTGTAACGGCACCGAATCAGTTTGTCTACACAGTTAATATGTTGATTAATGTCCTTTTAGGGCTGAGACATTCATTTTTATCTCATTATTCAACTCAGTGTTTTCCCATAGCTATTGAATGAAAATGTAATTATTGCTCGAAATCATCATAGAAGAATGGAATGGTTTGGGTTGGAAGGGACATTAAAGCTCATCCACTTCCAGCCCTGCCATGGGCAGGGACACCTCCCGCTGTCCCAGGCTGCCCCAAGCCCCAGTGTCCAACCTGGCCTTGGGCACTGCCAGGGATCCAGGGGCAGCCACAGCAAATCTGGGAATTGCAGCCCAGCCAGGAATTCCCAATTCCCAATGTCCCAGCCAGCCCTGCCCTGTGGCAGTGGGAAGCCATTCCCTGTGTCCTGTCCCTCCAGCCCTTTCCCCAGTCCCTCTGCAGCTTTCCTGGAGTCTCTTTAGGTACTGGAAGGGGCTCTGAGGTCTTCAGAGAGTCTTCTCTTCTCCAGGTGAACATTCCCAGCTCTCCCAGCCTGCCCAGGTCCCTCTGGGTGTCATCCCTTCCCTCTGGGTGCCATCCCTTCCCTTGGGTGTCCCCTCTCCCCACAGAGGTGACTGCAGTGCACACCTCAGTGTCACCACCAAAGTGCTGTCATTACCCTCACGCACTCAGCAGAGTTCCCAGGAGTATCTCCTATCTGGTTTTATTTTGTTTATTCACTGAAATTGTGACTGGCCTCTGAATAGGAAATTGTTACTCAGAGCCAGTCGTTGTTAACATCAAAAATAATGATGGCCTACTTCGGGATTCATTCTCTTTTTAGACTTAATTGCTAATTTAATTGCTAAGTTGAGAGGTAGAGACCCTCAAAAACAAAATGAAAGAAAACTTGGCTGTTCTGGGTCAATGGTTGGACTCAATGATTTTTAGGGATATTCCACTTATTTCCTAAATAAGATGTGATTCTGTGACAACTTTTTTAGCACTCCTGCATGGGAGGAAAGCTAAGGTGGTTTCAATTTTTTGATTGTTTTTGTTATTTTTTCAGGGTCTTTTAATTTAATCAAAGGAAAATGAAAAGAAATATGTAACAGCCCCAGTTCTTTTTGATGCCTCACTCCAGACAGAGGTTTTTTATAAGGAATTTTAGGTTGGACTCGATGATCTTGGAGGTCTTTTCCAACCTTAATGATCCTACAATTCTGTGATTCAAAGCACCTGCAGGAGCATCTCTGGGTGCTCTTTTGGAGAACCATGAAAAAGGGGAAGAGCTGTATTCCCCGAAGCAAAGTGTGTCCTTGGGAGGACCTGAACTCCTCAGGAACTTCCCAGCCATCCTGACCATTCCCAGCATTTCCCTGCCTGGCCTCTGCCAGATGTTTTCCGGGGTTGAGGATGTCTCTGGGGAGAGCGGGGGGGGACCAGCAGCCGTCCCACCGCTCCCACCCTGGGGCTGGGCTGGGACCAGAGCTCCCCAGCACTGGGAAAACTCTGCCCTGCCACTGCCTCCTGCCTTCATCCCGGCACAGACGCTGTGGAGGAGGTATCAGGTCTGCTTAGCTTGATTGAGAAAGGTTAATTACATGTGAAATGAGACTGGGATTCAGACTGTGTTTGCTCTAGATTTTGTGTAATGTTATATCAACACTGGGATTCTCTGTTATTCTATTAACAAAATAAATTCATTTTGTTTGGTTTCATTTTACTGTTGTTTTAATCCCACTGAACATTTATACTGTTATTTAATTTTACTAAACATGTGTGGATAGTAAAATACCTACAGAATTAAACTACCCAAGGATATTAAAGTGATCCAGTTCTCATGGAGATTTGATCTGCTAATTAGCCACACCAATTTTATGGATCATTGCAGCGCACTTAAAATGTATTGTTATATGTTCATAATCTTTCCTTAATGAGCTTTTATTGAGAGCACAGGCCAGCCACAGCTCGGCACCGGGGCTGCTTCAGACCCAGAGCCTGTGCCCGCCTGTCCCCAGCCCAGCACTGCAGGGAGGGGAGCAGGAATGGGATCCTGCAGGGTTTGGGGTCAGAGGGATGGCAGAAATTTGGTCCTGCAGGGTTTGGGGTCAGAGGAGTGCCGGGAATGGGGCCCTGCAGGGTTTGGGGTCAGAGAGGTGGCAGGAATGGGGCCCTGCAGGATTTGGGGTCAGAGGGCAGCAGGAATGGGGCCTGCAGGATTTGGGGTCAGGGAGAGGGAGCAGGGGTCCCCTGTCCCTCCCTGGGGTGCGAGGGCGCAGCGGCAGGGTCCCACACCGGGCTGTGCTTACGGGAGGCAGAAAACCACTTTTAACCCCAGTAAATCAGGAGCGGAGCCCTGACCCCTCCCANGCAGGAATGGGGCCCTGCAGGATTTGGGGTCAGAGGGCAGCAGGAATGGGGCCCTGCAGGATTTGGGGTCAGAGGGCAGCAGGAATGGGGCCTGCAGGATTTGGGGTCAGGGAGAGGGAGCAGGGGTCCCCTGTCCCTCCCTGGGGTGCGAGGGCGCAGCGGCAGGGTCCCACACCGGGCTGTGCTTACGGGAGGCAGAAAACCACTTTTAACCCCAGTAAATCAGGAGCGGAGCCCTGACCCCTCCCACGGCCCCAGGGCCGGGGCAGAGAGCGGCCCCGCTGGGCTTGGAGCATCCTGTGGGTGTCAGCGACCCTCAACCCTCGACCCTGGGCACCCCGGGCTGGGACCCACAACGGGAGCAGATCCCCCTGCACTCCTGCTGCACATCCCCTGCACAACTGCTGCACATCCCTCTGCACACCTGCTGCACATCCCCTGCACTCCTGCTGCACATCTCCTGCACTCCTGCTGCAGATCCCCCTGCACACCTGCTGCACATCCCCCTGCACAACTGCTGCACATCTCCTGCACACCTGCTGCACATCTCCTGCACACCTGCTGCACATCCCCTGCACAGCTGCCAGGGCTGGACAAACATTTTCTTAAAGAAATTATCCCAGTACCCAACCTACCCCTCCCCGGACAGGCCCAGGGCTGAGCTTTGTGCCGGGATGGACACGGGGGTGCACGCTGGATGGGGAGCTGTGACATGGGGGTGAATACAACTGCAGCTGCTCCGGGGGTCCCGGGACCCCAGCCCGCCCCAGCCCCGGCTGCTCCCGGGAGTCCCCATCCCCGCCGCCCTCGTGGAGGTGCCACTTCATTAATTAGGGAGGGAAAGCTGGCGAGCCGAGAGTGAGTCTCAGATCAGAGTGTGCTGTTTGGCGCCGGCGCGGGCTCATTTAACAATTCAAGGGTCACTACCTGCAAAAGTGAGGACAGCGCTTACAAGCGCGCCGATCCCGCCAGCTACAATGTGCGCGCCGGGATAATGAACTTAAAACAATCGTAATTAGCGGGCCGAGACAAAGGATTAAAATTAAACCTGAATGGCGCGGTGCGTGCGGCTCGCTTGTAGAACAGCGCTAAGCCAACTTAATCCATTTTAATTCGGCGCGGGCCGGGCGGCGGCGGCGCGGGGCCGGGGTCGGCGGCTGCGGAGCCGCGATACATCCCTCGGCCGGGCGATAAGGGCCGGGGCGGCCCGGGGGACAGTGGCCGCCCGGGCCCCCGGGGAGCGGGGGCTGCGTGTCCCGGGCCGGCGGGGCGCCCCGGCTTTGTGCCGCCGTTGTCATTGACTGATCGGGCCCTTTGAGCGCGCTTTCACAGTCAATGGACCCACCTGAATAGATGAAAGGCAGACGGCTCCTGACAAACAAGGGGCTGCGGAATATTCATTGTGCATCTGCGAGGGAAAGATTAATGTATTAGAAATTAAAATGGGCCCGGGCTGTATGATCTTGCTCTAACACTTGGCCAGACCTGTGTCACCCACCGCGAGCGCCTGAAGTCGGCAGACAATCCTGCCAAGGTAGTGGGAATCATTAAGCATCCGGCTATTGTGCGCGGTGAATAATAAAACTTTCCCCCCATTCTTTGCCCGGAGCTGACAATGAATAATTCCGGAGCTATTTGCAATGTTAACAGCACCTATCTTGCCCATCCATTCCTTCACGATAAGGATGGAAATATGCATTTCAACAGTCTGCACAGATAGTGATTCACAGGCGCTTCAAAGGACACCTGCCACTCAAGCGAGGGGCTGTCAGTCTCCCGCCGCCGCCGCTGCCAGCAAAATGGCGAAAAAGATTATCTGCACTTTATTCCTTTTCTCCTCCGATTATAACACCGGTGCGTTTGCCATCGACTGACAAGTGATTTACGCTCGCCGCTGTAATGCGGTTAAGGCAGGAAAAGCTATTCTCTTAGGCAGCCCGTATTCCTTCAAGGTTTACAGCTGTATCCAGTGTCCTATCGCGCTGTGATCGCGGCCGTACAGAGCGCCCTGCCGATGGGCAGATACCGGCAGCGTTCCGTCTGTTCGCTCACATGAAGGTGACAGTGACAAGTCCTGTCTCTGGCGCCAGGGCCTGGCCAGCTCAGCCGAATTTCACACGGCAGGAGGGCGGCCCAAGTTCGGGGCTCTGGCTGGGGAGGCTCCAGGCTCCTCCACAGCGGGTCCTGGGGTGGGACCCTGCCCACAGGGACTCCTTCTGACAGGGACAGGGGTGAGCTGTGGATGTCCCAGCACTGGCAGTGTCCAAGGCCAGGCTGGCCCGGGCTTGGAGCAGCCTGGCCTAATGGGCAGTGTCCAGCCCATGGCAGAGGGTGGACACGAGGTTTAAGGTCCCTCCTAACTGGGATTCTCTGATTCCATGAGTCTGGAGCCCGTCACCGTGGTCTCCTGCAAGCAAGCAGGTGGAGAACAGTCCCTGGCCTTGCAGCCCTCACCCCCGGCAGCTGTCCCGACCAGGCTGTGCCTGTGACTCCTGCACCCCAGAGCCAAGCAGCTCCCAGGCAGCCACAGGCCCTGCCAGCAGCACAGCAGCTGCTCCTGCTCCGCTCTGGGTGCTCCCAGGGCAAAAACAAACAAGCAAAAACCCTGCTGCAGTGTTCCCATTTATCTGAAATATTTTCCACATTATTTGCTTGAAATTCTTCCTCCACAATCTGCCCATTGTGCCCGTGAGGAGGAGTCCCTGAACAGCCGGGCTGTTCTCTGTCAATGTCCACTTTCTTTCTGCCACAGGAATACTGGGAGTGACTCAGAGTAGCAGCTCCAGCTCTTTCCAGCCAGGAGCAGTTTTAGCTGGAGAGGAAGAGGCACTGCTGTTCTGTGTGCCCCGGTGGCACCATTTTCACCACGCTGACCATTCAGCCGCCACCAGCTGGGGCAGGGCTGGGGACAGCAAAGTCCCAGGACAAAGATCTGCCCTGCTCTCTGTGCTGGCACAGGGCCCACCTTGGCAGAGCTTTGGGTGCCCAACTCCAACAGCTGCTTTGGGGCCAGCACTGCTGCTGGAGCAGGGCTGGCCTGGGCAGGTCCTGGGTCCCACCAGAACTCTCCACTGGAACTGAGCTGTGCTGACCTGGGAGCCCAGGGATAACGAGTCATGGGTTAATTAACAGGCTACTCTGATCCTAGTGAATGGGACAATTTGGAAACAGGGTCCCGCCATCCCCAAAGCTTGCAGGAGCTGCAGGGGTGCAGGAGCTGTGCCCTGGGGGATGTGCCTGAGACCAGGAAGCAGGAATTGTGGAGACAGCACAGGGAGCAGGGCTGTCCCCAGGAGTCCCTGCAGAGCCCTGCTCTCTCCGTGGGGCTGTGTGAGCCCGAGCTGTCCCTGTGCAGGACAAAGCTGGCATTCTCTGCCTGCACTGCTGCCAGTGCCACGCTGCAGATCCTGACTCACAGGGACACTGGTGTCCTGCCACCCTGCCAGGCACAGGGGTGTCCCCCAGCAGCCCCCAGACCCAGGCAGCCTCCACACCCCGGGAATGTCCTGCCTCCACCAGCAGCTCCACGTGCAGATTTTCACAGCTTTCCTCCAGTGTGGGAGAGAAGATCTCCTGAGCTGGGGGCACAGCAAGGCCAGCTGGAAATCCCTCCTTGAGGGAAACTGTTAAGATGGTGTGAAGACACGATGTCTCCTGTGGTGTTTTAAGGAAGAGAACAGTGCCCAGGTGAGCGCCCAGATCAAAAATCCTGAAAGGGAGCGAGCTGTGTGTGCTCAGGAACGTGCTGTCAGGGCCACGCTGGGCTGGCTGCTCCAGCACCTCCCCAGGCCCAGCTCCAGCCCTCCCAGCTCATCAGCTCCAGGTCCTGCCACCTCTGTTTGGGAATGGTGCCCTGTCACTGTCACTGCACAGCCTGAGCAGCTCCGGGAGGCCTCTCCAGTGACAGGGCACTGCTGGTCACTCGGGCCTGGGTTCCGTGTCCCTTCCACTGAGCAGACTTTAATCAGTGCTGTTGTTCAGCAGAACCAAAAAGGAGGAAACCGTGGAGCAGGAGCTGTGCCCACAGGTGTGAATAGCACAGATTTCTGCCAAGGAAGTGCTGATTTCAGGACCATCTCCTTGACCTGCACACAGACGTTCTGCTCCACAAACAGAGGCGCTTTTGCAGACCCCCTGCACCAGCCGGGTGCCTGTGGAGTGGGGAAGGTTCTTGTGGCCACTGGCACATCCCCAGCACTGGTCTCTGAGGATGTGGGTCCCTGTGGATCCCTCTGCAGTCAGCCCTCAGCAGCACCTGCTCGTACACAAACATTTGGATGGGGGTGCTGTCAGTTCCAGAGGCACACAGGATCCCCCTTCCAGCTGAGCTGTTCCCCGGGGTGAGGGTGGAAGCGAGCTGCTTTTTCCTGGTAGGTCTTAAGCTTAATACGAGAGTGAATTCAGCCTGTGTCCCACTAAATTATCCAGCAAGGGCTGAACCCTATTTTTCTTTTGAAGAAGAACAAGGGCGCTGAAATAATTTGTGGATCCGGGTTCCTAATCTTAAATAATTCTTACCATTTAAAACAGTTTTTGCAGGAAATATTTTATAGTTAGAGAAATAGTTTTTGACATTTTGGGGGGGAAAAGAACAATGGACCGTTTACAGGTCTACACAGTAGATTAATGAATCTAATTGAGTCTGTAGGGAAATGCTTCAGTTTAACTACTGGAACTAATTTATACATTCACTACATCGTAATAAGTCAATTTAAGTTTCTGGAAATAAAACTGGATATCCTGGGTATAGATTTGAACTATAAATTTCTGCAAGAAAGGAGTCTGTGTGTTCATTATACATTGTAAAATTACCATATGGACCTGTCAACACTTCTTAGCACAGCTTTGTAATAATGTCATTTAGTTTAACATTGTAATGTGCCAGCTGAATTAATGTGTGTGGCACAATGAACGCCTCCCACCGCCGGTTCGGGATGGGGGGGGGCAACTTTTAAAAAGGGTTTCTTATGCAAAAGAGTTTTGTCTGTGTTTGCAGAGCCAATATCTGGCCTCTGATCAGGTGTTATCAGCATAAGTGAGTGCCCAGGGCTGCTCAGCTCCGGCAGCGGCTGCTGCATTCCAGGATGGGAGTTTCCGAGCGGCAGACCCGGATTGCCGCGGGCAGGACACGGAGCCGAGCCCTCAGCCAGGCTGCATCACAATCAGCCGCCTCTCCTGTCGCCGTCGCTGCCGAGTTTCTGCTCCTCCCTCTGTTATTCACAGCCCCGCCGCCGCTGCTCTGCTGCCCACGCCGGCGGAGGAACACACAGCCCTTGTTCCAGACCCTTCTGTCCTTGCTGCGCCTCCGGCTCCCCACGCTCTGTGATGTGCTCAGAACACCTTTTGCACTCACCCAGTCAGAAAATAAAAGTCCTCGGTGGTAAATGCAGAGACAGAAGCAGCAACGTTCCCATTCCCTTCTGGTGAGTTCCTGGGGGCGCTGGTGCAGAGACACATTTCAGACTGGACCCTGGACCGGCTGCCCAGACCTGTGTCCAGCTGACAGCTCACCTGAGGGCACCTGAGCCACATCCCCATGGCAGAGCACCTGGCTGAGCCCCTTTTCTCTGTCCCTCTCTTTCCCATGGAGCCCATGGCCAGCCTGGTGGGTGAGAGGGGCCCCAGCCCAGAGGGTCAGGGCTCACAGGGCTCACGGGGCTCACA
>VXBN01009785.1:492809-507963 GCA_013397395.1 Sinosuthora webbiana | reverse complement strand
GAAGGGAAGGGAAGGGAAGGGAAGGGAAGGGAAGGGAAGGGAAGGGAGCCGTCCTGCCCGGCTGTGCCCTGACGGGACGTCTCCCTCCTGCAGCAGAGGCCACCCCGGCTGCGATGGCCATCTCCCATTTGCCCTGCTTGGCACGTCTCTGCGGTTAATGATGCTTTAGTGTCGCAACAAATGGTCTATTCAAGGTTTTGCCTGTGGGGTCCAGAGTATTAATTAGGCTAAATTGGTTGGGTACTAAAAAGCTGCCTGCAATTTCGAGATAAAGTGCTGTGGTTGCAGGGCGGGTGCAGGGGGCCCATAAGAGATCCTTTAATAGGTTTTATTGTGTGCTCCTAGAGCAGCACAGCTGGAATATGGATGTCAGCTCTAAGTGGGAAAGCCTCCACCACTATTCAGCTCCTCAGAGCCTAGGCAGTTGCTATGAAATATTCATTTGCCCATGACAAACGTTCGGATATTTTCCCCTTTGTTAATGGAAGCAAGTTGTGCTTGCAGGGCACAGCCCGTGGCTCGTTTAGAGCCCGTTTCAAAGCTCAGGGCAGAGCATCACCAGCAGCTCCCGGTCCAGCCACCCTTGTCCCACCACTGCCAAAGCCAACGGGACGGGAGGAGCCTGTGGTGGGAGATGAGGAGAGCCTGGAGCCCCCCTTGGAGAGACGTGGCTGTTCTCCTCTAGTTACACACCATGAGTTACTCCTCCTTTTGGAGAAGTGGCTGCAGTTTGCATAGTGAATTAAATACGTAATTTCTGTATATACTCAGTACGTTTCTAACTCAGGACTGGGACAGGCAGTGACCCCCCCTGCTCACCACAGGAGGTGGCTGAGGCTCCAGCCTTGGCTCCTGCTCATTTCCACCATTTTCACCCAGAAAGGAGCAGAGCAAGACCCAGGACCAGGTGTTTAGAACAATTTTATGCGGATACTTTGGCATTGGGGATTCAGCACTTGGTGAATCAGGAAAAGAACCCCCGGCAGCCTCACGAGGGTCTCCTCTGAGCATGGAGCAGAAACAGTATCCCCCAACCTCATGAGGCTGTTGGGGACCTCCTGGCTGAAGACCCCACAATGCTTGAATACCCCATGGTCAATGAGACGTGTGAAACCTCTGGAAGGAAGATACCAGCTGTGATTTCTAGGGTGCAGCAACTCACAGGTGAGAAATGAGTCGCTGCTGTCTGGAATAGAAGGGTCTGACCCATTTAAAAAAGAATAATAACCACCTGCATCCATTGTCTCTTTGCTGCACATCGGGGAAAGCCCACGACAGATGGCATTTTGCATTACCTTCCCCTGATCCCTGGCCACTGGTCCCTGTGTCCTGGGTATCCGCTGGTCCCTGCTGTAGTGTCCCAACGCTCTCCTCTCGCTTCTCTTTGGGAAACACAAAGCACAAGACATGGGCTGATGGAGCAATTAGTGATGACAATCAGGTTTTAATGGCTGCAGATCGGCGGATTTTCAGAGCGGATTTAGAACTGCTCATTTCTTTAGTTATGAGCTTTTCATTGCATCCCTCAAATGTGTCCCAGATTCTGAAATACTCCAGATCACTGTTACAGCCACCACAGATTAGGAATTTTGACTAACACACAGCACATCCCGTTATTCATCAGGCTACAGATAAAACAGAACTTTTCTCTCCCAGCACTTAGGGACAGGCAGCCCCATTCCATACCTTGACATCGCTTCTCTCCAGCAAAATTCTCAGGAGTGATGTCCTCTGCCAACACATTTCTATTTTCCTCCAGATTTTCCTTCTCAGGCGAGGTGTCAGGGCTCGTTTCCGCATTTGCATACGGGACCGTCCCAACGGATTTTGCAATTTCTTCGATGCCGCCGATGACCTGGAGCGGGCCGTCCTCCAGGGGAACGCTCCCGTTACACGCCGGCATGGTGGCACCTGCGGGGACTTCTTCTGTCATGCTGATGGCCGTGCCGTGCCCTCCTCCTCCTCCTCCGGGGCCCCGCTGCTGCCCCGGGGTGGGGAGCTGCTCCTCACCCCTTCGCCCCGGGGGCTGGTCCCCTGCGAGTGGCCCTGGAACGTCTCCTGTGCCGAGCCCGCGGCCGCACCATCCGCTGTGCCCGGGGCTCGCCAGCCCAATCAGCGCCTCCCCTGCGGCCCGGGCTCTGCCCGTTGCATAATTAAACGCACCATTATAATTTACATAAACAAACAATCTGAGGCAAGGAAGCTTTTGTGCTGGCCCGGAGAGCGGGGCCGCGGGCATGTCAGCGCCGCGGGAATAAACAGGAGTTTGTGCTCGGGGCACAATGGCCCTTTGTGTCCCCGCTGGTCACAGGGACGGCCATTGTTCTGACCCCTAATCCCCGGAGGGTGACCACCTTCCCCAGAGCTGCCACCTAACCCGCTTAACATTCCCCAGCGGGTTTGCACCGGGGAAACTCGCTGTGGATGGAACCTGCATGGGTGAACCTCGCGTGGATGAACCTCACTGGGGATGAACCCTGCATGGATGAACCTCACCGTGGATGAACCTCACCTGGATGAATCTCACCATGGATGAACCTCGCCGTGGATGAACCTCACCAACGATGGATGAACCTCACTGTGGATGAACCTCACCGTGGATGAACCTCATCATGAATGAACCTCAAATGGATGAACTTCACATGGATGAACCTCACAGTGGATGATACTCACCTGGATGAATCTCACCATGGATGAATCTCGCCGTGGATGAGACTCACCCACCATGGATGAACCTTGCGTGGCTGAACCTTGTGTGGGTGAACCTCACCATGGATGAACCTCACATGGATGAACCTTGTGTGGATGAACCTCACCATGGATGACCCTCACATGGATGAAGCTTGTGTGGATGAACCTCACATGGATGAACCTTGTGTGGATGAACCTCACCATGGATGAACCTCACGTGGATGAACCTTCTGTGAATGAACCTCACGTGGATAAACCTTGTGTGGATGAACCTCGCCATAGATGAACCTCACGTGGATGAACCTTCTGTGAATGAACCTCACGTGGATAAACCTTGTGTGGATGAACCTCACCATGGATGACCCTCACATGGATGAAGCTTGTGTGGATGAACCTCACCATGGATGACCCTCACATGGATGAAGCTTGTGTGGATGAACCTCACCATGGATGAACCTTGTGNGATGAACCTCATGTGGCTGAACCTTGTGTGGATGAACCTCACCATGGATGAACCTCACATGGATGAACCTTGTGTGGATGAACCTCACCATGGATGAACCTCACGTGGATGAACCTTCTGTGAATGAACCTCACGTGGATAAACCTTGTGTGGATGAACCTCGCCATAGATGAACCTCACGTGGATGAACCTCACCGTGAATGAACCTCACCGTGAATGAACTTTGTGTGGATGAAGCTCGCCACGCCCTGGGGCACAATGGGCGCAGTTTGCCCTCTGGGGAGCAGCCCCAGCAGTGGGATGGGCACAGGCCCCACATACAGCATGGGGTCACACTGTCCACCCACACCTGGCCACACTCCCTGGACAACCAGCACTGCTCAGAGGGGCCACGGCTGCCCCTGGAACCCTGGAGGTGTCCCAGGCCAGGTTGGACGGGGCTTGGACACCCTGGGATAGAGGGAGGTGTCCCTGCCCATGGCAGGGGTGGAAGAGGGAGAGCTTTAAGGTCCCTTCTGACCCAAGACATTCCATGATTCTCTCAGTAACTCCCAGTCAGAGCTCAGGCTGGCAGGATTGAGAG
The DNA here is from genome assembly GCA_013397395.1 of Sinosuthora webbiana. Taxonomy (NCBI): domain Eukaryota; kingdom Metazoa; phylum Chordata; class Aves; order Passeriformes; family Sylviidae; genus Sinosuthora; species Sinosuthora webbiana. Next base: position 504,226 of record VXBN01009785.1, on the reverse strand, counting down.
TGGAGCGTTTTGCAGAGAGAAGCTGGAGAATCACCCGAGCAGCACTGGGGCATTTCTGACCACAACTGAACTGGCCTCAACCCTGGTGCCCAAAGCCAGGTTTACATAACAGTGTAATCTCCTGCTGTGAATGACATTCTGTGTTTGCACAATACAACATTTCTGGTATCTTTGGGCTTTAGGGTTTGGAAATCCTCTTGTCGAGTTCAGCCCCCGATTAGAAATGGACCCAAAGACTTTGCACTGCTTCTATTCATCTCCTGAGTTTGTGTCTTTAAATCACCAAGTTTTCATTATTGTTTTAAAATGAGTTTGGTGTGATTGATTTACAAAATCCATCCTTTGCTGGAAAACTTTGTCCAAGAAAAGTGAATTATAAGGTTTGTACATGAGCTGACAACGTGCAGGGGTTGGTGCCCTCAGGAGGAGAGGCTGAGCACCCAGCAGGGTCTGGTAGCTGGAGAGGAGAGGGTTCCTTTCTGTTATCACAGAGCCACAGAACCATTTGGGCTGCCCCAGCACCCCGCAGGACTGCAGAAGGAAAAGGCAGCTGTGGGCTCTTCCCACCACAGGCAGCTCTTTGTGAACAGCCGGGCCAAACCACCTCTCAAGGGCAGGGAAACATCCCTCCTGCACAAACCCCATGGGCTGGATTTCTGCCTCTTCGAGCTTTTCAAAATGAAAAAGCTTTATTCTGTCCAGTCTGGTGTGGCACAGCCGCAGCTGGATGTGACACCACTAACAGCGGCTGGTCCCTGCCAGGAGCACCGGGCTCACTCCCGGCTCTGCCTGAGGATAAAGTGTGAGTCCCCTCTGCCCGGAGGCGCTGGCAGGTCACACTCAGCTGCCCCCAACAACCCCGTGTGCGACCTTCTCAGAGCCCTGAGAGCGGGCTGTGACCGGCGGCCGCCGCGGGGAACACGGCCCGGCGGCGGGGGAAGGAAGGGCTGGGTGTGGTGCGGGAACCCCCCCGGCAGAGCGGCAGGAGGGAGCAGCACCAGCACCCCCGGTGTGGGGCAGGATGGGACCCAAGAGCAGCACCAGCACCCCTGGTGTGGGGCAGGATGGGACCCAAGAGCAGCACCACCATCCCTGGTGTGGGGCAGGATGGGACCCAAAAGCAGCACCACCATCCCTGGTGTGGGGCAGGATGGGACCCGAGGGGCAGCACCGTCATCCCTGGTGTGGGGCAGGATGGGACCCAAAAGCAGCACCACCATCCCTGGTGTGGGGCAGGATGGGACCCGAGGGGCAGCACCGTCATCCCTGGTGTGGGGCAGGATGGGACCCGAGGGGCAGCACCGTCATCCCTGGTGTGGGGCAGGATGGCACCCGAGGGGCAGGACCTGGTGGAAGGGTCAGGGCAGTGGGCAACACAGCCAAGCTGTTGAGTCCCCGTAGAAGGTTCATCAAATTAGTTGAAATGTTCAGTTTAAAATCCAATTGCATTCATCAAGGACCAGCTCACTTTCCTCTGCAGTAAACTTGTGTTACCCCTCAGCCCCTGGGGGACAAGCAGAGAAAAGGTTCCACTGGCTGTTGGGAGCCCTCCAATCCCTCCAACACCCCCGTGATCAGTGAGAACCTCTGCTGCTGGAGGCCCAGAGCACATGGAGCCAAAAGCCAGCCCCTGGTGTCACTGTCCCATGTGTACACCCACCCTCCTCCTGCCCCACTCCCGGGATGCAGAGCAGGATCCACCCAAAGTGCTCTCTGCAAGGAGAAATGCCATTTTAAAAAGCTGTAGCAGTTGTTTTCTTTCTGAGCACTTCGGCTGGGCTGTGAGCTCCTTCCTCCCCCACAGGCTGGGGCCCAGCAGAGCTCGGTGGTGTCACCCACATCCTGTTTGTGATGGTGGCTGAGAACGTGTCATGCTGTCATCTCACACCACCCAAGGCGTGCTCTCACCCTCTGGGAGGGCATCACTTGTTCACTCTGTCTGCAGTCTGTGGGTGTTCAGGCTCCTCCGGCCTTTCCACACTCACAGATAAGTGCCTGTATCCCAAACTGTGGCAAATTAACCTTTCCTACCAAAAGGAATCAGACCTTTGGACTGTAAAGCTGCAATTATTTAGGGTCCCTTCCTCAGTGCCGGAGCTTCCATTCCCTTTGGGCACTACAACAACTCTCACGAGATGTTCTGGTTTTTCTGCCCCCAGTTGCTTTTGGACACTCCAACATCTGCCTTTAACTCAACATTTGGTCAAATAGAACCAATCTCTGATTTATTTTCTCCTTTCAGCTGGTGCTACTGGCAATGAAAAGCAGAAGTCTATTTTGAGACAGCAAATCATGGGCAAAAATGTTGGTGCCTAGTGACAAGCTCCAGAGCCCAGAGCAGCACCTGAAATGCCCCAGCCTGGACTGGGGATGGGCTTCAGCTCCCTGTGGGTGTTGGAGCAGGACGTCCTCCAGCACAGAGGCTGGGGCTGGACCCACAGCAGAGGGGCTCCCGGGCTGGACTGCAGGCACTCAGTGCAGCAGCATGGGCAGGACATCATCCCCATGTGAGGTCCTCTCATGACTGTCCTCCAGCTCCCCTGATAATCCTCCAGCTCTCCTGATTGTCCTGGATCTTCCCTGAACATCCTCCAGCTTCCCTGATTGTCCTCTAGCTTCCCTGACTGTCCTTCATCTTCCCTGATCATCCTCAGCTCCCCTGATCATCCTCCAGCTTTCCAGACTTCCCTCCACCTCCCCTGACTTCTGTCCAGGTCCCCTGAGTGCCCTCCAGCTTTCCCAGAGACGTGCCATATTTCCAGCTACTTAATCCTTTCCACAGAAATGACAGGGGCCAGCACTGACTCTTCTGTCTTAGCAATGCTCATGAATTGGAGAAGTTTTGGGAACAGATTGTTTTTGTTTGGAGCTCATCTCGGAGGGAAGCTGTGGGATTTAGCCTGTGGTCTGTGAGAAGCCCGGAGAAGCCTGGCACAGCAGTACCCAGGGGCACAACTGCACAGGCTGCCCGGGCAACAGGAGAATGAGTCACACAGGGTCTTCGAATTATATCTAAAATGCTTCCAGTTGTATTTGAAAAACATCATTAGGCTGCTCAGGCTGAACAAACAGCCTGTTTCTATTTACTGAGAGGGAGAGAAAAATCTCTCTTCTTCTTCACATCTGTGCCCGTGGTTATTAAACCCCACTTCACACATGCTCTCGTGTGATCCTTACTGCCTGCAGCCTCTGCTCCTGGAGAAAAGTGGGCAGGTGTGGAGTGCTGGGAGCAGTGGGAACACAGGACCGAGGGGCAGCTCCTGCAGCCCCCAGGGCACTGGTGGACAGGGTCCCCAGCACAGCACTGCAGGGCTGTCCCTGAATGTCACCAACCTGCCAGGGCAGAGCAATCCTGCTCAGCCCTGCAGGACAACCCTCTGCCTTTCTTCTCTCTTGCCTCAGAGAGGTCAGACCTGTGGGACACACAGAGCTGCTCTGGGCAGTGTCACAGACACTGGCTGTGCGTGCTCAGGAGGGTCCTTCCCACTCCAAGTCCCCCGGAATGAGACAGCTTGGCAAGACATGGAATATCAGCACCTGGCAGAGACTGCAGCTGGTCAGATCAAACCAGTCCTGGGTTATCAGTTTGTGAAACTGCTGCCAGGATGCAAACCTGCCATTCCAGAACGCCCCTGCCCAGGGTCTCTGCCACAAGCTGCAGGCTCTGTCCTCTTCCCAACGGGACTCTGCAACTGGTTTTAGTAGAAGCACTCATTTATTGAAGACCTTTGGAAGACACAGACTCCGGTAACAGGAAATAAATAGCTATCAATTTCGCATTCAATTAAAAACTGCTATTAACAGCAAAGTTCGCCGAGGAAGTTCTGCAAAGGTTCTTCACATTTTGGAGTCACTCATTTTTCACGTTAATGAAGAGGTCCTCAGCGTGCTCTGATTAAAAATGAAAATGATTAAAGCCCCAGAGCCGTGCGAGTCTCATCAGTGCTGCCGTCTGGGGGAGTGCCCTGCGGTGCCACCACGCTGCACCCACGGCGCGCCCCAGAGACGGCACCCTCAGGCCCACGCGCCCAGCCCAGGTGACACCGCGGGTGACACGTGTGACATCAGACCCGACTTTCTTCCTCTTCTACCGCCCGGTGGAAGCCTGGGATGAATCTCAGAAGGTGCTTCCGAACGCTGGCTCTCCTGCTCTTCCGCGGGAGGGTGCCGAAGCTGCTGGAGTAGGCGCTGCTCTCCCAGAGCGGGGACATGGAGCCGCTGCTGGCCAGGCTGATGCTGCGGTGCCTGCGCAGGGAGCTCCTGGCCGCGGCGCCCTCCCCGTCCCTGGGGAACACGCAGTCATCATCCACGCTGGACTGGCGGCTCAGGCTCTCCGCGGCCGAGTCCTCGAAGGCGCCGCCCTGGTAGAAGCTGTCCTCGCTGCCCAGGGTCATGGAGCTGAGCCGGCTGCGGGAGCTGCTCTCGCTGGAGAACCGCGGCTTGGCTGGCCTGAAGGGGCCCGGGGAGCTGCAGCCACCGCCCGGGCTGGGCTCCTCCAGCTCCGGCGTGCCCAGCACAGCGTTGTCGTTCACCTCCCCTGCAAGCAGGAGGCAGAGAGCGGCGCTGGTCAGCGCTGCCCATGGCAGGGAGCAGGAGCGCCTGTGCCGCGGCAGCGTCATGCCCACCCAGAGCTTCTCGGCACAGGGAGCAGCCCCTGCCCACACAGGTTGTCAGGTGCTCCCCGGGCAGCCCATAAAAGTCCCAGCCTCTTCCCCAGTAAGACCAAAATAAAGATGGGAAAAAATTCACCACCCACATAAATTCACATCCCAGGACTGATGCACAGAGCCCTGGGTGTGCACGGGTCAAGCAGCAGCCAGGTTCATTACCCTGGGGACAAAGGCGTCCCCAGGCCCAGCCCCTCACCTTCATCAGGAGGGGAAAGAAAGCCAGAGGCAGTGAGGTTGCAGCAGGAGGGGAAAGGAAGCAGGAGGCAGTGAGGTTGCAGCAGGAGGGGAAAGGAAGCAGGAGGCAGTGAGGTTGCAGCAGGAGGGGAAAGGAAGCAGGAGGCAGTGAGGTTGCAGCAGGAGGGGAAAGGAAGCAGGAGGCAGTGAGGTTGCAGCAGGAGGGGAAAGGAAGCAGGAGGCAGTGAGGTGGCAGCAGCGCAGTTTCCGGGCTGGGGGCCCCACACGTACCGTGCAGCAGCCGCCGCTCCCGGGCCAGCAGCGCCCGCAGCTCCCCCCAGCGCTGGTGCAGCTCCTGCTGTGGGGACAGGGAAGGGCTCCGTCACTCCAGGGAAACACAGAGCACTCGTAAAGAAAGCAGCCTGTGAAAGTGCAGGTCACCCACAGGAAACACTTGTCCCACCTTCACTCAGACAATTTCCCCAGAGTTTAGCAAATTTCTTCCAGAAAACACAAGCCCACTCATGCCTGAGGGTGCTCTGGCCAAAGCACTGGGCACATCCAATTTGGGAAAGGAGCAGCCTGAAACCTGGAGAGCCTGCAGGCTGGAGAGCCTGCACCCTGCAGGGCATGCAGGCTGGAGAGCATGCAGCCTGGGGGGCATGGAGCCTGGAGAGCATGCAGCCTGCAGAGCATGCAGCCTGGGGGGCATGCACCCTGCAGGGCATGCAGCCTGGAGAGCCTGCAGCCTGGAGAGCATGCACCCTGCAGGGCATGCAGCCTGGAGAGCATGCACCCTGCAGGGCATGCAGCCTGCAGGGCATGCAGCCTGGAGGGCACAGACCCCACCTTCACCCGGCTGTGGCAATGCCAGCACTCTCCTGCAGCCCTGCCCAGCTCTGCACTACCCACCAGGACCAGCCCCCCACTCCTCCTCCCTGGGTGTGGGACTGGCACTGCCACCATCCCTGCCTGTGCTGGGGACACAACACCTGCACATCCTGACAGCCCCCAGGGCCACGAGCCCTCCAACACCCAGCAACGTTTCCTTCCCTGTGCTGCAGGTCAGCTCTTGGGGCAAAATGCACCACTGCAGAGTTGATTAAAAGTACCAAACGGGTGAGGCTGTGTCTGGGGACAGCCACAGGAGACACCTCCCCACCACTCCAATGAACTCTGTGCAGCTGGACACTCCTACACACAAACTGACCAGCCTGAGCTCACCTGGGCAGTCCTGGGACTGTGACACCATTTCTTCTCTAGTCCAGGTTTCCATAAAATAGTATCAGAGGGACCAGGGCTGGAGTGGCTGGGGGTGCTGGCAGCAGGGAGCCCATGGGTGTCAGCCCTTGCCAGGACCCCCTGTCCCATGGACACCCTCCTGCCCCACTCAGCAGTGAACCCACAGCAGTGAACCCACAGCAGCCACCTCCAACATCTAATTCATCATATTACCTTGAGAACCTGCAGTTTGGTCTCCAGCTCCATTTTCCTCAGGAACAAGGCCCCATTGACGGTCTCTAACCTGTGGGAACAGGTGATGCTGGCCCTGGAGCAGAGGCTCTCCCCAGCCCAGCCCTCGGGATTGCTGCCTCTCAGGCAGTGCAGGGCTGTGGGGCTGCATGACCCTGCCCTCAGAGGGAGAGGATATCAGGCCAAACCCCATCTGGAGGAGAGACACCCACCTCAAATAGTTCCCTGAAGACTTTATCAAGTTCACTATCTGCTTGTGACCAAACCCCTCGATGTTCACACCGTTGATGCTGGAGAGGATGTCACCTGTCAGAGGGACACAGAGTGAGCTTCAGCAGCCTGTGCACACCTTCCACCCTCCATCAGCAGCCTGTGCACACCTTCCACCCTCCGTCAGCAGCCTGTGCCCACCTTCCACCCTCCATCAGCAGCCTGTGCACACCTTCCACCCTCCATCAGCAGCCTGTGCACACCTTCCACCCTCCGTCAGCAGCCTGTGCACACCTTCCACCCTGTCAGCAGCCTGTGCACACCTTCCACCCTCTGCCAGCAGCCTGTGCACACCTTCCACCCTGTCAGCAGCCTGTGCACACCTTCCACCTGCTCCACAGGAACAGCAACAGGCAGAAGGGAGGGTCAGGCCTCCCACGACAGGAAAACCCACGGATAGTTACCGGTCTGGAGGCCGGAGAGATGGGCAGGGCTTTCCTCTTGGATTCTGCAGACACAAGTGCACACCTCCAGGGAAAAATCATTTTGGTGTGGAAACCTAACAGTCTGTTGACACCAAAGGGACAGAGTCACCAAACCTGGAGCCATGAAAGCCATTTAAAATTCAGTACTTTTTCCATGAGAAGGCTGTGATGAGCAGAGTACATTACATGCATGTGAAATCAAAATGCTATAACCCAAAAATTAAAAATGCATTTGTACAGTAGAAAACAATAGACACCTGACAAGTGCCTGTACACTGGGTTTGGGGGGGGAAACAAAATTAGTTTTAAAGTAAGCTGGTTATTCAGTCATTATTAAAAACCTCTGAATTAAAAAAAAAAAAAAAAGGTTAATTAGTTGAAGTTAAAAATTAACTTCAACCCAGAATATGTCAGCATGGTGGGAATGGCATTCTGGAAAGATGTCTCATGTTCCCAGGGGAACATGGCAGGATGGGGATGGGGCTGGGGCTTTTCAAGGGATTGACTCCTGTTCATTGGGAATGCTGTGTGGAGTCAGCTGCTGCTACCAGACAGCTCAGTTTGCATGGGAACTGAAAAGACAGAAGATTTCAACTTACTTTTGCTCTTCTGACCTCCGAAACTCGTCACCCACACACATCCCCACACTCCTCAAAGTGCTTTTTATTCTTGACTTACGCATTTAACTAAACATTAAGTAACTCCAATTACTCTAAATCCCTCCTGTGGTTATGGGTGCTGACATGAATTCAGAAAAATGCAAAACCCGGTGCCGCAGCCTGTCCGGATCCTGCGACAGCAGGAAACATTTTCTGGTGACATGCAAATAGCAGATCTGTTTCCTGGAAACCTGCAACTGCCACTTCTAACCCGGAGAGAGCTCACATTGGATTCCCGAATTTCTCAGCCATTGTGGAACAAAGGGCTGGGGATGTTCAGAGCTCATCTGGCCAAATCCCCCCAGGGCAGTGATTCCAGCCTTTGGGCTAGCAGGAAAATTCGTGCTTAAACCAAGAGTGACAGTGAAGCATGGGCTCCCTGCGGATGTAGACCTAAAGTTTCACATCATCTGATTCTGCTTTGCCTAAATTTATCTCACAGTGATGGAACTGCAGCTCCTAAACATCCTCAGTAGCTGACAGATGCTGCCTTTCTGCAGCCCGGACTTTCTATGAAGTGCTCACGCTGAATGTATGTTCAGGAAGAAAACGTGCCAAGAACAATTATTTTTAATCAGAATGCCACATATAATGAAAATCTGCCCTGACAATTTACACAAAAGCCCAATAATTGACTCAATTATTCTCCCTTCTGAAAGCTCTCCTCTGTTCACGGGCTGACCCGCTCATTAGTCAGAGACCCAAATTGGGCAAAGTTAAGCTTTTCCTAATACACTAATTTCACAGAAAATACTTTTTCCCTTTGTGTGCAGAGAGAGGAAAGCACTTTGAAAGTGCCCTGCTGCTGGCAGGCTGATCCCTCTGCTCCCAAACTACATCCCTTTATTCCTGGGATCGTGTTTTAACTATAGCCAGGATTTTAGCAGAGCTGCTGATTAGGAATTACATTTCTCACAAAAACCCACAGATATAAAATCTCCCACTAGCAGTACTCCTGGTAACATTCTGGGTCTCCTGCTTGAGGACTTACTGACTTCTACACCAAACAAAATCTCTTCCTACATGATTTATCTCCTGCCCCAAAAGTCATGCTAGCAGGTATTTATGGAAAAATATACCACTATTGTACATCTTCTTCAACAGTATGTATCTCTCTGTGCATATTAAAGGGGGCAGCAAAAAGCCAGTGTAAGGTAATTTTTAAGAGAGTTTTTTGATTGTTCTCATTTGAAAATATTCTCATATAAAATTCTCCCAAAAATATTCACTTATGGAGGTGAGAAGGAAGTGTCATTGCCTCTTACTTGGATTTGGATGGGATTTCTCCTACATTCAACACTCTGACTTGTGGGAAGGCCAGAAATTCTCATCTGTGACCTCTGCTATGAAAAAATCCTCAGAGGAACATCCCTGCCTTGTGAGTGCTGTGAGCTCTTCAAATCTCACAGGCTCTGGCAGACACCTTCCTCTGCTCTGAACTGCCTTAACCTGATTTTGAGGATACGACACTTCAGACTCTGCACCACATTTTGTTTTTGATGAATCAACTTGTCATTTAAGTCTTACCTGGATTTCAAACCCAAACGTCTCCTTATCTTCCTTCAATATAGCAACGAAGTTCCTGCAGGAGGAGCACACAGAATTCCCTGTGAGCGTGGGGTGCTGCTCTTTGTGGGCCTGCATTTCCACCCAAAACTGTCCTGTGTCCCCAGTGCTCCTCCCTGAGCCCGCAGGGTGTCACCATGCCATGGAGTGTCACCACACCATGAGGTATCACCATGCCATGGGATGTCACCATGCCATGGAGTGTCACCACACCATGAGGTATCACCATGCCATGGGATGTCACCATGCCATGGAGTGTCACCACACCATGAGGTATCACCATGCCATGGGATGTCACCATGCCATGGAGTGTCACCACACCATGAGGTATCACCATGCCATGGGATGTCACCATGCCATGGAGTGTCACCATGTCATGGGGTGTCACCATGTTGGGCTTGGGGTGTAACCACCCCATGGGATGTCACCATGCCATGGGGTGTCACCACGCCATGGGGTGTCACCATGCTGTCCCACCCACAGTGGTGCTGCCTCTTCCCTTGCAGAAGCCAGAGGTCACCGCTACAGCTGCATGTCCCAGGTGCTGGGTACCACACCCTGCCTCAGACCCCGATCCCACTCGGGCTGGCACAATTCCCAGGACACACATTTCATGCAGAATCAGCCAGGAACAGTGACTCTGGGGTCACAGAATCCCAGAATCCCAGAATCCCAGAATCATACCTCTGTGGCTTGGAGGAGTCACCCGAGGAGCTGGATCTGGCTAAGGCGAGCTGTGACCAGAGACAGGAAAGGTGTCAGGAGGTTTGTGACTCTTTGAGGCACACAGATAAAACCAGCAGTTTAGGGAAGAGCTAAAAACAGCTGGTGGCATTCCACCAGCACCTTGCACCAACACGGCCTCTGCCTTGGTCAAAAGAGAGCTTGAACTTTCCAACCAGGAGGAAAAGCACCTGGAGGTCAAATCCTCCTGTCAGACGCTGGTGGTGAGCTTAGAGGGGAAATCACATCCCAGCTGTGCCAAGAGCTCATCTCACTTTTGTCCCTTTCCTCTAAAAATCCGTGGGCATTTATGAGCTGAACCGCTGCCGGGAGAGGCACAAAGCAGCCCCAGCACAGCGGGGTGCAGGCAGTGAGCCTGCAGTGTCTGCACAGCACCCCACACCAGGCACAGGCACCCAGGAGCCCTGCCCCAGGCTGGGGACACCTGTGCCTGCAGAGCTCTCTGGGGAGGGCCAGCTCAGTGTCAAACGCGGATTCTTCCCGTAAAAGTGAACCGTGAATAAGGAATTGCATTGTCGGTGAGATGTTTGCAGTCAATACAGCTGGTGTCTGGGGCTGCAGCAGGATAAAATGATGCCACAGCATGACCTCCCACAGAAACAGCGACTTCATGGGCAGGCATTCACTTCTCGAGGGATGCGGGGAGGAGAGAGAGGCCGTGTTTAATCCCCCGGGGAGGAGAGCAGAGCCCTGACAGCAGGGCCACACCTGGGCCAGGGACCCTGCTCTGGGGACAGCGTGACCTTGGCGCTGCCGTAACTCGGCTTTACCAGGCACAGCCACATCACGGGTGTCACCGTCACCCCCAGCCTGGCCCCGCCACCGCTGCTGCCACAGCGAGGGCGGCTCCGCACGCCGCGGGCTCCGGCACGGCCACAGCAGCTGGGGACACCCGGCAGCTGTGGGGACACCCACGGCTGGCTCTGCCTTCCCTTACCCCCAACACACGGACCAAAGAAGGCGAAGTGCCCTTCTGCAGCCAAGCAAAGCAAAGCCTGAAGCGCACGGACATTGCAGGCGAGTTTTCTGGTTATACTTTCAGATTGTCACGTCCCACAGACACTTTCTGTTCAGGTTCCTTCGTGTCAGACAAATAATCTGGAGCTGGAACTGCTCAACCGACGATTTACGGCCACAGCAGCACAGTTCTGCGGGAATCCCGTGGCAATTGGGCTGCCCTGTGCTGCTCTGGGGAAGAAGCCCGGCGACAGACACAGCCCCAGCAGCCCCAAATCCACAGAAACATCCCAAACCCACATGGAAATGGTGTCATTTCTGTCAGCGCTGCAGGCAGAGGGCAGCCAGGCCACCTGACTGGGGTAAATGCACATCTGAAGGGACACCCAGACGGCACAAACCCTTCCTGGCTCCCGGCACGGCTGGGGATGGAGAGGAGCTCAGCCAGGCCGGATCTCAGCCGCCACCGCCCTCACACC
>VXBN01009785.1:475218-485273 GCA_013397395.1 Sinosuthora webbiana | reverse complement strand
AGGGGCACACAGGACAGGGGCACCCAGGACAGGAGCACCCAGGACAGGATCACACAGGGACAGGAGCACCCAGGACAGGAGCACCCAGGACAGGAGCACCCACCCGCCTCTCGGTGGCAGCGGCCGCTCCAGCCAGGTGTGCTGGAACAGAATGTGTCCCGGGAGGCAGAAACCTCTCCGGCTGCCGGAGGAGCAGCTCTCGGTGCACAGACACCCACCCCGCGCGGCGCTGGCCAGGGGATGGCAGCCGATGTTCACCGATGAGCCCTGGCCACTGCTGCTCCCTCGGGACCCGCTCCCGAGCCCCGACTGCCCGGCCACAGCCAGCCCCGGGGCAGTGACACCTTCCTGGAGATGTGCAGGGACCAGGGGGTTCACAAGTCATTGCTATAATGCACAGGTCTTTTTTTTTAAAAAAAGCTCACAATATCTTTCAAAAGCCACTGAAGTTTCTTGGGTCACACCATGGCAGATTTCATTTTGAGACGCCTTAAGTTTAAAAAAAAAAAGCCTGACTTAAATTCCAAGGGAACACGAGGGAACTTTCAAGCATAAACACTCCAGAGCTGAGGCGCTCAGGGTCAGCTGGTCCCACTCAGATTTACACCATAAAAATCTCAATAGCTGGAAGAGCAGGATCAGGGTTTAAAATACAAAAGGGAGCTCGGTGAGAGCTCACACTGGTGTGGGTGCAGGAGCCACGAGTGAAGGTTTCTAGAGGTTCCAACAGGCTCAGCCCTTCTCCCCTCACAATGAACACAAGAACAGTTTCAGGCCACGGGAACACAAGGGCAGAGTATGCTGTATTTATTAAAATTGCCACGTCTTCCCCAAATCCACATACAAAATAAAACAGCTAAACCATTATTTACATCCAGGCAGCTGCAATACCAGGCAATAACTTTAGCAATAGTTTTAAAAATAACTCTGCAGTGTACACAGATCAGATATTTCACAACACAAGGCTTGAAGTTAGCACTGCACTGCTATACTTAGTTCAGAAATATTACAGTGTTCCAGATAAAATACTAATGCTTCTTTTAAAAACAGACAACTCAGGAAGTGGTTTGCAGATTGACAAAACATGACACTTTTTTCTTAGGGACTGAGAATCACAGCAGGCTTCGACACAATGTCACAGCTACATTCAAAACACATCTGGTCCATTTATGCCGAAAATACATTCAGCGTAAAATTACAATTTATTGCACATTTCTTATATTCTGTAGAAATATATTGTACCTCAATTCTTATTCCCTGTACATTCATAAATATCGTTCTGCCCTTTAGAGCAGAACGTGGACGTCTTTCCCTAAAAGCTTTGGGGTCCCACAGCCCGTGGGGACGATCCCTGCAATCCCAGACACACAGATTGCACAGCCAAGGGCAGGGAAGGGAACATGTTCGCAGTGCTGCTGGGGGCACCCAGGTGCTGGCCCTGGGCTCCCCGAGGACACCTCGAGGACACCTCGAGGACACCTCAAGGACATCCCCACAGACCCCACAGACCCACAGCAGGGGGGTTGAGCCGTGCCCTTCACCAACACAAAAATGGGTTTGTGCCTCCCCACCTGCATCCCCTGCCCTGATCCCCACCTGAGCCCCTGCTCAGAGCCCTGCAGTGCCACCCCTGTCCCTGCCCTCTGAGCCTGTCCCCAGGCTAAACCCAAACACCTCCTTCCCACGAGCCAGGGGAGCTGGGCACAGCCTGGAGCCCACCCTTGGCACAGGAGCTCCGGGCAGAGCGGGCTGAGGAGAACTTGCCCTGCTCAAAGTCCAGACCCATTGTAGGCACTGGGCATATTTATTTCTAAACTAATTTATTTATAATTCCTGCATGTGTTACCAAGCAAAGAAGTGACATAGCAATGACTAAGATAGTGTAGGATTCTTTACAGCATCATGTGAGGGAATGAGTTTGATTAAGTGCAAATTACAAAAGTAGGGAAGTGCAGAGGAGATTACAACCTGAATTTCTAAAGGAGTGTCTGGGGGCAGCAGTTCAAGTAACACAAAAAAAAAAAAAAAAGAAATTAGGTGCTACAGGAAACATTAATTAACTTTCCCTTTCAGTGCATAATCCCTACATTAAACCTTAGATTGTTATTAGAAGCAAATTATAAAATATTGGTAACACCCCCCAGTTAGAAGCATCAATTAGGAGAGGCTGAATGTAGTGACAGGTTTTGAGCATCCTTGACCTTGAAAATTTTCATGAGCTTAAGAGCTTGTGCTTTAAGTGAAGATTACCAGGAGCATTGTAACCTCTGAGGAAACCTAAGCCTCCCTAAACTGCACAGAAGTGTCTTGGCATAACCACTGTGCTGAAATTAGAGCAGAAACCCATATGGAGGGGAAAGGCCACTAAAACAAGGGTTCTTTGGAGTTTTTCTGAAGGAGTGTAGAGCTTACAAACATTTCAGAGCTCAAAACAACAACATCAGCCCCTTGGCTCAGTTATGTTCAGCTCTAGTTCATCAAAATGTACATTCACCTCTCAACAATAAAAGAGAAAAGAAAACCAGTGCGAAAACACCGAGTTAGGTGAAAGGCCAGGGCCAACAGACCATGATGTCTGCTGCCAAGAGAAATGTCCAGGGAAAAGGTTAAAGCACTTCTGGGGCTGGAGCTGTGACCTGTGTGAGGAGTAGCTGAGCCTGAGCATCCTCCACCCACACTTCCCAGCCAGGCACCAAAAGGATCTTGTTCAAATTTCCAGGCTGCTCAACAATTTTCAGAGACTCCAGGGGGAAAACTGAAAACTTAAACTCTTTTCCCACTTAAAAATAAAATAAAATAAAGCTTTGATTTTTCCTTTTAAAGATAAGGCTTTTTAAAAGTGTGTTCTTGTACATACTACAAGAACAGATGCTGATCTTATGTCTGCAAAAAATTTTTGATGGTCAAGTCAGCACCAGGCTTTGGATCATGCAGTTGCCAAGATTATCCCTCAAACAGGCTGCAAAGTCACATCACTGAGCTCCACGGGGCTGGAGAACATAAGAATTGAATCACAGAGCCCCAGAATGGTTTGGGTTGGCAGAGACCTTAAAGCTTGTCCCGTTTTACCTCCCTGCCTTGGGCAGGGACACCTTCCACCGGACCAGGCTGCCGTGAGTGTCTAAGACACCCTTAATTATATCAGAGAAAGAACACAGAGAAAAACCTGCCAGCAGCCAGGGAAACGCCGCGCTGCTCACAAAGCCCTGCACTGTTCAGGACAGGCAGGAGTGACTGAGCTGTGTGAACGGGGAAATCGCATCAAAGCCTATCTACGGGCAATTAACAGCCACCAAGGATCCACAGTGTCCTGGAGATGAGGACATCAGGACGAAACCCGGAATAACGACACCAGCGACCACCGCACTCAGTAAAATTCAACACATTCTTCCCCGAAATAGCTGCAGTCAGGAGATCTTGTAGATCACAAGATTGATCTACACACCGTGATCAGCCAACAGCTGCCTGCCACAGAGCTGCCACATCAGGTTCTGCAAAGCTTTGCTATTCTGGAAACTTCTTTGGGGTTAATTTCCATGGGCCACCTGGATTTAGAAACATTTAAAGAACCGTAAGACTATGAAATTTATAATTTTGCCTATTGAAAATATTCCAACACTGTATTCAAATGTGGGCCACGGAGTGGGCCAAAATTCACAAAGTGACAGAACACTGTTGAATTTTAACACAACAGCTCACTTGGCTGGCTTGTGGTATTATGGAAACCTGGTCAGAAATGTTAATATTCCTCGCCAGCCTGGCACTGTTACAGAATTCTGTAAGAAACCTCTGAACAGGCTGCATTGGCTTTTGTTAAAGCTTCCCCCCAATACATCAAAAGGCACTAAAAAAATGCTGCCAGTGATTGGAAAGGCATTGTTAAAAATAAATATTTTCTTCATTTAGGTAGAATTTCTCCTGTCCCATCCCTTCACAGCTAACAGAAAAGTATTGCCTCTATTATTTTTCCTACTAACTGTTAAAAGGAAAAGTTGTCCCTCGATTGATCTGTTTGATGAACAAAAGACAGAGTAGAACAACTCACATGTTAACCATGACATTGTATGTGAAATTGAGACAATAAAAATAAACGTTAATAAGGAACCGACTCAATGGTTTTGTTCACAGTGTACACACTTAAGTGGAATTTCCATATTTTCCAATTGCTTGGTTAATTATAAATATAGTAATTCAAAATGCATTTACTGACATCGTCTTTTCAGATCCCTGGGGAAAAAAATTAAAACTGGGTTGATTTGGTCTTTTACTCGCTTGGAGGACAGAACACGAGGTTTCTCTCACAAACAGGCATTACCCAACACCAGACACTTCCAGGACGTTCGGGGCCTGACAAGGATGAAAAGCACAACAGCAAAAGCTATTTTTACACTGTCGTGATGCTTTGGGCTCCCTCCTGCCATTCACCGGTGTCTGATTTACCCAAAAAAACCCAAAGCAAGTCACGGACTCGCCGTGCCAAACCCGAACTGCGGGTCCGGAGCCGCGCGGTGCCGCGGCCGGACACAGCGCCGGGGCCGGGGCTCTGCCTCGGGCACCGCAGCGCCGAGCCGCAGGATCTGAGGTAGACCAGGAACAGAAACACCATCACACGGGGGAAGACGGGCAGCAGGACGCCTTCCCCTCAGGCCTTGCAGTCCTCGGGCACGCAGAGCTGCGAGATGGTTTTCTTGACCCGCAGCGCCGTGAGACGCGCGGCGCCGCTGGCGCGCCAGCACTCCCGCATCAGCCGGCCCAGCACCCGCAGCGCCTGCGGGCACAAACACAGCGCTGCAGACACAGGACAGCACCCGGGGTACAAACTGTCTGCAGGGGGGTAAAACACCACCCGGGGTACGAACAGTTTGATGAACATAGAACAGCCAGGGGTACAGCCAGTGACCGCAGGGACAGGAGCGGCATCGGTACGGACAGGGGTGCAGGGGATAGAACAGCACCCGGGGTACAAATTGTCTGCAGGGACAGAAACGGCACCAGGTACAAACAGGGTCTTCAGGGGATAAAACAGCACCCGGGGTACAAACAGGGTCTGCAGGGACAGAAACGGCAGCGGTACAGACAGGAGTGCAGGGAGATAAAATAGCACCTGGGGTACAAACAGGGTCTGCAGGGACAGAAACGGCACCAGGTACAAACAGGGTCTGCAGGGCATAAAACAGCACCTGGGGTACACACAGGGTCTGCAGGGGGACAAACAGCCAGGGATACAGACAGTGTCTGCAGGGGATACAACCACAGTGCCTGCGGTGCGACAAGAACAGCAGCCGGGGGCAGCACCAGTGTCTGCAGGGGGACAAAGAGCCAGGGACAGAATCACCACCACCCCCTGCTTTCCTGTTTTAACACAGGGAGATAAAGTGCAGCTCTCTGAAACGGGGACACAGCAGCAGCAGCAGCAATTAAGACCCGCCTCGGACAGCACTGAGCACTTGGTGCAAGGAGTTTTCTCTGTATTGACCTGAAGGAGAACTAGACATCTGAAGCTTCTAAATTCAGGAGAAGCTGGGAATTGAATGCCCCATCTCTCACTGAAAAATTCTGTCTTGATTTAAACTTGAAAATATAAATAACAAAATAAAACTAGGGAGGGGAAAACCCACAAAATAAACCTGGAATAAACTAGTAAACTGCTTTTACCTCACAGCTTTGCCACTGGTTTGGAATACTTGGTCTGAGCTTCTGTTCACAGACAACCCTTCTCATATCTTCTATCGAAGGATCAGAAGGCACAAGGTCGTAGTAAGGCAACTGGTATTCCTCAGTGATTCCTGGGGAAGATTCATGGTGTAGGTGCCCATGGCAGGGGGTGGGAGGAGAAGAGCTTTAATGTCCCTTCCAAGGCAAACCCATGTGGGATGAAAAGGCCAGAGCCTCACCTCCAACAGAGCACCTCCGGGCTATCTCCCAGTACACCAGCCCCAGGGAGTAAATGTCTGCACGCTTGAAGGACTCAAAGATGCTGGTGTTCATGGCATCCTCCAGGATCTCGGGGGCCATGTACCTGTGGGGCACACAGGGTCAGTTTGCTGGGGCAGCTCCTACAGAAGGCCACAGCTGTGCTGCCACCGGGGCCCCGTGAGCCCTCGTGGGGGTGGCAGCTGTGCCCTGAGCACCAGGGTGACCAGGGTGACCAGCACACAATGTCCCATGTGGGGCAGAGAGCTACACTCCACAGCAGGGTCTGCAACCTCCTGCCCCATCCACCCACTGTGGAGGTGGATGAGCCTGCCAGGCCTCTGCCCTGGAGGGATGTCCCTTGAATGGGATGTGATAAGCTCATCCCAACCCTCCCCAGGAGAGATAACCTTTAGATGAGGCTGCTCTCCCTGGTCATGGGGAGATCCCATCGTGCTCTGATATACCCGTGTAGATTCTTCCTAATCCACTGGTTTTTCCCCTCTGGTACCACCCTCACTTTCCCCCATAAAAACCCCAGCTTCTGCCCAGTTCAGGAGGGAGCTGTCATCCCTGGCCCCCTTCACAGGGTGCCGGCCAATAAAGGCTGCCCTGTGGAATTCTACACGACTCTCCTGTCTCTCTGTCTCCGTGTCACCCTGGGATCATGTCACAGGGCAGAGCTGAAATCACTGCTCACAGCTGATCACTTGCAGCCACAAGCTGAGCCCACCTTGCTGCGGCTGCCCAGTGGCTGGAGGACTGCCCAGACCCCCGGAAGGTTGTCTCTTGTGGAAGCTCTCTCTCTGGGAAGATTGCGGCACCCCCGGTCAGACCACAGACCCCTGGGCCCTTCTCACCCACCCACCTGTGGGGCCACGCTGTCCCTGCCTGCTGCCAGGGCAGAGGGGCCATGGCTGCCCTGAGGAGCCATCCCCACATCCCCACGGTGCCAGGCCAGGCTGCAGGTGCCTCACCCACCTCCTGGTGCCCACGCGGGGGTTCTGGGGGATGTCGATGGTGTTGAGCACCGAGTCGTGCTTCACCGCCAGCCCCAGGTCGGCGATGGCGCAGGTCTCGTTCCTCTTCACCAGGATGTTCTTGGACTTCAGGTCCCGGTGAGCGATGGCCGGCTTCCCTGTTCACAGCAAGAGAAACCGCCTCCAATTTTGATAGCAACAGCGTGGGTTTTAATGTAAGGAGCAAGGATGTAGAAACAGCTTTATTCACTTTTGTTACTATACCCTGTAGAAATATTGAAGCCTATTTTGAACCAAGTAAAGCTCTGCTAAATGTCGTCAGCTTCAAAAGAAAACTTGAAGGGCATTTTTGTTCCAGTATCTGTATTTTGGGAACAAAACACAAAAAGAGAAACTGGAAGCTCCCCCTCCAAATTCCACTTTAGAAAATTACAGAATCACTGAATGAATTGGGTCAGAAGAACCCTCTAAGACCACCGAGTCCCACCATTGCTCAGCACTGACAAGGCCACTATGTGTGTCCCCAGGTGCCACATCCACACAGCTTTTTAAGGGCTGGTGACCCCACCACTGCCCAGGGCAGCCTGTGCCAGGGCTGGACAAACCTTCCCATGAAGAAATTTTCCCTGATTTTTCCTTCATTAGCACTCACTCCCCTTCAGCAGAGCTGCTTCCATAGGCATCTCTTTCAAGGCAGGGATGAAGTGCAGACAATGGGAAGGGAATGTCCCTCTCCCCTGTCCCTACTGCACCACTCACACTCGCACTGGTCCCCCTGGTGTTGGCAGTCTGGAAAACACTTCACCCCACCACGGAACACTTCACCACACCACGTCACCCATAAACGTTTTTGAGAACAGTGAAGTTCCTTAAAACACTTGAAGGAAAAGTGGGAGGGGATCACTTGCCTTGTGTGCCAACGATCTCCATGTGGAGGTGGGCCAGGCCACTGGCCACTGACAGGGCCAGCCTGACCATGCCCTCCACTGTCACCGTGCCTCTGTTCAGGTAGTCAAACAGGGAGCCCTGCTCGTGGTACTCCGAGACAAGCCACAGCTGAGTCCACGTCCCATTATCTAGCCAGAGGAAGCAAGAGTATGAAAAATATTAGCTAGGGAAAGCCTTCCCCTTTTTGGGGAGTGCAAGCAAGCCAGCGTGTCGGCTGTGGCACCGGGAAGGAGCTCAGGATGGCCACGCAGCTCAGGGTCGTGGTTCAGGTGCAGTGGGGGCAGAGACAGACACCCAAGATTTAGTGAGTCCCACCATTTGGGTTGGGCAGCACTCTGAGCTCAGGGCAGACACACAGCTCAGGGTGGTTCAGGATGGTAGTTCAGGTGCAGTGGGAGCTGACAGAGACCCAGGATTTAGTGAGTGCCACCATTTGGCTTGGGCAGCACTCTGAGCTCAGGGCAGACACACAGCTCAGGGTGGTGGTTCAGGTGCAGTGGGGGCAGAGACAGACACCCAGGATTTAGTGCCACCATTTGGGTTGGGCAGCACTCTGAGACCATTGAGTCCACCCTTCACCCCAGCAGTGCCAAGGCCACCGCACAGAATCAGGGAACTACTTGGGCTGGAAAAGCCCTCTGAGAGGCCGGGAGCCCGCGGAGCCGCGCTGGCCACGCTGCTCACCCTTGTTGTCGGCAGCAATGAAGCCCAGGATGTTCTCATGCCTCAGCATCACAGTCTGGTAAATCTCTGCCTCCCGGAACCAGGACCGCTCGTCTCTGGAGGAGAAGATTTTCACAGCCACATCCTCCCCGCACCATTTCCCGCGCCAGACTTCCCCGAATCGTCCTTTGCCCACAATTTCCTGCAGGACAATAGTCCTGGCGATGGTTCTCTGCACCAGCAGAGGCAGACCTGGTGAGAAACAGAGACAGGTACCTGTGAAATGCCCGGCTGGCACCTTCAGACCCCAACGCTGACCTTTCCCAGTGAGCTGCACTCATGGCTTTGCTTTCCAAGACTACCATGGGAAAATCCTCTCCCAACCAATATCTCCTCAAATCAGATCTTTGATATTACTTCCCAGTGTCTGTGCATAGAAAAAAACTTTTTAAAGCCCCAGTAAAAAATCTAAAATTTGGCCCAAACTTCTCCATTTGGTTTGATACAGACTGCAGCTGTCCTGCAGTCAATTAACTGCTCTACTCTGGCTGAAATTTTTGAAAATAACAATAAATTATTATAGCAGTGCTTTGCCACTGTGCTTTGCCAGCCACAAACCCTGCCTGGTTTAATTCTGTCTTTGTTGGGGACTTAAGGAATTATTTATTCTTTTCTCTTTTTTTAATAACTGCAACCTTGATTTTAGCTGAAGTGGGAACAATTCACCCCGGTGCATGGGGCTCTGGCTCTGCTCAAGTCCAGCCCTGTTCCTGGCTCAGGGATGGCTGGGAACAGTTAAAAACTTCAGCATAAATAAAGCCGAAGTCTGCTCATTAGAGCTGTGAAAAAGCATTAGGGAAGAACAACAACTTAATCCTCAGAGGTATGCAGCTCATGGAAATAAATTAAATTAGGCACCATTTGTGAATTCTTCACTTATAAATAAAAGCAAGCATAGTTTACATACTTTTCAATAGAAGTTCTAGTCAGGGACAGTTGGGTTATACATCCCAGACATGCCACTGGTCAAACGAGCTGGAGTTTGTGAATTCCCACCTCATTTTTAAGTTTCTTTGGTTTAACAAGTTCCCAATAGCAATGGAGGGGTCACAGTAGGGAAGATATCAGCAATGGGAAAAACGTTAAAAAGATGAATGTTCTGCCCAAAACCAGGATTTGGAGGAACGCTGTTCTGCTGCGAAACACGATAAATTTCAGCAGCAGCCTCCTGCCCCACCCGGGTGAGTTCAGCACCTTTCATCGCGAGCCGCGGGCAGCGCTGGGTTCCACGCTGGATCCTCATTTCTCAATTCCCGTTTTTGACTCCTGCACTCCAACAACGAACTGAATCGTTGCAGTTTGGCAGCAGGAGAGCCCCCCGAGCCCCGCGGGCACGTACCGGAGCCGGAGCCGGAGGTGGTCATGTCGTAGATGAGATCCCGCAGCGTCTTCCCGGCGCCGCCCAGGCCGCCCTCGCACGGCGGCTCCTCCGCGTTGGGCGGCTTGGCCCCGCCGCAGCGCCAGCCCCGCGCCGCGCACGCCGCCAGCACC
>VXBN01009785.1:459249-475135 GCA_013397395.1 Sinosuthora webbiana | reverse complement strand
ACCGCGGGCACCGCCACCGCCAGCGCCACCGCCAGCGCCACCGAGCGCCGCCCCGCGCGGGCCGCCGCCTCCGGAGCTGCGGGGACACGCGGGACACGGTGACACGCGGGACACATGGGACACGGTGACACTGAGGGACACACGGGGGACACTGTGACACTGGGGAACACACGGGACACGGTGACACTCGGGACACACGGGGGACACTGTCACACTCTGGGACACACGGGGGACACTGTCACACACAGGACACTGTCACCCACGGGCACACACAGGGGGACACTGACACTCGGGACACATGGGGCACACTGTGACACTCGGGGACACACAGGGGACACTGTGACACTTGGGGACACACAGGGGACGCTGTCACACACAGGACACTGTCACCCACGGGGACACACGGGGGACAGTGTCACACACGGGGACACACACGGGACACGCTGACACACGGGACGCGGTGACACTCGGGACACTGTGACACTCGGGGACACACGGGGACACTGTCACACTTGGGACACACGGGACATTGTGACACTGGGGGACACACAGGAGACACTGTCACACGTGGGACACTGTCACCCACGGGGACACATGGGGGACACGGTCACACGCGGGACACGGTGACACTCGGGACACACGGGGGACACTGTAACACTCGGGGACACACGGGACACGGTGACACTCGGGGACACACACACGGGACACACGAGGGACAGCTGTCACACACGGGGATGGGAGAAGGGCTNCTGTCACACACAGGACACTGTCACCCACGGGCACACACAGGGGGACACTGACACTCGGGACACATGGGGCACACTGTGACACTCGGGGACACACAGGGGACACTGTGACACTTGGGGACACACAGGGGACGCTGTCACACACAGGACACCGTCACCCACGGGGACACACGGGGGACAGGGTCACNACACGGGACACGCTGACACACGGGACGCGGTGACACTCGGGACACTGTGACACTCGGGGACACACGGGGACACTGTCACACTTGGGACACACGGGACATTGTGACACTGGGGGACACACAGGAGACACTGTCACACGTGGGACACTGTCACCCACGGGGACGCATGGGGGACACGGTCACACGCGGGACACGGTGACACTCGGGACACACGGGGGACACTGTAACACTCGGGGACACACGGGACACGGTGACACTCGGGGACACACACACGGGACACACGAGGGACAGCTGTCACACACGGGGATGGGAGAAGGGCTGCGGGGCAGTGGCACAGTGAGTCACAGTCACAGTGTCACAGAGTCACCAGGCTGGAAGAGACCCCCAAGCTCACAGAGCCCAACCCAGCCCCAACACCCCAGCTGAGCCCTGGCCCCAGTGCCACATCCAGTCCCTTTAAACACCTCCGGGACGGTGACTGCACCNCACACTTGGGACACACGGGACATTGTGACACTGGGGGACACACAGGAGACACTGTCACACGTGGGACACTGTCACCCACGGGGACACATGGGGGACACGGTCACACGCGGGACACGGTGACACTCGGGACACACGGGGGACACTGTAACACTCGGGGACACACGGGACACGGTGACACTCGGGGACACACACACGGGACACACGAGGGACAGCTGTCACACACGGGGATGGGAGAAGGGCTGCGGGGCAGTGGCACAGTGAGTCACAGTCACAGTGTCACAGAGTCACCAGGCTGGAAGAGACCCCCAAGCTCACAGAGCCCAACCCAGCCCCAACACCCCAGCTGAGCCCTGGCCCCAGTGCCACATCCAGTCCCTTTAAACACCTCCGGGACGGTGACTGCACCACCTCCCTGGGCAGGCCGTTCCAGCACTTGACCGCCCTTTCTGTAAAACCTTTTCCTCATTTCCAACCTGTATTTCCCTCGGCACAGCCTGAGGCTGTGTCCTCTCCTTCTGTCAGTGCTGCCTGGAGAAAGACCAACCCCAGGTGAGCACAGGCACCTTTCAGGGAGCTGTAGAGAGTGATAAGGGCACCCCTGAGTCNTTCCAACCTGTATTTCCCTCGGCACAGCCTGAGGCTGTGTCCTCTCCTTCTGTCAGTGCTGCCTGGAGAAAGACCAACCCCAGGTGAGCACAGGCACCTTTCAGGGAGCTGTAGAGAGTGATAAGGGCACCCCTGAGTCTCCTTCTCTCCACTCGATGCTTTCCCACAGTTGTCCTGGCCCGGAGACAGAGCAGACAGAGCAGACAGAGCAGACAGAGCAGACCAGGTTTCTGTGAGTGACAGAGCCTTTCCCCCACACACCCTTTGTGCAGGCAGCTCGGTCTCAGGCCGGCATTCTGATCACCACCCAGGCAGCTCCATATCAAGAAGCTCTAGGAAAACACTGCTAAGGGATTCACTTGCACAGGAACACACAAATGATTCCTTTAATGTCCCCCAAAATGTGAAATAAGTCTGAAAAAAAAATCAACCAGCACTTTCCCCCCAGATAAAACAAACCAGAAATATGACCCACAAAAAACCCCTCAACACTCAGAGCCATGAGTACAAACGAGATCTCAGGGTTGCAGATGATGTAAGAAACACAAACTCCACCCCGTGCCAGGTCACTCCTTCCCTTCAGGGAGAAGCTGGACCACAAGCACACCATAACCTGGAATTTGAGAGTGACCAAAGTCATGTGGGGTCTCAAAAGCAGCAGCAAACGGGCTCAGCACCCACTGGTACCTTCCTCCAGTCAATACCACATACCTGTTCACCAGCACAACTCCAACCCCCCTGAACACAAAGCTGGCACATTTTGTTCACAGGTTTTTCCTTTAATGACTCCAAGAGGCTGCTCCAGGGGTGACCCGGGAGGTTTGGAAGAGTGTTTATGAGCAGGATTCCTCCTTGGGACTGCTGCTTGTTAACTGCCATGCTGGGAGCTCCTAAACACTTTTCATTCCATTTCCACAGGGCTGAGGTGTCCCTGGAACAGGGATGGAGTACAGGATGGAGAGATCCCCCACCCCAGGAGCTCCAGTGCCTCGCTGAACCAGCCCTGCCACCCCAGACTGTGCAGGGGAAGCTGTGCAGGGCAGGACGGGCTCTGCACAGGGCAGGACTGGCTCTGTGCAGGGACTGGTTCTGTTTAGGGCAGGACGGGCTCTGTACAGGACAGGACTGGCTCTGTACAGGACTGGCTCTGTCTAGGGCAGGACTGGCTCTGTACAGGGCAGGACTGGCTCTGTTTAGGGCAGGACTGCCTCTGTTTAGGGCAGGACTGGCTCTGTGCAGGACTGGCTCTGTCTAGGGCAGGACTGGCTCTGTGCAGGACTGGCTCTGTACAGGGCAGGACTGGCTCTGTACAGGGCAGGACTGGCTCTGTACAGGGACTAGCTCTGTTTAGGGCAGGACTGGCTCTGTTTAGGGCAGGACTGGCTCTGTTTAGGGCAGGACTGGCTCTGCACAGGGCAGGACTGGCTCTGCACAGGGCAGGACTGGCTCTGCACAGGGCAGGACTGGCTCTCTGCAGGACAGGTTCTGTGCTGCCCTGTGGGGATGGGCTCACAGCAGGTACAGAGCACAGGACTGAGCTGTCCCCTGGCTGTTCAGCACTCCCCCTGTGCCATCCAAACCAGCGTCCTCCTGCAGGGCTTGTCAGACCCATTCCGGGTAGGAATGAGGTTCATTGAAGACAAACACGCAGGAGACTCTGACCACACCACATCAGCTCTTCCCACCAACTGCTGAAAAACAACATGACATGGAATTAACAAAGCAGGAGTTTATTGTTCTTAGGCCACCGCAAAGAGTAACAAGAGGAAAATCATCAGGAGGTTTTGAACAGCAAGAGCTGCTCTGTTGGGAGGGGAGGGGAGGGTGTGCTCACAGCCTGGCCCCAGCTCAGTGCCTGGGACTGGAGCAGCAGCGATTCCTGCAGTGACCTGCATGCCCTGGTGATGCCTGAAGTTTTATCTCCCCTGTATTCCAGGTTCTGTGGTGCCCAGGGGGGCAGCTCTGAGCTCACAGTCAGTGTCACTCAGCTCTGCACAGAGCAGGGACACAAAACAAATCCTTCTCCTGCTGCACACCAAGGACAACTCTCAGGCCCAAAGCACAAACAAGGGTGGGCTGGAGGGAGGGACAAGCAGGATGGGACCTCACAGCCTGGAGCTGGGATTGGACAATTAAACCCCAAAGTGCAAATGGACCAAAACCTATAAAAGTGTAAGTTCTCACGACCGGTTAGTCATTTTTGTGACCATTTTAGGTCCATTCTGGGTCCATTTTGTGACCATTCTTAGTCCACCTTGGGTGAAGCCCCGTTCAGGCCCTGTCCTGCCCTGGCTGTACCCTTAAAGGCCTTTCAATAAATCCCTACTTTATTGTCCAGCTCTGTCCAGTCTCTGTTCCAGGCCAGCCTTCCCCAGGCACCACCAGGATACTCCTGCCCTGGCAGCAGGGCCAGCAGCTCCACAGGGGCTGTGGGTGCTGCACAGCCAACACCAGCACTAGTGCACTGCTGCACAGGAGTGTACACCAGCACTGAGTGTTCTGCTCACTGACTGACTAACCAAGAGCTGGAGCTGAGCCGTGCTGCCACGAGTGAACCAAAAGCAGCACATCTGGCAGCACTCAGCAGTTTCACAATGCACTGCAGTTATGGTCCAGCTTCTGCAAACAAAATAGTATCTGCAGGCAGAAAAAAAAAAAAAAAATATTTTTCCCTCCAATGGAAAACACATTCTCACACACAGCATTTACTTTTGACACTGTAAAGCTTCCACTACAAGGCTTCCAAAAGCCCTGAACTGTGTGTGTTCCCAGGCTACAGGGGGCAAAAATACATATTCTTTCCAGTGTAGTAAGAAAATCTGTTGCATCCTATTAATGGCAAGGCTCTAGTCAGCTCTACAGAATAATTTAAAACCATTTCAAAAATATAGTTTGGGCTAGAGTCTAACATTAAGTTCCTCCAGTTTCCACCGTGACTACAGACTCCACTCACCATTGTGGGGGCAGAGATCACAAACTCTTATCTCCCAGATTCCAAAAATCCTGTGAGACACAAACCTACAGCTGGAAAAATCTAGGTGTGATTAGCAACTGCTCAAAGCAGCCTGTTCCACGCTGAGGGCACGGTGCTGAGTCCTGCAGAGAAAACAGGAATGAGGGATGTACGAGGGGTGATTTGTCGTGGGGAGGTCCCTCGAGGCAGCAGAACACAAGGTGTTTCCTGCAGCCCTGCTGTGATGGGAGAAGCTCATCTCGAGTCACCTGCTGGGGCAAAAAGCATCCCAGCTAAACCAGCAGAAACCAGGAAAGGAATCCAGGGTGACACAGAAAAATAAAACAATTACTGCAAACTCACCCTGCACTTTGGCACTTTCACTTACCAATGCAACATGCCACAATGAAATCCCTGCCCACAAGAAGGAGGATATAAAAGCAGAGATCCAGGTTTATTCTGTCTTTAAAGATCTTCAGATGTTTAAAAAAAAAACCCAAACCCAAAAAATCTCAAAGAAAAGTCATCTCCTGTCACCCAAGGCCCCTGTGCTGACTGGGGCAGGCATTGCCCTCTGCAGCTCTGCCATGGGAATCCAGGCACCAAAGCACACGCTGCTCTCTGCCCTCAGAGAGCCTCACTCTGTTCTCCAGGCACTCCTTGACAACACAAACCTTTGCTAGTTACAGTCACAGAGTCCCACAGTGGTTTGGGCTGGCAGGGACCTTAAACCTCAGCTGGTCCAAGTCTCTGCCACGGGCAGGGACACTTTCCATAGCCCGGGTCGCTCCCAGCCCCATCCAGCCTTTGAGCAGCTCCGTGGGGAGCAGCTGAAGGGTGGGTTTGTGTCCCAGAGAGACACAAAGGTCCCGCCAGGGGTGGGCACCGTGCTGGACCTTCTCAGGGTTTCTCCTCCTCCAGGAGAGTCACCCCTGCCCAGAGGCAAGGTTTGCATGCCCACATGCTCCACTTTTAAACTAGAATTTGCCTAATGGAGATAGACAGCTCAGCAGGTAAGGGAGTAGATATATTATATATATATACACATAAAGAAATATATATGTATATATATACACACCAAGGTAGATATATGTATAAGGAGATTGATTCAGAAAATAGAGATAGACATAGAAATAGAGATAGAAATAGACAGAGATAGTTATAGTTAGACAGAGGTAGAGATGATAGATAGATAGATAGATAGATAGATAGATAGATAGACAGATAGATAGTTAAATAGACAGATAGACAGACAGACAGACAGATAGACAGATAGATATAGATGATACAGATAATGCACAGCAGACCTTCCCTGTCCACGTGTCTGTACCAAGTGCCACTTGTCAGATGTCTGAGATGAGGGACTGAGCCCAGGGCTGTCCCCAAGCCACCTCCTGATGACACGAGCTGTGTCAGGAAGGGCAGTAGGGAAAGGCCAGCACAGAAACCACACTGGCACTGCTACAATTCCAACTGACACGAGTTCCCCTGAACCTTTAGAGCAAAGGGCTCAGGGTAAGGATTCAGCCTTTTTTTGGTACTGAAATATGAAACTAGAGGTTTTGCAAGTCCCAGTTCAAGTGCTGGAACAGCGGATGTGCCTCTGCTGCTCCTCTAGAAACAGCAGCTTCCTTCCCAGCTTGGAAAAACCACCACGGCCCTTTATTTCTAGAGCATGACCACAGTTAGTGTGGCCCTTCTGTGGTCAGCTGAAAGGAAAACAATGTCCTAGGGTGACTTTACGGTGCTTGTCTCCTCAGTCATGTGTGGGGATACACACATCACATAAATGGTCCTCAGCACCAATTAAATAATCCTTATTCCTGCCCCAGAGCACAGCAAGGCTGGGTACCAGGGTCACCAGGAGGTGACAGTGCCCAAGGCTCCCACAGCAGCTCCCCGTGCTCTGCCCAGCAACAGCCTTTCAAATCCCATTAAGAACTACATTATAGCATCTTAAATTCGGGTTATAATCTTAATTCTGCATTAATTTGCATCTTCCTTACCTATAACACAGCTCACTGTTCTAAGTATATAAAAAGGTATCATCTGATAAAATAGTGTATCTTACACCTTTTTGTTTAAAAAGGCTGGATTAAACACAAATCTTGGAAAGAAGAACAAAAAACTGAAGATAAAATTATGCTAAAAATAGTATAAATATTTATTTTTAGAAAGCACCAAATCAACTTCATTACACAACTTCGAGCCTGGCAGACTCATGCACTGTGGGGTAACACACAGGGCTCCTGGGAGTGCCAACCTTTTTCCTCCCTCTCGTTAGGAGCAGGAATGTCACAGCTCCTCGTCCCTGCTGGGCAAGGCTCTGTGACACCGGGACACCCCGGGCCGGCTGCCCCAGGCTGCCCACCCCAAGCACGGCTGAGACTGCACCAGCCCAAGGTCCCCGGGGGTGGCTGCGGGTCCTGCACCGCTCCTGCCCCCAGGAACACCCTGTGCCCGCAGGACATCGGGGCCAGCCTTTGGGATACCTCTGGAAACGCGAGGAATTCCCTCTCCCGCACACCGAGCTGCAGGTTACGTTTTGCTGTCTGAAACAAGGAGGCACAGACCCAGCTGGGTGTCACAGAAGGGTGACACATGTCCTACAGCCCCAGGGACAGGTTCCCCCAGCCGTGTTCCCTGGAACAAGGGGCACAGACCCAGCTGGGTGTCACAGATGGGTGACACAGCCCCTACAGCCCCAGGGACAGGTTCCCACAGCCGTGTTCCCTGGAACAGGCTGACACAGACCCAGCTGGGTGTCACAGAAGGGTGACACATGTCCTAAAGCCCCACAGACAGGTTCCCCCAGCTGTGTTCCCTGGAACAAGCTGACACAGACCCAGCTGGGTGTCACAGAAGGGTGACACATGTCCTAAAGCCCCAGGGACGGGTTCCCCCAGCCGTGTTCCCTGGAACAAGCTGACACAGACCCAGCTGGGTGTCACAGAAGGGTGACACATGTCCTACAGCCCCAGGGACAGGTTCCCTCAGTCGTGTTCCCTGGAACAAGGGGCACAGACCCAGCTGGGTGTCACAGAAGGGTGACACATGTCCTAAAGCCCCACAGACAGGTTCCCCCAGCCATGTTCCCCGGAGCAAGGGGCACAGACTCAGCTGGGTGTCACAGAAGGGTGACACAGCCCCTACAGCCCCAGGGAGAGGTTCCCACAGCCGTGTTCCCTGGAACAAGGGGCACAGACCCAGCTGGGTGTCACAGATGGGTGACACATGTCCTAAAGCCCCAGGGACGAGTTCCCTGCGCGGTGCCGGAGCCGCCGCCCGTGGCGGCCGGGCGGGCACTCACCGAGGGGCAGGCGCAGCGTGATGTTGTTGCAGAAGTCGGTGTAGCAGCACTCGGTCCTGGTGACGTTCTTGGAGCTGTGGCAGAAGACCTGGGCGTTGAGCTCGGGCAGGGACACGCAGGACTTGACCACCTCCTGGCGCCCGTCCGTCAGCATCACCGAGGCCCAGCAGGCGCCCTCCGTGTGGCAGGTGAAGTTGGTGTGCTCGCACAGCTGGCACACGCACTGCAGCCCTGGGGAACAGGGGACAGCCGTGGGGACAGCGCCCTGCACAGCCCGGGGACACCGTGCCAGCTGGCTGAGCAGCCCCGAGAGCTCTGGGATGGGGTCGGTGATTGCAGAAGGAGCCGGTACCAGGACACCCCCAAGAGCACAGGTCCCCACAGTCACACAGGACACGTGTTCAGATCTTGGTCCCAGGGGATTTTATCGATGTCATCTGTCTTGTTTGGTGGAGAAAACTGGCCACCCCAAAAAGCAGCTCCCCTGAGAGCTGTTGGTGGCTCCCAAAACCTCAGCACCCCCTGCCCATCCCGGCCACCTGCCCACAGCAGCACAGCCCAGCTGTGCCACAGCTGTCACACCCTGCCCGGGTGACAGCTCCGGGCCAGCTCACAGGGACACAGCACCCCGGGATGGACACGGGCAGAATGACACATCCCCTGCTCTCCTGGGGTGAGACACCCGGTCCAGGCAGCCCCTGCTGGGTCAGCTCCAGCTCTGCAAGGCTGAGCCCTGCTCTACTCAGGACAACCACTGCAGCCATAAATCCTTCTGTTCCTCTTGGAATTGGGGGGGAGAGGGGCTTTCTTTTAGTCAAGGAGAACAGAGAGTTGAAAAGTAAAACCTGGGTTGGTGGTGGGCATGTCAGTGCTGGGGGTACAGCTGGACTCAATGATCTTGGAGGGTTTTTCCAGCCTAAACCATCCCATGATTCTGCAATCTCAGAGTCCCTGGAGGAGCACAGAAGTCCCGACAGACATCAGCACAAATCTGGTTTGTGTGTCACTCTTTGGTTCCCTCATCGCAATCCCCATCCCGTGCCACCCTCTCAAACAACAGCTGGTGGTGTTTCTCCTCCTCTGGGGCCCACAACACCTCCCCTGGCGGGGTCTGTCCGTGTCTGTCCTGCTGAGGGTGTGCCAGGAGCTGCTGCCTCAGCCCAGGACAGAGCGCCATCCATCACACACAGCACAACAGGAAAATCTCTCCCTAAAGACATTACCCTGGGCCAGAACCGCTGCCAGGAGCAAAACTCATCAGCCGCTAATAAATTAGAGATCCAGCAGAAGGAAAACAGACACATCATCACCAAAACTGCAAAATAAAAGCATTATTGAGGAAATGAGTCTAAAATTGTTGCAAGTGTCTTCGGGGCTTTAGACACATCATTATGGTGTTTTTCTTCCTTTCTCACAGTCTAAAAATAAAATGGAAAATTATCTTTATGACGTCATCTGCAGTGGGTAACTGACAGATTTATCCATACTCTGTACTTGCAGATTACTTGAGAGCAGAGCTGATCAAAACTGTCCCTGCACATCCCTGGGGCCCCTCTGAGCCCCACAGACATGGGGCGAGTTGAGGATGGTTGAGGAGCCCTGTACCCTCACCCTGACCCCACTGAGCCATGGCCAGAATGACAAGGGCTCTGCACCACCACATCCTGCCCTCACACAGGGGAAAAATGGAAAACTGTACCTGAATCTGACCAGAAACCAGATCAGAGTTGGAGTTTCAGGAAAGACAAGACACTTTCCTCACAGAAGACTTCCACAGACCACTTTTAAATACAATTCTACAAAAGCAGAAGCCTCAGGTTCCTCAGATACCTGCCTGTGCTGCTGGCTGACTTCTCATGTGGAAAAACTGACGGAAAATCACAAACCAGATAGAAATCCCTGAGCCTGTTTTCAAGAGCATTTGTGTCCATCCAGAACCCTTTGTTAACAGAGCAGAAAGATGATTGAATACAACCACAAAAATACAGGATTATTGCACCTGTGCCACTTCAGCTGCCTCAGCTCTTGTGGAATCGGGGGGAGCCTGGGTCCTTTTGAACATGCCCTTGGGAAGATCCAGGCTGCTCCCACTCCCACCCCAGTGGGCAGGGGAGGTGACAAACCCGGTGTCACATCCCTGCTGGGCCTCACAGACACCTGTGCAACCAGGGCTGCTCCAAGGAGCCTGTGTCCCCATCCCTGCTGACATCCTCAGGGACAGCACTCACAGAACTGGAGCTTCATCTGCTCTGCTCCACCAGGAAAGCCCCAGTGCTGCTCCTGGTTATTCACAACAGCTCGTGGTGTTTGAAAGGACTGTGCATGTCCATAACCAGCCCATCTACAGCCACAGTCCCAAGTTCCACATTACACCTCTGGATCATTTCTGCTCTGATTTGCCTCTGCTGCTGTCCCAGAGGAGCCAGCAAGGCATTCCCCTCAGCTTACAGGCCAGAGGGGTGACAGCACCACGAGGGGAGATCTTCCTCTCTCTGTCCAAGCCGGCACCACCCTGGAACTGCTTCCCCTCCCACAGAGCCATTTTACAGCACGAGGGAAGAGGAAGAATTTGCAGCTACTGACTGAAATTCTGCAGTCCCCATATGCAGCAAGGAACGTTTCCTCCCTCCCCAAACCCGCTCCTGAGGACAGTCCTGGCAATGCCATCGGTGATGAACTGTCTCAGGGCAAAAGTCAGGACTGCCACCACCCTGGGAACCAGGGAATGGAACAAGGTGACTGCCAAAGAGTTAAAGGATCAAAGAGGCAGGAGGAAAGTGTGCCCCCAAACTTCCAAAATAAGGGGCTCTTCAATCTGCTAATGAGCATGACTCCTTTATTTACTCAAGCACAACAATTCCCTCAAAACATTCCATTCCCTGGTTGGGAAATCAGGAGAAAGTGAACAGCTGAACCACGCCAGGGCTGCAGAGAGAGTGCCAGGCATCCAAACCTGGCCACCAAGGGTGGCAGCTCTCTGTCTCTGAGCGTGGAACTCTGCAGCAGTGCCTCCCAAAGCTGCCCTGCCCCTGCCCAAAGCCCAGCAGCCCAGCAGGACAGGGGCAGGCTGTGCCCATGCAGGACTGGCTGGAGAGGCAGGGCAGCCCAGAGGGTCCCTGGTGGGGACAGCAGTCACAGACACTGAAGGACAGAGGGTCCCCTCCCAGGGGCAGCTGCACCCACAGGACCCAACAGCAGAAACCAAGAGGGAGCCAAGGGGCAGGGGGTGCACACACTGCACACAGGGACAGCAGCTTTGGGGTACAGACACCCCAGGGGCAGAGGTTCCCTGGGTCTGGCATTTTTGAGACATATGTGGTTTTCAAGGACTTTTTCCTGCTGTTGTTGCAGTAGGAGCTGGGACTACACACCAGATCCTTGGGTGAGTCCCACCATGGATCAGGGGCAGGTGACTTGGTCTGCAGGGGAGAAAACGATCTGCCTGGCTTACCTAAAAAGTGACATTTCCTGCCTTTTAGTGTTCAGTGCAACGGCCAGAAAACACACAGGGCAGGCAGACGTGCCCTGCAATGATCCCACAGAGCAGGAGGAAGCACCTGATTCCCAACAGACCCGCAAAGATGGATTTTGTGTGCTTCCACCCCTTGGCCAGCAAGTGTCAGCACCAAGCACGTGAATCGCTGGATAACTGAGGAACAAGTGTGACAGCACACGGGAACAAGAGATGGAACAGCAGGAGTTACACACCAGCCCCATGGAGACAGGGATGATTTAAACACGGGGATAGACAGTCCAGCTTCAGAAGTTAAATGGAAGGAACTAACACCTAACACAAGCCCCCTGATACCACAGGGATGGCAGAACTGAACTGAAAACTCTGGGGGAGCAAAGGCCAGACCTGCCCTCTCGTAGGAGCCACGCAAGGTTCTACATTTCAGCACAGACTTTATATTACAGATTAACAGGGCGTTCATCTTCCACTAACTCGTGATCCATCACTACTCACCATAGTTAGCAGTAGAGCATTTCAAAATTAAACTGGAAAGCGAAGATCTGAGCAGCCCAATGGGAGGAAATGCTGAATATCCAGAATGTTTCCATCTTTGATCATTCTGTACAGTCACTGTCTATTGTGTCCTTCTAGACACACTTTGATTTTATTTCCAAATAACAGATCTGGGGCTCCCATGGCTGTGGGCTCTCCACACTGGGGTCCCCTGGCTCAGGCACAGACCCCAGAGCCAGGACACAGCTGCCCCTGGGCCACCCCCAGCCCTGGGGATGTCCCCACCCTGCAGGACACGTACCTGGGCCTGACTGGCCGGGCTCAGAAGGGTCCCAGGTGACAAAAGTTTCACTGTGGGACAAAGGAGCTCAAAGGAGATCCTAAACATTACAGACTGGCTGTTTCCCACTGTCCAGGCCCCTGCTGGTGATGGAGCCAGGACAAAAAGCAGAGAAGGTACCAGTGAAGGTGCTGTGGGTGGTGTGGGTCTGGCACAGCCCCTGGTTCTCCAACTGCTGGGAGCTGACCCTGGCAAGGAAACTGCTGCCCCAGGCAGGGCTGCTCTGCTCTCCCCGGAGCCTGCCTGTCTGGCAGCAGCTGGGCTCTGAGGAGCAGCAGCACGGGGCTGGGGAGGGGAGCGTGGGCTGGGTGCTCTGGGAGCTGCACAGGGAGCAGGAAATGGGTGACGGGGGCTGCTGGAGGCAGGAGGACTGACTGCAGAGCATTGCAAAACAATTCCACCGCGGAATCACAGAACTGTTGGATGGAAAAGCCCTCTGAGACTGAGCCCAACTGTTCCTCAGTCACTGCCGAGGCCACTGCTAACCCAGGTCCCCAAGTGCCACACCCAGGGCTGGCAGATCCCTCCAGGGATGGGGACTCCATCACTGCCCGTGCTGAGGAGAGTAACATCACACCAAACAGCCTCGGCTGTGCCTGAGCAGGGACCAGCAGAGCCATCCCCACGGGGAGCAGAGGGCTGTGCCTGAGCAGGGACCAGCAGAGCCATCCCCACGGGGAGCAGAGGCTGTGCCTCCCCGGGCAGTGCTGGACAACTCCTCAGCTCACGGTGGCAGCACAGGCAGGACACACCAGCAGAAGATGCAGCCCTGTTCTGCCACGAGGGATCAGATGCTGTCACCCACCTCAAAAAGGCACAGGAGAAGAAGGAAGAGCTTCAGGACAGCCAGCAAGGGGATCAGGCATAGATTGAGGAATGAGCTGTCGTGTCAAAGGCAATCCTGGGGACAGAGCACACACGTGTCCAACAGGCACAGCCAGTCCCAGCCAGGCCTGCTGGACACCCACAGCCACTGCTGGGGACAGAGGCAACAGCTCCAGCCCAGAGCCCTGAACCCCAGAGCTGCTGAGTGCACCCCACCCTCCCTCCTCCAGCACTGCTGCACTGCCAGGGCCACCCCCAGAACAGCAGGGACAGACCAGCCCCAGCCATGGCAGTGACACCCTGTCCCTGACAAATTTATCCTCTTGTAACTTCTTTCTTCAGAAGGAAAAACCAGAATTTTGAGCAATGACAGGTCTTTAAAGAACCAAACCTGCTTTTTGGACTATTATGAAAAATATGGAGAAGTTCCCCCTCTGGAGAGGGCTCTGAAAAAAAATAGTTGGAGTAAAAGCTCCCTGTATAAATACACTGTTAAAAGGGCTGATACCAAACAGGACAAAAACTAGTAACTTGTAGAAAAGAGAGGAAAAACTATTTGTTCTAGAATTGAGGAAAACATCTTTGAATGAGAGACATCAGAGAGTTCCAGAGTTTTGATTTCTTAAATAAACATCTGGGGAGTGATTTTATAAACATCATCGTTTTGGAAGGAGGATACTGGATGCTCAAAATCCCCATTCTGGAAAAGCTCAGCAGCCAAGGCAAAGCCCAGCAGGCAGGAGCTGAGTCCAGGCATTGAAATTTATATTTACAGGGCAGGGAAAGGACTCCGACACCCAGGGAAATGACTTTTGCTGGAATGAGCTGCCAAAGGACATTTTTAGGTTTGAACAGGCGAGGTATCCCTGGGAAGGCTGTGCTTTATGGGACACGGGTGACACAGCAGAGCAGTGTGTGTGCAGGGATTTTGTGCAATAACAGGCACAGAGCTGAGGATGAACCTGCTGGTCCCAGCCCGAGAGGGGCTGAGGGTACAAACTCCATGGGCAGGCAGCTGAGATAACCCGGGGCTGACAGCCCTGATCCACTGCGGGCCTGGAATTGCTTGCATAAGACAGTCCCCAGCACTGAAAGCTCCTACAGGCACATCCGAGCAGTCTGACCAGGAATTTTCCACCCAGACAGTCCCACTGACTGTCCCCTCTATTGCCACACATCTCCCTGTCTGCTCTGTGCACTCCCCAGGCCTGAGCCGGGCTCGGGGGGAGGAGAAGAGGATCCGCACTGCCGCTGTGGAGAGCAAAGCCATGCGAGGGTTTACACACACAACAACAACCAAAGGCACGGCGATTCCCCAGAGCCCGGGATGCTCTCCGGAGGGGAGCGCTGACAGCCACGGCCACGCTCCGGTGTGATTCGGGCACACCGGGAACACCGGGGCTGCACGGGGCTGTCTCTGGGCTGCACTCCCACCCCCGGATAGCACAACCCGAGGGAAATAAGGAGAGGAGCTCGCACGGAGCAGGTTTTACACCTTGTGCAGGTGCCAGAGATCACCAGATGTGCAGCACTTCCCAGCCCTCAGCTGAGCTTTGTTCCTCCTCCCTGCCCAAAACCAGGGGTTCTGTGAGCAGCTGGATGTGCCGCCGGGCACGGTCCCTCCCCGCACCGGGGCTGTGACCTCCCCTCTCTGCACGGCCCTAATGAGCACCACACACGGAAACTGCTCTGCTGAGAACACGGAGAAAAAGTAAAATCCAGTAAATCTAACAGAAAAACTGTAAAACATTCTGTGGCACGCTGCCCTGCTTACCGCTGATCCGCAGAGTGCGGCTTTAGGTTCTAAAGGGACGGTGGAGGGGAGGGAGCGTCCCCCAGCACCTGCCCCGTGAGAGAGGAGCCCGTGTGAAGCCCCGGACACGGCGTGCTCCCGGAGCCCTGCCATGGGGTCGGCACGGCACGGCACGGCACGGCTCCGAGACAGCGCTGCCACCGGGACCGGCGCCGCTCCGCCCCAGGATCTGCCCCGAGGCGCTGCCCGGATCCGCCCGGGACGGCGTGGGCAGCCCCGGGGCTCAGGGATTCCGCTCCGGTAAATCCCCGCTGACCCAGTTCTGCTACGCGCGGCCGAGATTAAGGGCACCGAGAGCCCGAACCCCGCGAGGGGCACGGCCGGGATGGGTGAGCGGGGTTCTACCGCAGCGTCCCGACCACCGCCTGTCCCGGCTCCCGGGGCCGCTCCCGGGGCCGCTCCCGGTGCCTCTCCCGGAGCTCCCGGTGCCTCTCCCGGAGCTCCCGTACCTGCACAGAGGGACACGGCGGCGCCCAGCAGCGGCAGCGCCGCCCGCAGCGCGGAGCCGGGCGCGCCCCGCATGGCCCCGGGGCCGCTCCCGGGCCGGTGCCGGTGCTGGTGCCGCTCCCGGGGCCGGTGCTGTTCTCCCGCGGGTGCCGCTCCCGGGGCCGGTGCTGTTCTCCCGTGGATGCCGCTCCCGGGCCGGTGCCGCTCC
>VXBN01009785.1:425925-459219 GCA_013397395.1 Sinosuthora webbiana | reverse complement strand
GCCGGGGCTCGGCTCTGCCGCCCCCGGGACGGGCAGCGGGGCCCGGCCGGGCGGCTCCGGGGCGGAGGGCGAGGGGCGTCCCCCGGGGCAGCCCCCGGCCCGGCCCAGCGCCCCGGGCTCCGGCAGCCTTCGGGGCTTCTGCCGGCAGAGATGGCAAACCAGCCCCGGGCAAGGACCATTTTTAACCTCGGGAGGTTCTGCCGAATCCCCATCGGTGCCTTTGGCACCTGCGCCGGGACGTCTCCATCAGGCTGCACCGAGTCACCCACGGACAGCAGCGTGCTGAACAGTTTGCAGCGTTTCTGCAGCACCTTGAACGGGTTTAAACTAGAGGAGATCCGGATTGGATGTCAGGAAGAAGAGCCCTGGCACAGGTTGGCCAGAGAAGCTGTGGCTGCTCCATCCCTGAAGCGTTCCAGGCCAGGCTGGATGTGCTTGGAGCACCCTGGGACAGTGGGAAGTGTCCCTGCCCGTGGCAGGGAGTGGCACTGCACGACCTTTAAGGTCCCTGTCAACCCAAACCGTTCTAGGATTCTGTGAATCACAAAAATCATCCGACAAAATTCTCTTTGCAAGAAAACAGATTGCCCTCCACCGAGGTGCAGACACAGCAGAGATGAAATCCAAGTACTCTGGGATCAAGTGGCTGTTGAACAGCACCACAAAAAGCTGCTCTTGTACTTTTTTCCTTTTTTAAATTGTCATTCAAACAGATCCCGGGAAGACACTCAGGACTTCCATGTCATCCCATCCTCAATTAATTGTGATGGGAATTGCAACATTTCAGTGAAGTCCAACGTGAAGCTCTCACAGCAATCCCTATGGGTTACTGTCCTGTTGCCCTGAAACACAGCAGAGCAGAGTATTGCACACCTCACTGCTTGGGAAACACTACAGAGGGGTTAGAAGATACCTGCCAGGCTCTAAGAAAATAAATGAAGGTTTGGGTGCCAGAACAATAAGACAACAGGAAAATTTGCTCCCATTTCCTTTCCAAAAGCCCGGAGCCAGTGCCTGCTCCCTGCCCACACTCCCCACGTCCCTGCACCTGCTCAGCCATCCATTACTTGCCAAGGACCTGTTAAGCCACGTATTACTTTCCTGGAGATCCCAGCTGGCTCTGGGAACACCAGGAGGGAACATTGGATCCTCAGCAGCCCCAGGCACTGCTGTCAGACCCGACCAACGCAGGCTGCTCCTGCCAGATCCCTGTTTGCTTCCACTCCTGCCCAAGTCTTACAAACAAGTCACTTCATTTGCTCAGTGCTACTAGAAAATGTTAATATAACTCGTTCAGACTCTGTTTAGGTTCACAGCACAGAATTATTCTGCTTTTCCATGTAAAGGAAGACATAAAAGTCAGAATTATGTAATTAGCTTTTCTTCAGTTTAAGAAAGAAAATGTCTATATAGAACATGTTTGCTCACACTTTGCAGAAGGGATGAAAAGAGCATCTCCTACACTTGCAAAGAAGGAGAATCAAAGCTTTTAGAAAATAAAATATATATACCCAGGGACTCGAATGTTTGGGTCCTGGCTGTCCGTCATCACTGAGCCTTCACCCTCTGCCTGATCTTCCTCAGGCCTTTGACACAACAAACACCAGCAGAAACCAAAAGAACAAGACAAGGCATGGGGGGGAACAAAACCCCACCAGGCTTTGAGGCTGCTGTGAGACAAATGTGCTCCCCAGTTCACGCCTGCATGGCCTGGCCCATGGGGACAGAAACAGCCTGTCCTGGGCCCTGAGGAGGCTTTGGAAACAGGTAACACCACAGAAACTTCTGCCGACTGGGGGAACCCATAGAGCTGGCCAAAAGCCAAGAGTTTTGTTTTGTTACTTGTTTTGCTCCACGTCAGGACAAAACCGAGATCTACTGAAATTTTGTGCAAGAAAAACCAAAGGGAATCCACAAATACCCCAGCATGGGCAGCAGGGCAGCAGTTACCCCTCCCCTGGGTCCAAAATTTGCTCCCACAGTGTCCTGGCCTAAGAGCAGTTTTGCACTCCCTTAGTCCCACTCTGCTCATCCAGAAATGCCATAAAACCATCAAAAAATCCCAATCAGAATGATATATTCCAGCAAAAGCATTATATTGTTGACTGTGGCAATTAGAATAAAAGGTGAAAAATTCCCAAACTGTCTCAAGAAACATTTTATAATTCTTCAGTCACCCCGTCCCCAGATGCTGCTTCCTGAGGCTCTGAAATGGAATAAACACCAACTGGGGAGGGCTGGGCCAGTGGGGAAGGACTCTGGGGTAGTTTGGCAATAGTGCTGCAGAGCACCAGGGGGAAAGTCTTTTCTCAGCCTAGGGGGAGACTCTGTGGTGTATTCCTGCACACACCAGCCCATAAATCTGCTGAAAGGACACATTACTGAGTGGGGGCCTTTCTGCTGAGGAGGGGAGCAGTGGAGCTGCTTGGAGTGTCTGAGCACCAGGCATAAGGACGTCCACAGAGCGAGCGTCAGTGCAGTTAAAAAGTTATTTCATCATGGAATGGGTCGGGTTGGAAGAGACCTCAAAGCCCCTCCAGTGCCACCCCTGCCGTGGCAGGGACACCTTCCACTGTCCCAGGCTGCTCCAAGCCCCATCCAGGGACATTTCCAGGGATCCAGGGACATTCTTTCTACCTAAGCCCAATCCACCAGTTTCCAGTGGGAAGTTTCCAGCGGCCCAGTTTGGAACCATCTCGCAGGGGAGTGAGAGGAGATTTGCCAGAAACAGCAACAGGGAAACGGAACCATCCACTGGTAACGGCTGGAATGGCCAAAGGTGCCAAGCTGGAGTAAGGCAGAGGGCCAGAGCCCATTTCCCAAAGGTTTAATGTGAATTCACGATCCTCATAAAACAGAGCAAAAGATACTGAGAACATGGAATTGTGTCAAGTTTCTCACACAAATTCTTTTTTAAAGTGCTTGCAGAGGAGACACAATTTCAGGTTCTCTCACTTCAGCAATCAGTTAGAAAATACAGCAAAATACCTCTTTGTATTTACTGGAGTCAGGGTCCTTTCTCCCAGTGAAGAGGGGCTGCCACGTGTTTGGAATTCCCACAGAAGCCCATCACCAGAGAGCTGAGAGAGTGAACCTGCCCCAGGTGTTCTCAGGGCAGCTGGACACACCCGTGTGAGCCCTGAGGCCAGGGCTGGGGCCAGGGCAGGGGGCAGAGCCCCAGGGCTCCCACAGCTCCTGGGCAGCACCAGCTGCTCTCAGCTCCCTGCACTGCCAGCCCAGCACACGGGACACAGCCAGAGCAGCACAGCTGCAGCCACAACACTGGGAGACCCTCTTAAGGCTCCAGGCTCCCCAGAACATTCCAAGGATGAAAAGAGATCTGTGCCGTGAACCTGAAATATTTATGAAACCTGGGAAAAGGATTTTTGGGTGGTGAAAATAAGAAAAAACTGCTGCAGAGACCCGTGGGGGAGGAGACTGGGGAGATGCAAAGTCATTGACTCCAGCTGGCAGCACACTAAGGGTGTCATCATCTTTTAAGATCCAAAGAAGAAGATGACTGCAAGTTTTAATGTCTTTAACCAAAAGATTCCCTGGCCTTGTAGGTATGATTTCCCCCTGGCACAGTTTTGCACAGTTGACTCACGGCTTATCTCTGAGCTTGAACAGAAGAACAATACAGAGGGATGAGGGGAAGGTGGGCATGGCCTTTTCCAAGCTGTGAAATCCACCAAAAAAACCTTTTAAAAAAATCTCTCCATGATACCCACGGGAAGAAGAAAAATCCAGGTGTTGAAGCTGAACACAGCATCAGCTTTTCATTTTTTGAGAGGAAAAGATTTTAGCAGAGAGACCAAGACCTGGACTTGCTGACACTGATGCCAGGGTCCAAATGCTGTTGATTTTAGGAGTTCAGGGCAGTTTTGTGACAGTAGAAGGGGACAGACACAGCACTGGGGAAGGTGGTCAGTGTTTGGGCAGGGGCTGCAGCTGGAGACAAATTATTGATTGCTGGTGTTGGATAATTTTTAAAATCCACCTCAGAGGTTCAGACCTGGGAGTGCAGAGCCCTGAGGAGGGGACGGGGGCCCCGGGGCTGCGCTCTGGGTGTGACACAGAGCTGGGTGTCACACAGGGTGACACAGGGCAGCCACTGTGGTGCCAAGGGGGACACTGGGCTGTGATTTTTTAAAAAAACATCAACTGACATCCCCCAGGTGTGAGGGCTGGCAGACACTTCGGTGTGCTGTCCCACAGGCCACCACCCCGAGGCCAGCGGCCCCAGAGCCCCGAGCAGGAACAGAACAGAGTGAGCCAGGGATCTGGGGTCCCAAAGCCCTGGAAGATCCTCCCACAGGCCTCCCACAGCTCCAGCACACGGGATCGGGGCTGCAGGACAAGGTCACACCCAGAGAGAAGCTGCAGCCATGGAGCAGGTGCCAGGCTCTGTCCCCGCAGCCCCTTTGGCCAGCTGGATGTGACCCGTGGCCAGCAGCACCAGCCCTCCCTGGCAGCCCCCTGGGGCAGGCACTGAACGCTGTGGGGTTGTCCCTTCTGACAGGGGATGTACAGCCAGGCACTGAACGCTGTGGGGTTGTCCCTTCTGACAGGGGATGTACAGCCAGGCACTGAACGCTGTGGGATTGTCCCTCCTGACAGGGGATGTGCAGCCAAGGTGCTATTCCCAGGTGAGAGCACCTGTCACAGCACCTCAGTAGTTTGACATTGGATAAACCACTTTTCCCACACAAACCTTATCTTTAAAATGTATTGTGTGTTTGAGATTCCCTCTCTCTATAAATGGAACAGCACCTGGAATGTCTTTGCTTCCCTTCCCCAGTGCCAACCACTGCGCCAAGGCTGAGCATTTTGTACAGCAGACATTCTGCCTCACAGGGAAGGGAACTGTCCCTATCAAAACAGTTTAATCCAGGTAAATAGAATTCTGGAAGGCTTTACATGGATTTCTGATGGGTAATTCCAGCCCAGAAGGCCCACAGGGGAAGTTCCAGCTGAGGGGAGGAAGCCTTCAGTGCTTTCCCTACAGCAGCACCAACTGGAGTGCCCGGCCTCAGGCTGTCCCAGCAGCTGTCCAGCCCCAGGACACCGTGGATGTTTCCTTACCAGTAACAAACAAAAGCCTTCTGCAGCCAGAACCGTGGAACCACAGGATGGTTTGGGTTGGAAGGCCCATCCCATCCCACCCCCTGCCATGGCAGGGACACCTTCCACTGTCCCAGGCTGCTCCAAGCCCCGTTGAACCTGGCCTTGGGCACTGCCAGGGATGGAGCAGCCACAGCCTCTCTGGCCAACAGAGACATTCAAACAAAAATCTACATTTCTTGCCCCCCTCAAAATCTGACACCCTTCTGGTTCCATGCAGTCTCCCTCCTGTGACTGCTGGGGATTGTCCCCACCACCAGGACACCTGAATCCCGCAGGCACTGCTGCTCACTGGAGCTGTTTTTCCAGGCAGGGCCCCTCTCAGAGGCTCTGATCCCCAGCGAGGCACGGCTGGAGCAGCTCTGTCCCGGCTGGTGCAGTGCAAACCCGCCAGACACATGAATAATTCAGCTGCAGGAGGGAACTGCCTGTGCCATCGCCATAGTAATGAAGGCAGCGACACCCTCACTGCAGCAGATTATATATAAGAATTCCAAATCTCTTTAGCAGATTAGATTTTTGTGGAGGTACTAGAGGAACACAGATTAATGAACGTGCTGCAAAAATAGGGTGGGAGGCTGGGGTGTTCCCTTCACTGGGAACCTACCCCACTGCCCCAGCCCAGACACCTGCAGGGAAAAGCAGCAACAAACGTTCTCCTGTGACTGTCCAGACACGTGGAAACGAGGTTAAGTCACACAGACCACGGGTAATACTCCCCTGGCTGTCACTGAGTTTTCCCTTCCCTGCCACACTCCAGTTCCCAAGAGGCAGCACAGGCCCTGGCTGTCCTCAGCAGCAACTGTACACTGGGCCAGCACAGTGGTGAATGACTTCTCCCAAGTCAAGGGATGAGAACTTGCTAACAAACAACTCCCAGTGATTGTTTCCCTCTTTCTTGGTTCACATTTGCCAAACAGAGATCCAATTCCAACACACACACTAGCTAACACTTCACACAGTTCAGTCCATGCCTGGACCAAAAGTACTTCAGTAGCAGGGGGTGAAAGTGAACTATGTTTAAAATAAATCCTTTGCTATGCAGAAGGCAGCAGTGACTGTGACCTTGCCAGCACACCCAGGAGTGCCCAGGACTCCCAGCACTGACAGACTCTGTTGCTCTGCCAGTGGCTTTTCTGGATAATCTTCTTTACCTAACACAGGACAGAGAGTATTACTGGGGTGTTCTTATGGTTTGTCCTTTAGTTGGTTATCCCCTGCGTGTTCAGAGAAGGGAACACAGCTGGGAAGGGGCTGGAGCTCCAGGAGAGGCTGAGGGAGCTGGAAAGGGGCTGAGCCTGGAGAAAAGGAGGCTCGGGGGGACCCTGTGGCTCTGCAGCAGGGTGGAGAGAACTGTGGTGTTCTCAGTGCAGGCCCCATATCCTGCAGCATCCCGAGCAGCCCCAGCACAGGTGACAGCCAGGACCCAGCGCTGGGGTCAGAAAATCCCACTGCAAAGGGCCCAGTGTGGAGCACCCAGAGCTGCTCCCAGGCTGCAGTCAGTGCTCCTCTAGGACACAGCACAGCACAGGGGATGCCACAGTGCAAAGAGGAGCTGGAGCAGGTATTTAACAGGACCACCCTCCTAAAGCCCAGTAAGGTGCTGGCTCAGTGTGGCAGTGTTGGAGGGACACAGCCCAGCTCCCACCAGCACGGCCAGAGCTGTCACTAACCCTCAGCACAGCAGGCTGTCTCTCTCCTCCAAGCCCCGGAAAACACTGGAGAGGTGAAAACTCCTGCCAAAACCCTGACCATGCACTCCACACTCACACTGAACTGCCAGCTCTGCCTCTGTCCCCTCTCCCTGTCTGCAGTGCCACCTCCTGTCACCCCAGCCTGCCCAGCCATCCCCTGGCTCACCCCCAGCCCTCCCCAGGAGCCTGCCTTGCTTCCTGCCTGGGTGAATTCCTGCCTGTTCCAGGTGTCACTGCAGGCACGGGGGACTGTGTGCCCACTGTCACCTCCCAGCAGCGCAGCTCCTCACCTGGCAGCTGCACTTGTCACCAGGGATGTCCCCCAACCCCGACCCCCTGGTGCCACTGCCATCCCTCCCTCCCGGGCTGCAGCCAGCCCAGCACACAGCTCACACACACACCAAT
This sequence comes from Sinosuthora webbiana, assembly GCA_013397395.1. NCBI lineage: Eukaryota > Metazoa > Chordata > Aves > Passeriformes > Sylviidae > Sinosuthora > Sinosuthora webbiana. The sequence goes on along the minus strand of VXBN01009785.1, from coordinate 451,996 downwards.
CCAAAGGAAACCAAAACACATCCAGGCATTGGAATTCCTGCGACAAACTAAGAGAAAAACTCATGAAATCCGCTTTTCCCAGTTTTCTCTCATCACATATAATTAGAGAGCTGGCAGGTGGTGCAGCTCAGGCTGCTCTGCAGACTCCTCACCCGCTGTCTGTCAGCGCCCACCCCACACACGGGCTCCTGCTGCTCCACCAGCAGTGTGGGATCAGGCATCCCCGGGAACGGGACAGGGAAAGGTACAGGGCCAGCAGAGCAGAACAGGCACACCTGAAGGGCTGAGGGGAACCCCAGGGAAGTGTTTTAGCCCAGAGAGGGGGCGTGGAGAGGCTGATCACTGCCCAGAGCCTTGGATCTCCAGGGGAACCCCAGTGAATAAAGGAGCTCTTCTCCAAGGATGAGAGGGCACTGCCATTCCTGGGCTCCTCCACGTGGGGTAAGGAGGGAGAGGAGGGTATGGAGAGGTCCAGGCACAGGGAGCCCTTGGGTGCCCACAGGGCTGACCCCTGTGGGCTGGGGACCCTGGAGCAGGGAGGGCTGGGGACAGGGACATGGCCAGGACAAGGACACAGCCAGGACAGGGACATGGCCAGGACAGGGACAGGGAGAGCCCAGCACCTCCTGCTGCACCTCTGCAGCCCCAGCACCTTGGAGGTGCAGGAGCACCTGATCCCTGACAGCAGTAACACAACTAAAACACTCCGACGTTTTGACTCGAAAACATTCTATTTAATTTATACAAATAACTACTAAATAGAAAAAGTAGATTAAAACAAAATAGTTATTTTTCTGGCAGAGTTTAAATGCATATTATATAGCTTAGAAGAAATAAAATGCATTTTCCCCACAGCATTCATGACCTAATATCCTAGTTAACTCCTCCATTGCTTTCCTTTCCCAGATCAGTGAGATGCCAGACGCAAGGTCCTGTGGGAAATGGCTATATATACGTTCCATATTCCAACTTAAAATATGGTACAGACCACACACCTACAAATGTGAAGCACTTAAAATGTGACTATCGAGTTGTAACATGATAATACAGAAAACAATTCATGTTTCAGGTTATATTGTGTTACAAAAATGTCTGTGTAAGAAATCATGAAAGAGGCCACATAAAAATAAGCTTTAACTTTATGCACTTATTTTACAGTTTAAAAAACTGGCAAGTGCACTAGTAATAAATAATTTGCAAGTTTTGGATAAACAAGAAATTCCTAATGTTCAGCATTATTGTAAACATCAGTACACATGTAAAATGCAGCTAAAGTCTGACAGTTACATTTTCAGTTTACCGAATTCTTTTCCTATTACTCAGGCATAGATCAATGCAGGATACAGCCAATCATATTTTTGGCAAGTCATGTCGTTAAAATTAACAGTGACAGTGCAAGTAAGGAATGCAAAGAATTCCTAGTGCAATAAAGAAGAGAAGCACAGGCAATATTGCTGATTAAAATTTACCACTTCCATGTGTTCACCCTGGGAGTGATTAGGAGAATTAAAATAAAATACTAAAAAAAAAAAAAAGAAAAAAAGAAAAAAAGAAAAAAAAAGGGGAAAAAAAAAGAAAAACAGAAGAAAAGAAAAAAAAAAAAAGCTGTTCAAAGCCATTGTTTAATGCCCTGATCTTGTCTTAGGATTTCTCTGTCTTCCTTCAGGCCACTAGCTCAGCCACAGCACAGGCAGCTGAGTGCTCAGCGCTCGCCCAGGGGTGGTGGGACAGCCCGGGGTCCCCCCGCTGCTCCCCAGGACCCCGAGCAGCCCCCGGGGCACGAACCGCCTGGCCAGAGCCCTCGGGGCCAGCCAAGTGCCTTCCTGCCGGGACAGCACCACCAGGAGAGAGGGTCAACAGTCAGCTTTCAGTTTGTCTAAGGAATTGTCAATTTTGGTCAAAGTCTTTTTGATGCGCAGGGCTGTCAGTCTGGCCGAGGGGTTCTGGTACCAGCACTCCTTCATCAGCTTGGCAAGGGACGTCAGCGTCTGGGAGAGAGCAAAACCACACAGCACGGTCAGGCACCAATAACAGGCCAGGGGAGCACTGCCCGGGGCCAAGCCCTCACACAGAGGGGTTTTACTGCCTAATGGACACCCCATTTTCAGAGTTTCCTGCTATTTATCAAATACAGAGCTTTCACGTTCTGAAAAACTCCTGAAGTCTGATACCTTGATTAAACCAAGAGCACAAGTGGCCCATGGGCTGACTGGAGTGACCAGCCAGTGCAGCTTTAAACAATGGAGTGTGGGGTTTTTTTTCTAATTAAACAATGGAGTGTGGGGTTTTTTTTCTAATTAAACAATGGAGTGTGGGGTTTTTTTCTAATTAAACAATGGAGCGTGGGGTTTTTTTCTAATTAAGCAATGGAGTGTGGGGGTTTTTTTCTAATTAAGCAAACGCTACACAGAATTTCTCTTCAATGAACCCAACTCCTGCAGACCCACGAAGGCAGCTGAGAAGGTACAGAAGTTCTGCCTGTGATTTCTTCATGCCCAGCAAGATTTAACTGGCTGGGCTCCCAGCACGGGGCACAGCTCCACCCCAAACCTCAGAGATGGGCCCTCTGCCCTGCCCAGCCCTACAGATTTCAAACTGACTTCCACAGCTGCAGGGGTAAGGACAAAACAGCTGGGCAGCCTGGAGAGGCCAGACTGACACTGATGAAGGAATAAACTTGAGCAGCAGACTTTCAAAGAGAACAACAGCCCATCTTGCAGGCAGGAGAGGCCAGCATTCTGTTGTGTGTGCTGTAAGCCACAGAAAGCCCTGGACTGGCTTCTCTCCCCTTCCCTTCCCACAGAGGGGGAACAACCACCAGGAAAAGCAGCTGTAAGATTTTGGTAACTCATGCTCCTAAAGGCTGATGTGTGACAGGCTCAGGACCTGGCAGTGCTCAGGTTGCTCAGTGCCCCCCAGCCAGGCCAGCACATCCCACCCCCTGCACAGGTGACACTGCTGACAGGGCCCACCCAGACCATCCCCCCAGACAGTGACAACTGAAAAAGCTCCCGTGGCTGTGCCACAGCAACACCAGCACCACACTGACCGGGTCTGAGAACCATCTGTTGGGAATGTTGGGCCTCTGCTGATCCACACAGACCACTTTCCTCATGTCTTCAAAACTGGGATCGTTGGGAACCAAGTCGTAAAAGGGTGGCTTGTAGTCTTCCACAATACCTGGTGAGACACAAACAGACAACACTCAGTGACTGTGTGAGTGAACAGCATTTCTGCAGGGAACACATAAGCCACCTGTCTAAGAGGCACAAAAATCCTTTAGAAGTCAACCCTATCGAATCATGCAGCCTGTGAACAACAGAACAGCACTCACTGCCCCAGAACAGCTTTTTCTGCTCAAAATGTTAATTAATTAGCTTATATTGCAAGTCCACAGAGTATGAGCTACACTCACTTTGCAGATGCTGGAGCTGAAAGGATGAGAAGTAAATCCCTTGCCCAAAAGGACATGTTGTGTAACAGATGCAGCTTTTCTGCCTACCAAAAACTGGGATTTCTACCAGCAAATGCAAAAATGTAAGGTCTGCACTGGGGTTTTTAACAGGCCCAACACACACTTAGGTGCTTTTGTAATTCCTCAAAGAGTCCAGCAAGTATGTCAGCACCCACAGACCCTCAAGCTGGTGCTTCAAAACATTTAATTCCTTGTTATGAAAACAGTAAAATGCCCAGTGTAACTGGCACCACATGCCACCACAAAGCCAAACACCGAGAGCCCGTGGCACGCAGGAGCTCAGTGCATCTTCATAAAGCCACAGGCTGGTTTGGCTTGGGAGGGACCTCACAGCCCATCTCATTCCACCCCTGCAATGGGCAGGGACACTTTCACTATCCCAGGTTGCTCCAATCCCCATCCAGCCTGGCCTTGAGACCAACAACGTGGCCAAAACAACCTGTCCTGGGGTCTGGCACTGGAACCAGAGTTAGTGTGTGTGTGCTCCCCCAGCCCGCTGACAGAGCACTGCCAGGCTGGAGCCCCTCTGCTGCTCCCCAGCACACACCTGCAGCTCTGCCTCCTCAGTGCATCAGCCTCACAAACCATCTCCAGGGAGCACAACGTTCTCAGGAAGCCAATTTACAAAGTGGTGTTCAAAGACAGGCATCTGGGTCAGCGGTGTGGAAAAGCCAGAGCTAATGAGGCCCCCAGTGCCCAGCAGGAACATCAATGGCTGCTGCTGACAGCTGGGACCAACACACTGAAATCTGCTGTCCCACAGCCAGACACAGATCCAGGAGAATCTCTGCTGCTTTGGACACCCTGAAGCTGAAAAGAGGTTCTCAATCTTTCCTACAGCAGCTGAATTTTAGTTTTCCTATTCTATTGGAGATGAAGATAGAAGTCCCATCGATATTCCTGTGCATAGTCCTCAAAAATCTGTAAACCCCTGTCTGAGATGATTAGTCAAGAAGGGAATCAGTCTTCAGGAAATCCAAGTGCCTTGGAGAATAGAAGGGTGATTGGGAGACCTGGTACCCAAGCAAGCTCCCATGAGAAGCACTGGGCAGCCTGCAGAGTTTGCCTGGTGCTGTTCCAGCACGGACACAGGACAAAGAACATGTGCTGTGTAAAGCAGCATCACCCACCCTGTGCTCAGAGCAGTTCCCACCTGCATTTACCAAACATCCCCTGCTGGGCTGAATTCCTGTCTTCACCCTTCTCCTGCCTCACCCCAGAGCCCAGTTTGCTGTGAGTCCTCAGGAACACCACCCCTCTGCCCTCGCTGCCACGCCTGTCCTGCAGGTAAAGCCAGGGCTTTGCAGGAGACAAATTCCCAAACCCAGCTGTGTCACACAGCTCTGAACACACTCCCAGGGCCACGAGCACATTACAGATGAACTTTATCACTGCAGAGAGTGTCTGGCTCCAATTCACTACTGTCATGTGGTCTTTCCCAAGCCCAGGGCACAGAAGTGCACAGAAGACACGCAGTACTGAAGACAAAGGAAGCAGGGCTGGCCTTTACTCCAGTAGTGCCTGTGGAGTGCTCTGAGCTGCTGTGCAGCCCCGTGGGAGCCCCCAGCCCTGCAGCAGCCCTCAGTGGTGCCAGGAGCCACTCACCCTCTGTCCCACAGCGTGGCACTGACCCGTGACACGCTGCCCTCGCCCACTGCCCGGGGACACCCGGGTCCTGCAGCTCAGCCCCTGCTTCCTGCACGGCCTGCAGGTGACTTCTGTCTTAAAGCCCATCCCATCCCAGCCCTGCCAGGGCAGGGACACCTCCCACTGTCCCAGGCTGCTCCAAGCCCCAGTGCCCACCCTGGCCTGGGGCACTGCCAGGGATCCAGGGGCAGCCACAGCTGCTCTGGGCACCTGTGCCAGGGCCTCACCTCCCTCACAGCCAAGAACAACTTCTGCCCAATGTCCCACCCAGCCCTGCCCTGTGGCAGTGGGAAGCCATTCCCTGTGTCCTGTCCCTCCAGCCCTTGTCCCCAGTCCCTCTCCAGCTCTCCTGGAGCCCCTTCAGGCCCTGCCAGGGGCTCTGAGCTCTCCCTGGAGCCTTCCCTTCTCCAGGGGAACATTCCCAGCTCTCCTGGAGCCTTCCCTTCTCCAGGGGAACATTCCCAGCTCTCCTGGAGCCTTCCCTTCTCCAGGGGAACATTCCCAGCTCCCCCAGCCTGGCTCCAGAGCAGAGGTGCTCCAGCCCTGGGAGCAGCTCCATGGCCCTCAGCTGACTTTAAGCCCAGCTTGTCCTGTGCATGCACAAATCTCACTGCCCCACCCAACACAAAGCCTGGCAGCAGCTCCAGCCTCGCACAGGAACGACAACACACACCAGGGTTCCTCGGAGCAGGAACCACCTTTGAGCTTCTGGTGCTACTGTCATTGTGGAACAAGAGCCCTGGGAACAACCCTGACAATCCCCAAGGATCTGAGCTGTGAGTGCCAGGCACCAGGCAAGCACCAAACCAAGGGAGCACATTCCAGGAGCAGGGGACCCTCCAGGGAACAGCACTGCTGTACTGAAGGGAGGCAAACAGGGCTTTGGGGACTGAAATCACATCCTGAGCACTGAGAAAACGCTGGCTGGCTCCTGGCGCAGCACACAGACAACACACAAGTACTTGTTTGTGCCAAAGGAGCTTCCTATCACATTTTCCTCCTCTACTAAACGAGAAAATACCAACAACCACTGTGTCACCTGGAGGACCATTTGGTATGTTTTTAAAAAATAAAAAAATTAAAAGAGAATAAATAAATAAAAATTAAAAACTACCAATCTTAGTAGTCATAACAAGTGCCAGGTGTCTGTGAGCTGCAGCACTGAACCAGGCCTAGTCACTGGAAGGCTGTCCAGGAGCCCAGGAGAGCACAGGGAGCTGATGAGTGCCTCTGCCCCCCCAGACACCACCACACCCCTGCTCTGCAGCCTCACTCCCCATGCCAAAGTCTCACTGCAAAGCAAACAGGGTTATCAGAGTGACCACCTGACTAGCAATGATTCCCACACAGTTCAGTGCACAGAGGTGAGGGAAGATGTTTACTCCATCCCAACCAGTGCAAAGGCATGGAATTACTGACAGCAACAGCAGGAGTACAGTGTAACTATTCTGTACAATTAGTATCCCCAGCACCTGAAACTTCACCTGTCCTGAGGTGACCAATGCAGAGACAGACCTGCATCACCTTCAGTTTTTCCACGGTGGCACTGAGCTCAGTCAGAATGAAATTCCCCTACAAGCAGGTAGGTCTGCAGTCCCATGAGCTCCACACCAACCTGGTGAAGCTGCCAGCACCGTCCACCCTTGCTTGTTCAAGAGCAGCTCAGGTGAAGCCTATTGCTGCAGCAATATCTGTGTCCAGTACCAGAACTGCATCTGTGCACGGGCCACTGCTGCATCCCAACTCAGTAAAGAAAAGCAGTCCTGAATTCTGAGACCTTCTGCACTTCCTGTATGTTTTCTTTCTCTCCTTTAGGGTTTGTCACGAGAAACAGACACCTACAAATACTCACTATGGTTTAACGGCACAAGGAAGAACAGAGACTTTGTGATCTAAGATTTTAACTTAGCCATTTGGTATGAATTAGAATTTGGTATGAATTAGAATTAGGGGGACTCTCTTCTCTGCCTTATCAGAAATGGCAGCAGGATTCAGCCACTGGGGTACTCAGTGTGTACCCAACACACCAAGAGCTTCCTCAGTGTCTCAGGAATCAAACCACAGGTTTGTGTGTGGTCTGTGTGCGCTCCTGGGCACAGTGGTGGCAGGTGCCCTGCCATGAAGGCCCAGGTGCTCAGCTGGGGCAGGGGAAGGAGCCCCCAGCACTCACCGTTGCTGACCATGCGCCTGGCCACCTCCCAGAGCACCAGGCCAAAGGCCCAGATGTCCACACGCTTGTAGGAGTCGAAGCAGTCAGCCTGGATGCTCTCGTCCAGCACCTCGGGGGCCATGTAGCGCTTGGTGCCCACGCGGGGGTTGTTCCCCACGTCCAGCTGGTTTGTGCTTTGGGAATGCATAACTGCCAGGCCTGGAGGACACAAAAAACAAGGCACTGTTGAGTCCCCTTCAACTGCAGCAGCACACACTTCAAGGCCCCAGGAGCAGCGACCCCGTCAGATGGTGTCAGAAAGAGAAGGAGCCACGGGCCCAGCTGTCCAAGGACCAACGGGGTCAGCTCCAAACTGGCCAGCAAAACCAGCCCCCGAGGCTGCAGACAGGCCCACTATCTCCTAAGGGGTTATCATCAAGCATTTTATTGCACTCTTGCAAAACGCTGCCGTGGAGTGTTTTGCAGCCACTGGATGTCCCCAGCACGCCGGGCACGGATGCGCAGAGGCCAAACAGCTGCTGCTCGGGAGAAAACAATTTTACACGGCATTCAAATTTATTTATAGACCTTTTGGGTAGGTGGATACACCCCATCTGTGGGGAAGGGAGGAGAAAAACACTGCACCAAGGATACACACAAGTTAAAAAAATAAAGCTGCAAAACGAAAAACACCGTATTTGCAGCAGCCTGAAAAATAAACATCCTCAAGCAGATCTAAAATGAGTCAGACAAAACCACTCTACCTGGTTTCTACTAATTACTAAACATTTAAGCAGAGAACATTACGTGAGGGACTAAATTACTGTAAATTTGGAAACACACAGAGCACTCATCTGGCCACGGTAAACAGAGAGCACTGCAAATTGAGCAGCAGTGGGTGCACGGCAGAGCCCAGCCACAGAGCGGGCGACCAAACTCTCCCTAATTTCCTCAGCAAATCTAAGAATGACATACACTATTTGCATTTAACAGCAGTTTATTTTAGGTGAACCTTAAAAGGCTTTTTACCTCAGCCCCACAAAAACTAACCTGTCACCAGATCATTCATTTGCTTTTCCTTCCAAAGAACAGTCTGTTCTTTAACGTAACAAAAATTTGGAAAATACTTTCCTACAATTCAAGTGCACTTCAAGATATTTCAAGCTGGTAAGAATATGCTTATGGCACCTCTAGAAAGATCACAGAACACTTTGGGTTGTAAGGGATCATAAAGTTCATCCAGTCCCACCCTGCCATGGCAGGGACACCTCCCACTGTCCCAGGCTGCTCCAAACCCCAAGCCTGGCCTTGGGCACTGCCAGGGATCCAGGGACAGCCACAGCTGCTCTGGGCACCTATGCCAGGCCCTCACCTCCCTCACTGCAAAGCACTCCTTATATTTAATGTAAATTGACCCTCTTTCAGTTTCAAACCACCTCCCCTTGGCCCATCACAACCAGCACTGCTAAAATGTTTGTCCCCACCCTCTTTAGGGACACCCGATGTACCATCTCACGACCCCGGACTGATGAGATGTCTGCTCCCAGATCCAAGTACTTTTATCAAATATTCACACACACACATATACTTCTACATACTATTTTAAATTCATATTAGATTATATTACACAGTGTGTATGGTTTACAGCTTTTCTTTTAAAAAAGCTTGCAACAGCAAACTAAAGTTAGAAACTACATTTCCTGGCCAACTCTGAAAATGTTAGGACCTCGGAGAACACTTCACTAAAAACCATAAAACTTCATCCAAACTGAGCAAAACAGATTCCAGAGGGCGACAGGTCAAGGTTTACAGCTGAGGGAGGCAAGTCAGCATCCCACACACCACAGACCAAGGAGGTGGGGCAGTGGGGCCAGGGGACAGAGTGTGGTAACCTGTTCCCATCACAGAGGCATCCCAGCTGTGTGGGAGAGCCTGCTCCACTCCAGGGGCTCCCAAAGCACAAGGAACTGAGGGGCACTGAGCTCATGGCAGAGCAGCTCCTGCTGTAAGATCCCAGCTCCTAAAAAGGAACACCCTGGTTTGACAAGACCCTTCTAGCACACTGCAGGATCTGCTGCTTTGGCACAGCCCTACGTGCTGCCCACCCTGAGAGTTGCTCAGTCAGACCCAGCATCAGGCACGTGCTCTGCTCTGGAAGGACAAAGGCACGACTTCTCCCCAGCCTGACAGACTGAGCAGGAGTGACATCCACTCCTGCACTTTGTCACCCAGCTTCTGCTTAGCCAGAGCACATGTGAGGCAGCCAGTGCTGGTGCTGCAGCTCCTGGTGCTGGGGGGCCACGGGCCAGAGCAGCTCCACACCCTGAGAGGAGGAGGCCAGAGCGTGGAAACAAGACAGAGCCTCACAGAAGAAAGGGCATGAATGCATGCCAGAGGCAACAAATTCTTTGGTGAATCTCCCTTACAGAGGAGGAACATAGGAAAAATGTGACAGAAACATGTCTAAGGAGCACACATTAAAAAAAAGTAACATTTAACCACCATAAAAACTAATCAAGAAGTGTTTACTGCTGTGCTCTCTTGGAAGAAACATCTGAAACCTCTAGATAAATAGTGTAAGAGATTTCACTGTACCAGTGCCATGTCAATCAATGCCAGGATGTGCTGCCCCTCTACAGAGTGAACTACAAATTTATTTAAAAGCCAGTCTCTGACGCTTTGTATTTTCAATTTACTGCTCCATTTGTTACTATTCCCACAGCAATTTTCCAGAGGCCCAAGTATGTGGCTTCCACGTTTTCTGTGTCTCTATCTCAAATCCCTAAGGCACAAGTGACAGAAACTATGCAGCAGAATTGTTATTTTAAAAATCCCCATCTCCTGATACGCTTTTTGCCTAGGCAATAGTGCCCCAATACTGTTCTACCACTCTTTTCTCCCTTGTCTCCAGACAAAAGAAAAAAAAGTTACTGTCAGACATCCCTCCGAGGCGTGAAGATGCCACACTGCTGTGACCGCTCCTCAGCACCCCGTGCCTCAACCCCAAAGCAGCTGGTCCTGGGAGGCACAGCTGGCACAGAGCGCTCTGCACGGCTGCAGCTGGACAGAGCCCCTGGGCAGCGAGCACACGGCTCGGGCTGGCCGCGGGAGGACAGGCACTGCCCCAGACACGGGGTGCGATCCCGGCTCGCGCTGGGATCGGGAACGGGATTGGGATTGGGATTTAACTGCGGGAACCGGGACACGGCCCGCGGCCCGGCCGGCCTGCAGCGCCGCCTGGCGGCCGCGGCGGGCACTGCGGGGAGCGGCGGCCGGGGGGCAGTGACAGGGCAGGCGGGGTCACGGCGGGGTCACGGCCACCCCCGGGGTCACTGCGGGCACACGGACACCCCATGGGGTCACTATGGCTCACGGACACCCTACAGGGTCACTATGGCTCACGGACACCCTACAGGGTCACTATGGCTCACGGACACCCTACAGGGTCACTATGGCTCACGGACACCCTACAGGGTCACTATGGCTCACGGACACCCTACAGGGTCACTATGGCTCACGGACACCCCATGGGGTCACTATGGCTCAGGACACGCCCCACAAGGTCAGGGTCTCAGGACACCCTGCAGGGCCCCTATGGCTGAGGGACACCCTACAGGGTCACTATGGCTCAGGACATTCCATGGGTCACTATGGCTCCGNTCAGGACACCCTGCAAGATCCCTATGGCTCAGGACACCCTACAGGGTCACTATGGCTCAGGACATTCCATGGGTCACTATGGCTCAGGACACCCTGCAAGATCCCTATGGCTCAGGACACCCTACAGGGTCACTATGGCTCAGGACATTCCATGGGTCACTATGGCTCAGGACACCCTGCTCCCAGGGCACACCACCCCACGGGGTCACTGTGGCTCAGGACACCCCGCAGGGCCCCTGTGGCACAGGACACCCTGCTCCCAGGGCACAGCACCCCCGGCCCCTCCAGCCACAGCCTGCAGGACCTGTCTCTGTGCAGCCCCCCCGGGGTCAGGCTCTGTGCAGCCCCCCGGGCCGGGCTCCGTGCAGGGCAGGGGCAGGGCTCACCCAGGTCGGCGATGCAGCACTGCCCGTTCTTCTTGACCAGGATGTTCTTGCTCTTGAGGTCGCGGTGGGAGATGGCGGGCTTGCCCTGCGTGCCGAAGATCTCGATGTGCAGGTGCGCCAGGCCGCTGGCGATGGACAGCACGATGCGCAGGCAGCTCACCGTGTCCAGCGTGGTCAGCTGCAGGTAGTCGTACAGAGAACCCATCTCGTGGTAGTGTGTGATCAGCCACAGCTGCGTGCTCGAGTTCCTGGAAGTCATATCTGATGCAATAAAACCTAGTGGGAGAGGGAGAAGGAGAAACAAGAAAATGAACTGGCAGGGCTCCCTCAAGACTCCCCGAGAAAAGCAGCTCAGTTAGTCGGAGCAGGGTGCTGATAATGCCACGATAATTGTGATAATTGTGGGTTTGACCCCCTACAGACCATCCACCCAGGAGTGGGACTGGATCCTTGGGGGTCCCCTCCAGCCCTGAATATCCTGTGGTAAGGTGAATCAGCACTGCTGGCCCCTCCTGCAATGCACAACTTGTTCAGTTACAACTGCACTGCAGACCACTGCAGGTTCCACTGTGGTGAAATCAAAGCCAGCAAATGCTGGAACTCTAACTCACATCTATTCTCAAGAACCCATTTATATATTTGTCAGTCACACCAAAAAACTACTTGTTAGGACCACACACTTTAAAACACTTTTTCCTTCTTTTTGGAGGGCTTGGGGGTGGGGATGTTCCCAGTCAAACAGAAAGACCCCAAGTCTGTAGCACATTTGCTGCTGCCCACTTGAGAGGGAAAGCAGAAACACCTCAAACATCTAGCCATGAACAACCACTTCCATTTTTAGAGCCCACAGCCAGCCAGTGCAGGCTGCTGAGAAAAGGGTTAAATGTGTAGCCCAACCACAATGATCTTCTATAAATAAACAGAAAATTTTCTGTTCAAAATTCAGGAACCTCAAGAACTGTCTTCAGAAATGGCATGTCTTAAAACTGAACCCCAAATTCAGGGGAAGATCCCCTCCTGTCACCTCTGCATATATCCAGATCGTGACCTCAACAGCTTTAGCTGGGAACAACAAAAGTTTTATTCCCAAATCAAATTAACAAACCATGTTTACGTAAAGCTCACAAACATTTGTCAGAAAGAACACCCACGGCTTTCTCCCCTAAAGTCAGACCTGTGCACAATGGGAGATTTCTCTAATCTGTGATATTGTTTAATACTGCACCTAGAAATGTCTCTAAAATAGCCAACAAGTTTGACAGTTATCAAGACAGACTAAACACAGGCAAAGCACCAAGGGAAATATGCAATGTAATTTCACCCAAGTCATTTGCTCCCTTGGGAAGTTCAATACTTCACATTTCAGGAGGCCACCAAATTATTTTTGTAGTAACAAAGGAACTGCTTCAGGAAACACACAAATGTCTAGCAGGGTGAGCTAGAGCCAAGGAACATTCTCTGACAGGAAGCAAGAATAAGGATCTGAAGGAAAAGTAATTGAAGACAGATTTTGGGTGAAGCAGTGTCAGCACACAGAAAATGTGCAGCTGCTTTTATTTCCAGAGGTGGCACACCGGTGACAGAAGGGCACATCTGTCAGGAACCAAAGGGCTGCTTAAACCTCAGGCATGGCCCAACACAACAAAGCCACTTTCCCAGTTGTCAGACCCAAGCACATCAGGTACGAGCGATGCACAAGGTTCATTTCCTTTCCTATTTACAGGGAAAAAGAGGCATCATGCAGCTATAGCTGAAGTTCAAACACCAACAGAGCTTATTCTCACCCTGAGCAGAATAGTTAAACAGAAGAGAATACTGGATTCATACTGCACTTTACTCAGCCATAAGGCAAAGTATTCAAATCCCTAAATCTTATTATAAACTCCTCCTCACCCTTTCTCCCTCCATTTCTGCAGGGAAACTGAGATCACAACCCAACACAGATCCACCAGAGCTTCCCCTGACACACTGTGCAGGACCCTGCAATGAGAGCTGCAGGAGCCAGTCCCTTCCACGGGGCTCTGTGGCACCTCCAGTGTTTTCTGTGTGCTCAGCTGCCAACACCTGACTCATCTGGTTATTAACTGCTTCCTGCTGGAATATTGCAGAGCAACAAGTCACAGCTGCTATAACACATTGCCCATTTCAGACTCAGCCCCTCCTGGAAGTCTCTCCCTGAAAATCTCTCTTCAGCTATTTATCCCAACACAAGAACTGGAGGCTGTGAGCTGCCTGGTGAGCGTGCAGTGCTTCACAGGTGACCTGTCCAGGTAACTCACCTTTACACCACGATACAGAATGTGCTTGTCCTACTTACCTAAAATATTCTCATGCCTCAGCAGCACAGTGTTGTACAGCTCAGTTTCCCTGAACCAGGATTTTTCATCCCTAGAAGAGAAGATCTTCACAGCAACATTTTCTCCTTGCCACTGACCCCTCCAAACTTCTCCGTAACGGCCCTTTCCTGGTGGGGGAAAAGCACAGGAGCAGCTGTCAGCTACCAAAGAGCCCTCAGCAGGCAGAACTGGACTGCCATGGTCTGACCACCCCTGCATGCACTTCTTACCCACTGGGGTCACAGCATCCCTCCTTCTCCCTGTCTGCTTTGACTGCAGGTGTGAGTGTGGATCTCCCCTCCCTGCACACCAGTGCAGCACAGAGGGGCTGAACTGGGAGCTGTCACCACCCAACCACCAGCAATGAAAGTGCTTTTGCAGCTGAGGTGACTTCGGCAGCACAGGGCAAGGTCAGAGCTGTGAATTCTGCAGTGAGTAGGGCAGGTAGGAAGGAAATGTAACGCTGGGGATAGAGCCTTTACATTTCTATTCCACCATCAGCCCTTGCAGAAACACAAAATGATAGTTTAAAAAAACCAAAAACCCAAACCCATCCACAACCAAAAAAAGGATCAGAAAAACCACCAACCCCACCAAAACCAAGCCCTGTGCTGTGGAGATCAGGACACACTGTCTGCAAGCCAAGCTCTTTATCCCAATAGCTTCCTCACCTCTTCAGTGCCTGCACAGCATCTTGGCTCAATGTCAGTGCCTCCAGGTATCTTTGACCCAAATGCTTCCTAAACTCAAATTTTAACACTGCTCAATTATTAATAAAAATATGCTGAAGAGAAATTTAATGAATCCTTAAAATTAATACTAAAGTCCTACAAAAAACTAAACACCCACAAGACACTGACCTACACACTCCACAAGTGTGATCTGGCGAGCCACCGTTCTTTGCACCAAGAAAGGAAGTCCAGAGCCACTTCCAGATGTGCAGGAATGGTCCAACAGATCCTGTTCAGAAGGAAAACCAGAAGTCAGAACCCATGAGAACCCCCATTTTTCCCTGTTTACATGCACAGAGTACAGGTTACATTACAGCTCGGGGGTATCTGTGGCTCTGGGGATGCCCTTTGGTCACCCAGGGTCAAAGAGCATTTGTTTAGTAAGTCATTATTTGTTAGTAAGTGTAGGAAATATATGACAATAGATGTCTGTGCACTGGAAGCCCACTCCTGGCCTACCAGCTATCCTCTCTCATGAGATCCCACCCTTTTTCAGCACTTCACTCTTCTTTTACTTACCTTATGTGCTCTCAGTTCTGTTTCTGATACCTATTCAAGCTTGATGAAGGTATTTAAAACCAAAACCAGTTTTCATATAAACAAGGTGAGGGGATTTACCAGCATCACCTACACAAGATTTGCCATTGATACTCCAGAAAAATTTCTGTAACAAATCTTTCTTAAAAGCTTTATCAGTTTCTGGTATTTTTAGTGCACAGAAAGCAGACTTTGAGCTGTAAGCTTATAATAAACATGAGAGAGATCCTGATTGAATGTTAAAATCCCATTAGCCTTGTAAAATGCTAATGCCCAGCTACTTTTACAGCCAGGAGTTTTGCATTAGTTCAAAGCATTAACAACTATTGCCGGACTCTTTCTTTACAAAGGAAAATAGGATAAAAAAGCCCAAGTGTAATCAACTTTCTATTACTTCCAGAAAACTGCATTGCTGTGCTTGAACCAGATATCCATGAAATCTCATTTCTTCTAACAACCTCTTAACGAGTGCTCAAGAAAAAGATAATCTAGGAGTGACAGAGACCACCTCACTTCTTAACATGAACTGAGGGCGCATTTTCCTTCACGCCTGCATCAGAGGCAAAACAAAAGCAACAAAACCAAAAATACACTCCCAAACTTATCTACAGCAACTGTGAAAACAAGATTTGAAGAGGCCAGAGCTCCTTCCATGCCCACTAAGCAGCTTAGGGCTTTAAGCACTTGCTACACTGCAGAGACTAATCCTAAATGTAAACCTACCTAATGTGTGACAAAACCAGGGGCTTAAAACACAATGGAGAAGAAAAATCTGGAATCTAGAAGACTTGCTGTTTAGATGAACGTTTAGGCACAGGAACTGCCAACTAATTACATTTTGTGCATCAGGCACACTGGGAGGCAGAGCAGCAGCACTGAGGCTCTGACTGCTCCACCAGACCAAGCCCTCACAGCTCCCAGCTCCTCACAGCTCTTTGAAACAGAACTTGGATTTATTCTTCGCAGGTTTTGTCACCATTTCCAAGTAACATTAAATAACTGGAAGTACAGAAGGTTTGCAAATGGCTTGAAATGATCTTGCACAGATCAGACAGAAGAGCTGGTAAAAGCTGGAAGTCAGGGCTTAGGGACAGATCACCAGTTGCACACACACCTGGGCCATGGTGGATACATCAAGACCGGCCCTTTTAAACCAGTAACACGGAATCAAACCTTGTGGGCTGATTAAAGAGAGCCAAAGGCATTGCAAAAAAAAAGGAAAAAAAAATATGAAAAGACATAGGCCACTCTTCAACCCTGCAGTGAAAGCACGTTATGGTGGGAGAGCACCAAGACAGAAAATGCTTTCCAGCCTCTTAATGTTGGGGACATTTTATCTCAGCAATGCAAGAAGAAAACTCTGCACTGCTTAAGAACAAACACTCCATCTGCCTGAAGCTTTACTTGCTCTGCTCAGATAAAGTGAGGGACAGCTGCTGGGACATTTGTGCTCTGGCCTCAGGGAAGGGGGAAGGGACAGTCACCCTGCAGAAAGGGAACACTTCCCAGCTCATTATATTTTCTAGAGACCTCATGAGCAAGAGCATATTTTGAAAACTGAGCTTTGAGTAAGCACTGCACCTTTATTAGAGCTCCCACTGCTCTTCCATCAACCAAATGTGACTGATACCCCAGAGTCCTGCTACCGAGATCATGGCAGTCAGGTTTTAAACGTCAAAATTATCTGTATTTTCTTTCTCACCTAACATCACATCATTTCCAACCCTTCAGGTTGCTGTGTATCAAACATGCAGCACAGCTCTCCACCTCTCCCATTACTTCAGGCCACCCAACAGTCAGGCACACTCTGTCTTGATGTGCTGACACTGTTTCCAGGAACACAAACAGTTCAGAGTGACTCTCCAGGTTAAAGGACCTACACTTGCCAAACCCATCTTTTGGCTAAAATTCATTAACACTGCAGTTTTGGGAGCACAGGAACTGCACCACTCAAGTCCTGAGGCCAAATGGCACCTCCTGGCAGCAAAACGTGCTCTTAGTGATGTGTCCACACAGAAGGAAGAGACACAGGCAGGTCACTTACTGCCAACGTGCTGTCCCCCACGTTGGAGGCAATGAGGCCCTCGATTGTGCCATACTCTGCATCCCTAGAATTGAGCCTCTCCATGTGGTTTTTCTGTATTCTCCGTATGATCAGCACAGCTACTGCAGAAAAAACTATCAACACCACCACAGGAGCCAGGATAACGATGATTAGTGTTTCCATGCTGTAACCTGCAGCTTCTCCTTGAAAGGTTTGCCCTTGGAAAAGAGGGAGGAAGGGAAGAAGTGTGAAAAGAGAGAGAAAAAAACGAATTTTCAGATTCCCAGAGAAAGTCTTCAAACCC
This sequence comes from Sinosuthora webbiana, assembly GCA_013397395.1. Lineage (NCBI taxonomy): Eukaryota > Metazoa > Chordata > Aves > Passeriformes > Sylviidae > Sinosuthora > Sinosuthora webbiana. The sequence goes on along the minus strand of VXBN01009785.1, from coordinate 434,727 downwards.
ATTAGCACTGACACCAACCCTTACCTGGTACCCACCCAGCGTGACAGAGAGGCCGTGGCACAGGCAGGTGTGAGCACACCTGCAGGGTGTCCTGTCCCTGTGGAACAGCACAGTCCCCACCTGCACCCAGCCACTTCTCACAGGCAGTGCCTCCATCCTGACCCCAAGCCCACACTGCAGCCCCCTCCCTGCCCCAGCCACAGGGACCAGCCAAGCCCTGGGCACCAGAGGTGTGCCAGCAGGCCCCAGGCTGGGGACCAGGGCACAAAGGGTGTCCTGTTCCTGTGAAACCCTTCCTTCAGGCAGCCCTGGAGCCACCTCTCTGCCAGCACAGCAGAGCAAAGCCAAGCCCTCCTCTCTCTCCAGACACACGGGTGCTGAATGAGGCTCTCACCTTTGGACGAGGGCAGCTGGGCAGTGATGTTCATGTTGCACAGGTGTCCCTGGCAGCACTCCACGGCCTGGTTGGGGGATGGAGGCGTCTTGCACGTCATTTTCCGTTGCTCATAGACCTGGAAGCAGCCTTTCTGGTAAACCTTAGCCCCGTCATTGATGCTGAGGGAGGAGAAGCAGCGCTGGCCCTGGCAGCGGTCCCCGTTCCCACAGGACGTGCCCTCACACACACACTCGTAGGGGATCATCTTCAGCTTCCGTTCGTCATCTGCCAAAGGAAGAGTCCGGCAAAAACATCATCCTGCTCTTAACAGCTTCAGTCAGAGGTGATGAAATCATAACACAATAAAACCTGCTCAAGGGAAGTGATGTTGTTTTCAGGTAGTGCTGAAGAACCAATAAGTAGGAGGTAACAATTCTAATTCAGCAATTTCAGCATGACAAAGGTATGTCACAGCAGACACAGAGACCTCTCTCAAGTAAGTTAAAATTTAAAACAAGAAAACCAAGTTACTCCCAGAAAGCTTTTATTCAATGTTTTCCAAAGGCTGTTTGTGAAGCAGCAAAGTTGCAAGTATACATCTTTCAGGAGCTCATCTCTCAAAACATCCAAGAGATGTTCAAATGAACCATTCCTGCCCTTCCATGGCACTGGAAATACTATTCCCCTTTTTCTGAGGCAAACCTTGAACACACTTTTTGTGTCAGAAAAGCCTCACGTGCACACAGCTGTGTTAACCAGTGTCAGAGGTCACTGTGCACACTCAAGGCCCTCACTGGAGCAGCCATGGGAGAGTCACCAAACACCACACTGCAAACTCTGAGCCCACACAACACTCACCTTGCCAGCTCGGAGATGGGAACGCCATCACCATCAGCACAGGGAGAATCATCACTCCATCAACCACCCTGGAGCTGCAGAGAGGAGAGACATCAGAGTTCTGTAAGCTTCCACTGCTGTCCAAAAATGCAACCACCCCAAAAGCAGCGTTCAGCAATGTCTTTCATCAGTTCCTTACACAAAACACAATCCAGTGTTGACTGGTCTCCTTTTTAACCCTGTCTTGTTTCCTAAATACTTTCCTTCACTTATAAAATCCATGCATTTACTGCAATATCTTTTCAGATTCACAGAGACACCACATGCAACTACCGTGTACATACAGAGGCTTCTAGTAGGGAAATGTGAACCCTCCCAGCACCAACAGGAATGTAATACAGGTGATACATTCTTTAAGCCAGTTATTAAAAAGCTAAATTACTGAGAAGGTGGTCTGTAAAACTGTATTTTCTGGGCTTTGAGGGGAAACAGAAAAGATCTCCACCAGAAAACTCAGAATAACTTCCATTAACTGGCAAAAGCCGTTGCTGGATGGCAAGAAGAAGATGGAGATGTATTTAAGATGCTGCTCTCTGAGGAGTAATTTCCCAGTTTCAGTTGCTTCTCCAAGGATTTTCCTTGTGATGGCCCAAGTCCATTTCCCTGCTGCTGAAGACAGGTAACTACACCTTGTGCAAGGTTCAGGCTCATTCCAGCATAAAGCAGAGGCACACACTCCCTCTAAAACAGGAAATAAAGGAGTGAATTTGCCTTTGTATTTCCAGTCTTTGCCTTGACACTTGGTCTTTACAAGAAAATAACAGACCACTCTTTACTCTGCTTTTTACAGTGAAACAAAGCTTCTGAATAGAAACTTTTTTGCAGTTTCTTAGGATTTAACCCAACAGACAGGGCTGGTGACTCAGAATGGTTTGTCTGTCCTGTGCTGGTCAGTTCCTACACAGACTCTCTGGCCTAGTCACACAGAACAAAATCCCAGTCAAAAGCAGCAGCAAGCAGTAGGTGCAAACCAAAGTTCCCCTTGACAAGCCACTGAGCCATTGCCACGCTCCTTATGTGCAGGTATTTGTCTTCATTTTTCAGATTTAATTCTAATTGAAGCAGATGAAAATTGGAAATAAACCTGATATTGCCATTTTCCTTTCAGATCTCTTCTGTTGTGCCTTTTCAAATCATTAGCACTTCTTAAGTGCTCAGTGATGAAAGCCAAGCCATTACTTCTGTATTTATTTCCTGACATGGATTTGTTTCCAGTAATTGATCCGTCATCAGTTAAAATGATCATAAATTTCTGACCCAAGTACTCAGTTTTTGCCTTCACAGAAAGGCCCAGGCAGCTCTGACCACATCATCTCCCAGAGCAACACTGTCCCTTCCCAAGACCCATTCCCCAGGGCAGCTTCCCTTCCTCATCCCTGACACAGCCCAAGGCACCCGTAACACCTGCTGATATTTAACCTGCGACAATCAGCTGGAAACACGGCCAAAGCAAGTTAAACAAACAGCATGAGCAGGGAGCAATCCACACGGGAAGTTTAAAGCAGAGGAGAGCTATCCCAGGGAACCACTAGTGCTGCAGATCAGCTCAGAGGGGTCCCAGGGTGGTGCTGGGGTCCCCAGGTGCTGCTGGCAGAACACTGCTCACTCAGCAGGCCCAGGGCAGGGCGGCTCCTGGGCCCTGCCCTCCTTCCCTGCACACACTGAGCTCCAGGAGCCAAAGCCAGCCCGGGGCTGGGCATGGGAGCAGGGCGAGCACTCCAGGGGATCCCAGCAGGGCTGGTCCCCCAGGAGAGCCCTTCAGACAGCAGGGACATCCAGCTCAAGGAAAGGGGCTTTAAAAACACCCAAACTGAGTTTAACACTGCTGGGCAGGTTCAGAGAATAACCAGCAGCACCAGCTGCTGCTTGGGCAGAGCCAGCTCTTCCACAGTAACCCAGGGCTGCAGCTCTGGGCCCAGTTAAAACCAGCATGGCTTGTTCTGCACTGGTAGGGCAACATGTGGGGCAGCCCTGAGACCCCCACAGTGTGACCCCCCTCAGCAGGGCATCCTCCCTTGGCCGTTCCAGCCCTTCCCCTGCCAGCCCTGGCTGAGGGAGAGCAGCAGCCAGCCCAGCTCTGCTCTGCCAGGAAAGGAGGCTGAGCACACCAACCAGGAGCTGGCTGCAGCGTGGGACTGGAGATACAGGAGGCACACACCAGCCCAAACACCAGGAAAACTCTGCCAGCTGCATCTATTTATCTGCTGTCTTTTCGAGCAGTTTATTTGAGGTCCTGGAAACAAAGGAACAAATATACACAAGTACATTTGTACATACAAGTCCCTGCCCTGTATTTCTCAGGGGAGGATGAGGATGGAAATCAGAGCCATGTCCCCAAAGAGGAAGACAAACCACATTGGGCTCTAAACAGATTTTATGCATTTCACAGCATGCGTGGTCCTCCCAAGGAGAAAAAGCCCAACACTTCAAATCAAACCCTGCTTCTGTGAAGCTGTTCTTGCAGCCATTCACCTTCCCAAAAGCCTCAAGGAGTAATATCCCGTCTGCCTTTGCTGAGAAGAGCTGTGACACCCGCAGCAGCCTGTGACACCCCACCCTGTCCTCCCCCCAAAGCAAGGCCTGCCCCATGGCTGTGCAGCCCAGGACACTCGGGGTCTGGCAGGGGCTCCCAGCCCTGGGCACAGCCCGGCCCCTCCAGCTCGGCCGGGTCAGCTGCCCTGGGACACTGCAGCAGGGGACGAGCCTCTGGCCTTTACAAAATACTCATCTTCCCTCAAAAATTATTTGAGAGCACGAGTTCAAAGGTGTTGTTCCCACTGCTTAAAAAAAAAATTACTTTTTCCAAGCAATTAATGCACATACATAAGGACCAAAGTCTGGTTCTAGTGACACCAGCAAGCACAGCCCTTCCAGTTACTGCTTGTTTAGAGAGAAAGAAAACACACATTTTGATGTAAGGAACAAAACATTCTTTCACAGATCCCCACAGAAAATTGCTATGGATTTAAAGATCCATGAGATATCCAGTTACTAGCTGGTGTCTGGATTCACAAGAACTTTTTTCCCCAAGGGAAGGGTTGGGATTTAGCCCACATAAATAAAGAGGAATTAACATGCAACCAGCAAAAATACACAAAAGGTGTTTTCCTTTCTAAACACAGGATCGTTGCCGTTTGATGGAGCTGCAGCCGTGTCCTAAGGAACCACTAGAGGGCCTTGGGAACACGGGCAGGGATGGCAGGGCTCGGGCTGGGGCATCCAGCCACCCCACTGCTCCACACACGGATGGGGGGCCAGCAATCCCACTGCCCCACACACGGATGGGGCATCCAGCCACCCCACTGCCCCACACACGGATGGGGCATCCAGCCACCCCACTGCCCCACACACGGGTGGGGCATCCAGCCATCCCCGTGCTCCACACACGGATGGGGGGCCAGCAATCCCTGACACACACGGGGATCCCATAGATTCCTGTGCCACACCCCATACACACAGAGGCAGGGATCCCAGTGCCCTACACCACACCCCATACCCACAGAGGCAGGGATCCCAGTGCCCTACACCACACCCCATACCCACAGAGGCAGGGATCCCAGTGCCCTACACCACACCCCATACCCACAGAGGCAGGGATCCCAGTGCCCTACACCACACCCCATACCCACAGAGGCAGGGATCCCAGTGCCCTACACCACACCCCATACCCACAGAGGCAGGGATCCCATGGATCACAGTGCCCTACACCACACCCCATACACANGGATCCCAGTGCCCTACACCACACCCCATACACACACAGGCAGGGATCCCAGGGATCCCAGTGCCCTACACCACACCCCATACACACAGAGGCAGGGATCCCAGGGATTCCTGTGCCACACCCCATACCCACAGAAGCAGGGATCCCAGCATCCCATGGCATACTCCAGATGTCCAGTACTGGACACCACAGGGCAGAGCTGGAGGCAGGACACTGTGTCTGAGCTCCAGCCACAGAGAGGGCAAAGTGGATCATTTGGGTCCTGCAAAAGCACATTATCACTGGAAAACCAGAACTTGCTATCAATGGCCTAGTCTCTTTCAAAGAGGCAGCTCCCAGATTTCCAAACAAACCTGCCACACAGCTCAGGCAAGGAAGGGACCCTGGGCAGGCCAGCATCTGCTCCAAGGCCAGCTCTGGATTCCAAAGGAGTCCTTTAAACTGGCTTTAGAAGCCCAAATGAACAATAAGCCAAGCACAAGGCAGGTCAAACATGTGGTGAAGACACCCAACAACTCAGACATAACAACTGGTTCAGGTAACAGAGTCAATAGAATCCTTACAGTTTGTAGTCACAAGTCCCAGCATTGCAAAATCCACCCTGAAACCCCAATGCCTGTTCCACTTTCACAGCTGATACTGCTCCCTCCTTTCTTCCTAAGCAAACTGTGTCCTGCCAAATCCTTCCTGTATGGCCTGACAACAACGTGGGGTGAGGTTCTGTCCTGGGACTGTCGGGACAGCAGCTGCAAGAAGCCACAGGGGAGAGAAGAACCAGCTGAGACAACCCCAAACCCCACAAGGAGCCCTGCAGGCACGGGCTGTGGGGAAATGGCCTTTAGCCCCCAGTGCCAGAGGCAGCTCCAGACTGTGGCACAGACTGTGGCAGACAGAGTGAGCCCATCACTGCAGGAACTCCAGGCTGCATTTCATCTCCATATGACACAGACATGGGAACCACGAGGGCAGCTCAGACTTCCCGGATGAGATCAGAGGCACCCAGATATCGCTGACAGTCCCAGTGGCCCCCTGCCAAGAGCCCAAGGGCTGTACATATTTTGCATGTACCTCACCAGATTCCTATCAAAAGAAAACATCCATAATACTGGATCACAGTTGTGCCATCCACAACAGCCACGCACGAGCTGAATTCACCCACAGCTGTGTCTCCAGAAGGAGAGATGTGCATTTAAAAGCAATAATTCACAGCGTGCTCTTTAACTGAAGCTCACACAGAGGAGGTGCGACCCCCAGCAGCCCCACAAAGGCATTCCCTGCATCAGAGAGTGACAGCCTTGGGCAGTCCTTTCTTACGGTCTAAACTTGGTTGCCAGAATTCAGAAGATGGAAGCCAGCCACCAACTCCATTTGGTACCGACCTGCAAACGCACAAGGCACACATCCACACTTTGCAGCTCCAAGTATGTGTCAAAGTGCCACCCAAAAGACCAGATGTCTCGGATTCAAGTGACCACAAGCACAGAAAGAGTGAAGGATGGGACACTGGTTCTTCTGTACTCATGTACAAAAATCACAGCACTGCTGAGCAAGAATAAAACCACCACATGAAAGGCAACTACACAGTGTAGTGTCCTGGAAGTTTCTCCTGGTCAGTAACTCTAACATCTCACGAAGAGCCAACCCCTCGGTTCTTAAAAGAAAAGATAGCAAAGCAAGAGTGTCATACAAAAATAAATACAGGCTGCTCCCAGGGAACAGGGACAGGACAAGAGGAAACAGCATCAAGCTGTACCAGGGCAGGTTCAGGTCGCATACTGGGGAAAATTCCTTCATGGAAAGGGTCGTCCAGCCTTCAATTCCTTCATGGAAAGGGTCATCCAGCCTTATCACAGGCTGCCTGGCACTGTCCAGGGCACTGGTGGAGTCCCCATCCCTGGAGGGATTTAAAAGGTGTGCAGATGTGGCACATAGGGTTAGCAGTGGCCTTGGCACTGCTGGAAGAATGGTTTGACTTCATGATCTTGGAGGGCTTTTCCAAACAAACCGTTCAGTGATTCCACATGGGCAGCACGGAATCAGAACCCCCTGGAGGCAGAACACAGAAGGAAGGCGCTTGCCCCAGTGTAAAAGCCCGGGCCGTGTGTAGGCATTGCATCAGTTCAGGGGTCTTAGGCAACACACTGACAGAGGGCTTACTCAAACAATGAAGCAAGCAGAGACGCTTTTAAATCGATCTGCAACTTCCCAGCGCCTTTGAAGACACGTGTGTATCTTTCCATATCATTAGTTGCCTTGAGGGGTAAATAAATTCACCGGGAGGCACCTCTGAAGGATTAGCACTGCCCCACGGAACAGCCTCCCCCGGCAGAGCCCGCACCCGGCAGCGCCGCTCCAGCCCTCACTCACAGTCTGGCCCTGGTTCGCTACCGCACCAGCGCCGGGAAAGGGAGCGAAAGAAGGGAGCGAAAGAAGGGAGCGAAAGAAGGGAGCGAAAGAAGGGAGCGAAAGGGAGGAGTGGATTCCCCGTGAGGAGGGAAGCAGCACACAATGAACAGGAGGGGTCTGCCGGCCCACGAGGGCCCAGGGCAATGCTCAGGGTCAGGTATCTCCGCACACCAACGTGCCCCGGGCACCGCACAGGCTCAGGACACCGAGGCACACGGGTTACTGTGGCTTCGCACACATTTCACATCTAAACAAAGGTGTTAACTGACTATACTACACATGTACAGGTATTGTCACAGGGCACACAGACAGCTCCTACCAGAGGGAACACTGCATTCGGTAACGGCCAGGAAAAGGGCTCCACTGCACAGCTGCAAACCCCTCAGACACTGTCCCTGTTAGACACAAGTCAGAGCTACAAACAACCTTGAACACCACCAGGCCGTTCTAGAGGCCCACAAAGTGAGGAAAATCCCCAGCAAAGTCTGGTGACTTCACCTGTGCTGGGGCAGCGAGGGGAGCACCCCTGCACATCCTGCTGCCAGACTGCCACACCTTCCCCAGGAACGGTTCTCTCTCCAAAGATGGTACACTCTCACATCTCAGCACCAAAACTGCCAACAAGATACAAACTCCATCCAAGCACAACTCCTGGGTTTATCCAGCAGCTGGGATTAAGTCCCAAAACACAAATATTTTCAACTGAGAGATTATCGGGAATTGCCTGTAAAAGCTGCTTCTGAACAGTTTCAGTAAAAAGGATTAAAATAGCCACACGAACCCAAAATGCACCCAGTAACAGCGACTTACTGTGAACTTACTCAAAGCCCGTGTCTCCGAGCCTCCAGCCAGCCAGTGTGTTTATTCCAGACGTTATCAGGGCACTGTGTGCTGGAGGGGCTCAGGCAGGAACACAGCTCCAGCCTGTTGGGATCGCCCATCACACAGCGCTCCTGCTGTACCCCGGTCTGTGCTGACCGGGGGAAATGAGGCACCAACACCCAGCCCCATGTGCACAGCAAGGGCACAGCACCAGCGGCACCAGGACACGGCCCTGCCATGCCCCAGCAGCTCCTGGCCCCAAAGGCACCAGCCCAGGGTGCAAACACAGCGCCAGCCCCCCGGGGAACCTGCACCACCCCCTGCTCTCCAAATAAACATCCTCTGCCCCACAGCTGCGCTGTAATCCCAGCGAGAAACTGAGACACTTGAGCTCACAGTCTAAATGAGATCACTGACTGCTAATCATTTTCAAATGCTTTTTAGTAACTAGTTAAATATTACACAGCTCGCCTGTTCAGAGTTTCTGCAGAACACTCCGGCCAACCAAAACAAACATTTCCAAAAACAAATCTTTGGCTTGATTATCACCAACAAAAGTCCTATTTTTTCCTTAAAA
>VXBN01009785.1:405932-425888 GCA_013397395.1 Sinosuthora webbiana | reverse complement strand
GAAAAAAAAAGAAAAGCAGCTTTTTTTTTCCTGGTTTTCCCTGTTTTTCTTTACACACATTTTAAATACTCATTTCTCTATTCTGTGTTGCAGAGCAGCCTGGGTCTGATGATGTGCACAGCTTTTAGTGACCATCTCTCACTGGGGCACACCCTGCTGCAAGATAACAATGTCGTCTAGTTCCTCCAAACGCATTAATTAAGCAGCATCTCCCTGCGGTCTCTGTGTTTTCACACATGCAGGGACCTAGCGAGGTGCAAATGCTTTTTATTGGCAGTCCCTGACGCTATCAGGCCACATCACTCAGAGCCAAACTCCGAGCGAGGTGAAGGCACTGCTGGAGCTCCCTCGGCCACAGCATCTCCAGCTGACCCCTCAGCCGTGTTGATATTTCCCTCCAGTGAGGACCCTCATTTGCACATCAATAACCCCAGCGAGAATTTGCACATTTACCCTGGGCAAACCTGACCCTCCAGAGTTATTTTCACAGGGTCATCACTGCAAGAATATTCTGCTTCTGCCCTTTAGCCCAAGCATCCTACCCGGAGTGCAGTTTGGGGTATTTTGATAAAAACTACACTAAGAAAAGTTTTGGTGTTTTTTTTAATCCATTTCATTGCATTGTCAGAATAATCCAATGGCAGCATGACACAGCAAACACAGCCACCAGTTAAAACAGAACCATCAAAGCTGGAAATAGTATAAACATATATGGGGGGTTTTTGTGTATATCTATAAATCTATAACCCGAGCAGGACAGGAGCAGGAGAGGCACAGAGGAACACAGTTCCGTGGCAGGGGTACCAAGGAGAGACAGGAGAGCCTGGCTTCACACCTCCAGCTCACTGCTGAGGGATTACGCTGGGATTAGAGCAGCATTCTTCTGCAGTGATGGGCTGCTACAAAGTCGGAAAGGTTAAGGGACATGGAAAAGCCAGGTGTCCATTCTGCACCCCACTTACAGCTCAACTGCTCCTGGCCTCAGCCAGCCAAAGAAAGTTAACCAACATTTACAGAGCAACTGGACTGAGAACAGCAGCTCCTGACACTCCAAAGGCACAAGTCAGGGAAGAGTATTTTCTCTCAGCAGAGCATTTCATTACCTCTTACTCTGGAGTCCAGAAAACTGGATGCAGTTAGCAATCCCAAGAAGGAAACATCCTGCTGCATGAGAAAGTCAAATCTTCAGAGATTGTACATCCCAGAATTTTAGCAGTGCTGTTCCACAGTTTGGTCTCGCCTGTTTGGACAGGCCAGAGGCACATTATTCTGGTCTTAAACCCAAGATACAAACAAAGCAGGTCCTGTTATTCCAGCCCTGGTGCTCCACAGGCTGGTGTCCCCACTAGCACTGTGCAGATGGGACACTTGGGAGCAGGGCTGTACAGAGCCTCATGAAATCCAGGAACAGGGAGGGACACTCATCATCAAGGACAATGCAACCCAAAGCTGACTTGAAGGGGACAGTAAGGTGAAGATCAGCTCAGGCTTTTCTCCATCCTTGAACCCTGCAGTGGTATTTCTGCTCTTCCCACACCAGCAACGTTAACCTCAGTGGTGCAGTTCACAGCTTTACCCTGTTCTCTCCCTCCACCATGATCCTCTTCCTCAAAGCATCCTGCAAGTTGTGCCCCTTTCTCACCTGAGGCTTTGTAAGGTACCACAGCCTCCACCACAGTCTCTGCTCTCCCCGTATCTTACCTGTGGCAGTCTCACCTGGGACACTGATCCATCTAACATCCAAGCCTGGCTGCTAAAACAGCTCGAGGACTTTGCAAATCCCTTTGTCCTGGCATTCCTCAGTTGCTGTCACAGCTGTGTCCACTTTGACCTCTCAGGCAACCCCCTGTGTCCCTCCTCATAAAGGGACTCCCCATCACAGTCCCAGCCACTGTCCATCACTGCCTGCTCTGCGCCCCTCAGTCCAATCATCAGGACTGGTCACCTCTCCAAACACCAAATGTGTCCCAGTTACACACAATTCTGACACTTTTTCCAGACCTGTTCCAAGTACTCCCTTCCCCTATTTAGCTGTACTCTGTCAAACTCGCACATCTCACACGGCCTTGCCAAACCTGACTGCAGATCTTCAGAAAACCATTGCACAGACTCACACAGACTTTTGGTTTAATTGCTGCTGCAGAAGCCCAAAGCAGCCAGTCTCACACCCCTGTTTAACAGGTAAGCTCCCATGGCTGGCCTCACACACACTCAGCTGCAGATGTGGGGCACAATGAAAGCTAAAGCTCTCTCAGGACCAGCCTGGCTTTGGAGCTCGGCACAGGCTGCCCAAGAGCAGCTGGGAACAAGGCCACACTCTCAGTTCCAGTGAGCTTTTGACACATACCCTCTGGTATTTCCAAGGTCCAACATCTCTGCCGTGGCTGTGACTGTAACACACTGAGGGCAGCAAAGACCACCTTCCCCAGCTGCTCCTGAGCACAGCAAGCACCCAAATGTGCTTTGGGCCAGCAGCCCTCCTCACTCAGGGGCTGGGATGGAGGAAGGGACCATTCTGAACAGCACACAAGGCAGCACTTGCTCACACAGAGCAGGTGACCATTCCACTCTTTTCCCAGCAACATCAAACCATTTTCCTCAGAGGAAAACTCAAGGAGTGAATGTACTGCCCACAAATAACTTGCAATACAAACGGCTCCTACAAAGGGTCAAAAGGCATTAAAGCACTGTCAAAGGCATGAGGAAATAAATTTTGGATACTCTGGATAGTAACTGTCATCAGCCATTCAGCAAGATAATGCTGAAGGAAAGGTCCAACAGTCAGTACAAAGAGGTTTCCATGCCCCTACCACTCACTGCTCAGTGGAAATGGAAAGCCAGGTTGGTCAACAAGGTCAGATCTGACTTCAGAGAAACCTTCAGCATTTTCACTCATCTTCTGACCACAAGACAGACTCTTCTGGGTTTCATGCTCTAAAAATTTCCACTAAAAAAAAAAANAAAAAAAGAAGAAAAAAAAGGCAGCATCAAAACCCTATCCCGGGTTCTTACCAGCATGGCTCTAATTGTGAGTGCTCTGAAGTTAGCAGGAACACAGCTGCAGAGAGAAAGCAGAAGCTGCCATGTCTGCCTGTGAGCATACAATTAGCCCAGGAACCATCTGAACTTCAGCTGGACTAGACACTAAGAAAACCACAATAAAATGGACTGAGGCATCCAAAATTATTCTCAGAGAAAAGGCCAGACTGGGCATGAAAACATCTGGGCTTGGCTTGAGTCATGAAGCACATGAGCAAGACACCCCAGTGCTGCCTGCGGGCCCAGGTGAGGAATGTGAGCAGCACAAAGGTAGGCAGCAGCAGTCTCCCACACCCAGATTCCCTTTCTGCATCCTCCTCCACCCAACATGCACCAGGCCCTTTACTCTGACGTGTCCTGCACATCCCAGCCCAATGGGGTTTCTAAGGATGGTATTTCTGGGGTGTCAGGTCATGCATACACGACCACAGCTGGTGAGCCAGCCAGCTCCAGACACATACTCCCATTTCTGAGACATAAACCAGGCCCAAAAGGGTTAAACCATTCCAGTCCTGGCCTGTGCTGACACACACGTCCAGCTCCAAGGATCCTTTATTCTGCTACACCCACACAGGGCAGCTCCCCTCCCTCCCAGAGCCTGGTTCCAACACCTCACACAAACTGAGGAGGACGAGTTCACCCCAATCTAAGCAGCAAACAGCCAAGGCTCCAGAGCCCCAAAGGACTGCAGCAGCCCAGCTCCTCTGTCCCTCGGGGGAGGCAGTGGCAGCACTGTTCCCTCCCAGCCCTGCAGTATAAGAAGTGAAGTGAACATTCTCACCAGAACTGCTCTCCAGGGCCAGAAAGCCCCAAGGGGCTCCAGGCCACGGTGGGAAAGACAGGAATGGGGATGGGCCTCGACCAGAAACTGTTACTTCCTACACTCAGTGATGAAAGAGGAAAAAAAAGGAAAGATTAAGGAGAAAGTCAACAGAAATTCAGTGATTGATTAAAAATAATCTACTCATACATTTTAGAAATGAGCCTGACAGGACAAACAGGTATGGAAGAGACATAGGACACACTATATTTATGCATTTAATATAACACAGAAAATGGATAGACTATTACAGATATAACCTATGGACTAATCCAGGAAATCCCTTTTCTGGCCACCACACGTACTCCTCACATGCATTTCAGCACTCTTACTTCAGAGTGGACTGCCCTTGGTCCCCTCACTGGAAGGTGCCACCACGTACATGTGGCTCCAAGCTGCCCAGAGGAGGCTGAGAACTTGACACCCAGGTTTCAGGACAGAGCACATTTGCCATGCACCAGGAACAGAGCTTGCAACTCAGCCTCCTCCAGAAGAAATCCAGCACACACATGCCCAAACCACTCTGCAACTCACAATAAATGGAGCTCCTGGCAGGGACAAGCTTCAAGAAGTCTGCTGGTGCTCTAAGACAGAGGCCCAGTGCAGGCAGGAGCCACAGAGCCACCTGACCCCAAAAGCATGTTTGCCCTTCACCTCAGCTCTGCAGCCCCCAAAGCCCAGAGGCAGCTGCTGAGGGCAAGCAGGACACCAAGAGGGGTAAGAATGAACTCTGAACAGGACAGGGGGGGCTGCACACCCCAAGCAAGTCCGTGTTCAGTGTCAGGGTGGTGGCCCCAGCTGGCACCAGGCACTGCTTTCCAGGGACAGCACCCTGCCTCCTCAGCACTGCACACAGCAGCCATGGAGGGTTTATCTCTCCCTTTTCCTGTCAGCTCAGATCCAGACAGGCTGACTCTGTTAACATTAGAATGCTTATTTTTCCCCTACCCACTATCTCTAAGCCAAAACAACATCTGGAACTTCAGCCTGCCATACAAAGAGAGACAGATTATAACTGGAAAAAGCTACACATCAGCTTCCCAGGCTTTATACATTTCTGCTTTTATCTGACCTTCCCACAAGTACCTTCCAAAACAGCTCCACAGGGAGAAGAACTGAGTCTTTCATAGAGACTTCCAAACACAATGTAATGCCCCTTCCATTTCAGAATAACCTCAAATGATTATCAGAAAAATAACAGGAGCAAAACCGATAGGGAAGTTTAGAGTAAGAATTTACCATCTGCTCCTCACACAAAAGAGAGGTGACATACCAGTGACCTAGAAAAGGAAATTAAACAAAGAATATTACTGGTGTGTGTTACTTGATAAAGTAATGGAAGAAAAACCTGGCGCCATTTCAGACTACATAAAGGTCCTGCTTTAACAGACAGCTGTCTCCAGTGTCATTTAAGTGTGCTTTTTGCTTAGATCATGGTCAATGAATCATGAAAATCAATAGAGATGGAAAACATAAAACCACGCTGCAGACAGGCTCAGCAGTGGAGCGTGTACCAACTAGCACCAGCCCCGGCTGGAGAGAGACATGCCAAATAAACACAGACTAGCTTTTCCAACAACATTTATTTAACTCCTAGTAGTTAATTAACAGAAGTCATGACTACTGGTTATTTTCTAACCAGCCATCCCACTGCAGTTACACACTGCAGGCTCTCCCAGCCTCACCCAGAGCTGCTCCCAGCCCAGTTCAGGGACAGCAGGGCCAGGCCATGGGGCCGAGATGTTCCCCAGAGTGACCCAGCACATGGAGCTGCCTGCCAAGGCCAGCCACTGCTGGGACAGCCCTTCCCGAGGCCACGCTGCTGCCTGCTAAGCAACCAACGCTCTCAGAGCAGGAATTTTCATTTCCCAGCCCCCCTGGAGGAGTTACCCCACTGCTGGTCCCGGGCTGCAGGAAGCTGCCGTGCTGCTGCCAATCGCTGCATTATTTTGAGCTGACAATCATGTAAAACCAATTTGAATGGCCAAAGCAGAATGAAGTGTATGTTTTCAGGAACAAACAAAACAAGTGTCACGGGTTTCTGTGCCTAGCATCAGAGTTTTAACATAACACAGAGTGGAACCCAATTAAAATAGTTCTCGGTGAAGGGACTCGGCCGTGCTGCAAGTGCAAGGACAGAGAGCCAAGCCCCACATTGTCCCAGTGCTTTGACAGTCTCACAGCAATGACCACCACTTCAAACACACAGCCCATGCCAGCCCCAGTGAAGCAACAGCAGCATAAGCTCAAAATGGTAATTTGCTGCTGAATACAGACAGAAACTCTATGCAACACTCAGAAATTAGTCATGTTTGAGCAGATTTTTGCTTCGCACCCAGCTGTTGCTTGTTCACAAGGCACCTACTCACATATTAGCCATTTCCCCTCTGAAAAGCAGGATTAACTCACACCAATGGCACTCAGCAGCAGTGACACTGCTGGGTCCCCAGCCTGCCCTGCAGCAGCCAGGCACTCACTCCAAAGGAAGCTGAGCACTGCCAGCAAACAAGCAGATCTGAGCTGAATAAACGAGTTCTCTATCAATGCTTTTAATACATTATTTTTCTGACAGTAGCCTGAAAAAACCAGGAATTACTAAATCATCTCCAAAACCTCCAAAACTGACTGAATAATATGAACTCACTTGACAGTATGAGCTGGGAAACACTTAAGTCCCCGACTGATCCCTATGATCCGCACAGCCCTTTGTCTGGGAACACTCACCACAGACACGGACAAGACTGGACTGCTCTGCACCAAAGCTCTGGGCTGACGTGTCTCACTGTGTCTGATGGCCAGGACCTCCTGCATGTCCCTCTCACCATCTTCAGGGCAGATCATCTAACATTCCTCATGGCTTCCCAGGGCGAAGGTAATCACAGCCTGGGCTAGCGGAGCTTGAAGCTAAAACCAGCGAGTCGCTATTGTGTGAACTTGGTTCTTGGTTGGGTTTGCTCCTCATGAGGAGACATTTATGCAGTCAAACAAAATCTGCCCTGCCTAGGATTCCCCTGAATTCCAAGCACACTGCAGGAGCATTCTCCCAATGCCCATTCCATGACCATGCAGGAAACTGAACTGTAGCTACTTACACAAGTTACACAACAGAACTACTCAACCAAGAAAAGCACTTTGGTCTTGTCTCTTTTTCTGTTCCCATTCTTAATACTATGATCATCTGCACTCACTCCAAGTTGCTCAAAGTGATCCTTTGGGGAAGACAAGGGTTGCTGGACACCAGTTAACAGTGACCTACTGTACAAACACACTGCTGCAAGAAACCCTACCACTAACAACTGAGCCTTAGCTCAGAACTCTGCTAAGAGATGACTCCTCACCCACAGCTGCTCAGAGGAACACCTATTTTTGGACCTGTAAGTGTACATTACCTCCTCCAGCAGCAGTAAACCCCACATGTCCCTGAAGCACTGAGGGCTCTGGAGTCCTGCCACTGCCCCACCTCGGTGCAGCCAGAGGCAGACAGGCTCCTCAGCACCACAGGTGAGCTGGAGCACGGGGCAGCTCCTGTCTCAAACTGCTGGGAACACAAACTCCAAGCACAGCCTCTGCTCCGTGGCCTGTATTTGACCAAACACAGCCTCAGCTCACCTGCCACCAGGTGAGGAGGAGAGGGCAGGAACTGCTTGAACAGCTCTGCTGTCACCCATGCAAAGGCCTGAGATGTCACTGCACCACGACAGAGGTAGCAGCAGCTCAGAGCAGGCAGAACAAGCCACAAAACAAACCCAAAAACACTGAGTTCCCACAGCAGGGCTGCAAAGGAATCAAACAGCTTCAGAATAATTCTGTGGTAAACTTCCCGGGGGCAGAGTTGCCAAACTAGCAATTCTAGGGAGGACAAGCCAGAGCTCTCGGCAGGTCTGCACGGCTCCCTGGGAGAAAGCAACCCCTGGCCACCCGAAAATCCAGCCAGGCTGCACGGGCTGCTCCCAGGAACAGCACACTGACTGACTCCAGCACCACCTGGAGCGTTTCACTCCACTTGGGCAGGGATGCACTCAGGATGGACACACTTTGGACTACTACCAGGGAAAAAACAGCTACAGAAATGAAAAATAAACCCAACTGAGTGATTGTGTAAGCATAATGATTCAAAATTCAAGGTTAAAATCCCCCCAAAACCCACACACTTGGAATTTTACCTGGTTACCCGAAATTTTCAAATCAGCATTTTACATTTGCACGGGTGGAATATTCATTTCAGGTCTTGGTGTGTATTTAAATGCTTCCAAGTTGATCAAGGTGATCTAAGTTAGGAAGTTGAGTACAATTTAAATAACGAGTTTTAGATCTGATTTTGTACTTATTTTTGTTCTTTTCTTAATTGCTGCTGAAGACAAATGAACATCTTGTTAAGACTAACTAAATACAGTCTTTAAAGACCATTTCCCTTTCCATCCCTCTACTCCAACACCCAACAACTCAGGCCCCCATTTTTTATGGAAAAAGACACATTTGTTTTGATCGTTCACTCTTAGAAATACAATACTTTAAAGTTTAGTTTTAATTGGAAAACAGACTTACAGTGGCCTGACTGTGCTAATTATGCAAGAGAAGTTATTTTTGCCAGTAAGGCCCCACCAGCAGCCCAGGGACACAGGAGCTGCAGCTGCTGGGGCAGCCAGGTGAGCTTGTCTGGTGCCCTGGGCAGGGGAGACAAGGCCACTCTGCTTTTCTCAGCCCATGGATCAGCTCTGCTGCTCTTGGGAGTCCCTGTGCACGGCCCCACCGGCCCACACACCACCATGACAGTGTGCCAGAGCTGGAACACTGTAAAAATCTGACCTGTTAGACTGGGAGGGGGTGTCTGATCACCTTCAAACCCTCCTCACGGTGCAGCTGGGCCGAGCATTTAACCAACTTTATTTAGCATTTACTGTGGGTTTTTACGAAAAACAAGTAAACAAAAACACAAATTAAATTAAAGCCAAAACAGTTCAGCCATTTAAAGTAATTTTAACTTTTATACTCCACACGCACAACCCTGAAGGTGCTGCCTATTTCTGCATGACCCTCAGGGGAGGATCAGCTCAGCAATGAACATCTCATGAATTCCTCAAATCTTCCCAAAAGGGTCCAAGTTTTAGCTTGCTAGTTCTTAATTCAGAATGAAATCAGATGTTAGTTTTTTGCATGTTTTACATGAGAAATATTTACTATGCTCCTTTACTGTATTTAAGCATTTTAAATTATTTTGACAGAGAAGACATGTTCCTAGTGGGTTTTTTGTTTGTTTGTTTTGTAAGAAAGTAGCCTTTCAAGATCAGAGAATCAACAAAATATCCCTTTGAGATCAGATACTCAAATATTTCCTTGGTGTCCCAGAAACTGACCAACTATGACACCAGAAAACCTCCTTCATGCTCAGCTCTAACTCCTCCTGGCCATACAACCCTGTTTCCTTTGGCCTCAGTTTGCTTCTTGACACAGTAGTTACTGTGTCCTCTTGACCCACAGCTATCCCCCAAAAACAAGGTAACACAGCAAGCACTTTTTCCCCTCAGCTGTGCTCCCAAGAACAATTTGGGTAAAACCTGCAAGCTGCACTAAGCTGTCAGCTAACACACACACAGAGATATTTCAAACAATTATGGCATGCAAGTGTTTTTGGCTTGTCCGACATTCATTTTTTAATTACTACGCCTTTATGAACTCAAGTTCAGAAGAATGCCTCTTTCACATACAAGCAAACACATCTGTGGGACTGAAACAAGATCAATCATGTCAAAAAAGCCCTAAAATGTTTGGAAGAATATTTCAGAACTTTGAGAAAAAACTCCACATTTGGTATATCCTTTCCCACTGCTGGCACAGCAACCCCTCAGGGAGTTCATTTACAGCCTCTGGGTCACTGCTGACTGTGGCTTTGCTTTGGGTTTACCTGCCTTGGTGTTCCCACTGGCCAGCACTCCAGAACAAACCTTTCCTGCGGGGTGAGCCGTGCTCCTCTGGGGCACCCAAAGGCCCCCAAGGGGTCCCAGCCCAACCAGGGGCTGTGGTCTGCAGCCCCCACAGCCAGGAGCAGAGCCTGGCACAAGGAAAAGCTGTAAAAACCACAGCCCCACCCCGTGAGACATCACATGTGCCCCTGAGCTCCTCGGGCAAGGCCATCCCAAGCCACACACAGCCCTCCTGTGCCACCGTATCTCCCCTGACCTGCCAGCAAGGACCCTGCCACGGTGCCAGGGCACCACAGCCACCAGCCAGCCGTGTCACCAGACCCAGGCAGCCCACCCCAGACCTCACTGACGTTTCCAGCCCCTGTTTTATCCACACTCCCAGAGCAAGATCCATGTGCAGAGGTGAGCAGCACCTCACAAGGTGAGCAGTTACTCACCTTGTCAGACACTCGGCCACATGCCTGGCCCTTTGCCATTCCCTCCTCTGACAGAGCCCCAGTCCCACAGAGCATCCCTCTCTCACACCAGCCCCCTGCTACCTGCATCTGTGATGGGGGCCAAACACCATCTGGGCTCTCCAGAGCTCTCCTCTAGGAGACCCAACAGCAGAGACCACCTCCACTCCCAGCACAGGGGCTCCTCACCCCATAAACCCTGCAGCCCCAGAGCCAGGGCTGCTGTCAGTTCACAGGCATGTCAGTTCCTACCAGGAGGAGCCCAAAACTCTGTGTGAGGCTCCTCTCCTCCCAGACAAAAGGGCTGGCCAGTTTGTTTTGCTCAGTCACCCTGTGGCACACACGCTCCTCTTTTCCAGATCTCCATCACAGACAGCAAAAACAGTGAATCTCTGTCTTCAGGAAGGGAACCTGTTGATGTTGTCACTCAGGCCTCAGAAGAACCAGCAAGCACCAGGAGACAAACACTGCAGCCCTTCCACTGCTGCCAGGAACAGTTCTCACCATTCCTCATGGGAGCAGTGCAGGCACTCACAGCAGACTTGCTGTGGCCACACAGGACTGATGCTGCAGAGCAAGAGCAATGATGACAGAACCCCGTGCAGAGAACAGCAGCCCCTGAACTGCACCCACCTCACATGAGGCTCAGAACACAAGTGAGCTCTCAGGATGCCTTTCTCCTGCCCCAGCCCGTGTTGCTGTGCCGGGGCTCTGCGGGCCCAGCCTTGCAGAACAGCTCCCAGTTAATTCACCTTCTCCATTTGCTTTACTCCACTCCCCAGAGCTCCATATCCACTGGATATTTACTTTAAAGCTAAGCCAAAACCATTCAGACGCTAACACTTCAGGGCCTTCAGTACTCCTGGCTGCACACAGTAGGGCCTCTTTTAGAATAAAGAGCGTCCACTTTGGGAGCTAAACCAACATAATTATAATTGGGCTGCGTGTCAAGGTTTTACAAATCCCCAGACTGGAAATAAAGTAGGTTTTACTCCTCACAGATCCTTTGTTACAGAAGGCATAAAACTGCACTGCAGCCTCAGGAACACCAATTCCTCACCAGAGATCCCAGGAACTGTGTAAGAAAACTGAGCTTCAAAGTCCAGTTTGTTGTTCTGGCTCCTCATTGCATGGCATTCTGGCTTTCCTAATGGAGAAACAAGACAAAGTTCCCTCAAAATCCTGGACACTGTTCTACATGAAAGTCCAATACATATTTTCTTTGAATGTCTAAACAATGTCCAGGATCAAATCCCAACCAAAAAGATGAAGTCTTTTCCAGTCATTAAAACATGCCACTTTTGCATCAGGCATGGAAATACCATATTTCTTTCAGACTTCTGATGGTGCTTAGGTTTTTATTCCCATAATTTAGGAACAGTCATATTGATTCACTCATTCTTCAAGATATTACTTGTATCATAAGGAAGCTGTACAGAGGGAAGAGAATAAATAGGTTTAGATTTTAGAACAGGTTCTGCAGAACAACCATGCCCAGGTTTGCTTTAGAGGTATGACATGAGTCTTACAAATGTATAAAATACCTACACCAAGACAGAAAAAACACCCTATTGTTTCAGCAAGCTGGGACATGTTACTCAGATCATTCTCTACTGGAGGCTGAGGCAAACACGCCAGGTCCACAAACGCACACAAAAGTGTCTACGTGGCATTTCTGGCACATTTGTAAAGGCCCAACTGACAACCAGCTCATGTGGGAGAGCAAAAGCCATGCCAAGGAGTTGTCCGTGAGTTTGAGAAGTGCACAGGTCCAAGAGCAGAAGCCAAGGGCAGGATCCATGAGAGCTGACACCAGCCACGCCTTCACAGGACAGGACACGGGGATTTGGAGTGGGGACAGCACAGCCCACGCTGCTGAGCACTCTGAGGTGGAGCCTCTTCTTCTATCCCAGTGACCTGAAATAACTTGAACGTTCCTTTCTGGACAGAGACGGGTTCGAATTATGCAAAGAAGCTGGAGGAGAGCCAGGACTCGGAGGCTCTAACCTCCATCCTAACCACAGAGGTGCACCTCTGCTCTCCCAGACGGGCGGCTGCGCGCTGCTCCGGGCACCCAGCGCTGCCCAGCCCAGCCAAAGGGCCCTGCCCAGAGCAGCAACACTTCAAAGGCACAGCCTGGGCTGCCGTGGGCAGGGAGGACAGCCCCCGGCCAGGAGATAAGCAGGGATGGTCCCACACCACACACACACACACAGTCACCCCGAAGAAGGAGAACGGGTGGAGTAAAAAGGTGCTTGCATGGCAATTTTCATCATCATCATCATCACTTCATTCAGACTCAGGATCTAGACAGGTTTTGCAACTCAGTCCAAAAATAAAGGTCAAGTGGAATAAAAGTTACTTAGATCAATGCTCAGTATGTAAGAATGCATGTCCAGAAAAGAATATCCTACGTTTTCCAAGTATTTACTTCTCTATTGTAATCACAATCACCAAGAAAACACACCCCTCCGTTTTGTTGTGGGTTTTTTTTAATTCACAAGGATCAGCACTTTTTTCGTGTGCTAAGGGTACATCTCAAATACTCTTATCACTTAACTTGAGCCAGTATTTAGAAGTCAAATTAAAAATAGCCTTCTTTTTTTTAAATGCACAATTATTGTAATTCCACTCCTAAGGAGATAGGAATCCATTAATTTAACACTCAGACTGGTGCACTACAGGTTGTACATGTTTTCGTTCTGACAACAGAAAATAAGGAGCAGCACACGGTGTAATCCTACAGGATTGACTGCCACAAACTCTGCTGACAAATCATCCTCCTGATCCCAAAATCAGCTGGAATAGTCCTTTTTTTTCTCTTTTTTCCCCACTGGTTCCACTCACACTTATCATCCTGTGCACATACTTTTATACCTTTTCATCATTTTGCCAGTTAAGTTCTACTCAGCAACTTCTGGGGAATGGAAAACTTTTATTCCCCATGTTGTTTATCACTCCAGCCTGGGATTTGCCCAGCCCATGCCATCAAAGTCAAAGTTTTAGCAGGCTGCTACCCACAACTGCAGCTGCAGCAGGCAGTTTGCTCTCCAGCAGCAGTAAGGGCTGCAGTCTAATGAATTTTAAAAAATAAAAAAATATTACTCCTCAAGAAGAGTTTTAATTTATTACTACTCAAGAAGAGTTTTAATGTGCAGCATGGACATGCAGCACAGACACGACTTTTACCAAAAACCAACCTGCAGCGTATCACCTACCTCTTCTCTAACATAAGAGTATTACAATACAACACAATTAATATTCTCTTCAACCAAACCATTATCTTTTAATTTTGTTTTCGCTTTTAAGATTCAGCCTTAGAATGACTTTAATTGTTGCAGTCCTCCCACACAAATACAAGAGACTAGTTTATTGCAATGGAGAGCCCTAAATAGCACAGTCTGGTTTAGGCTGACTAATACAAACACGCATTTTGTTTAATTTTACATTTGTTCCTAGGGAGATTTCGCTCTCATCTCCTGCACCTCGCACTCCCCAGCCCCTGACAGCACAGGACATCCCCCCCTGGCAGGCTGGGCAGCTGGGGCAGCTCTGCTCCCTGCGAGGCAGCTCAGGGCCGGGCTGGCCACCGCTGGTCACCACCCTGCAGAGAAGGGAGGGCAGGCAGGTGGGAGCACCAGAAATGTGTGTCCCAGCACGTCCTGGGGGCACACCAGGGCCACGGGCAAGGCAGCAGCGAGGAAACCTGCAGGAACTGCCCCTGGGGAGCACAGCAGGGCCAGGGCACACGGAACACCCCACGGTGCACTGCAGCAAGGCACCAGCCCTCACAAACACAGCCCTCTGCATCTGCTCAGCCACTCACACCCTCAGAAATCCCTCCTGAGCACCAGCACAAGAAAAACACCTGGGAACTAACCCGGGTCAGAAGTAACCTGGCAAAGGCAGACTAAGTTTTAACCAAAAGAATGCCTTATCCAGTGTGTGACACGGCCAGAGATGCCAGAACAGGAGAGAGAAGAGCACAAGGAGAAGGAGAAGCAGGACTACTCTTACTGCCCTGCCATTAGCAGCTGGTGAAAAGGTTTGCACAACCACAGCCCCAAGTGCCTCAAACCACGGAGCCAGGAACTCCAAGCCATTGTGGGGAGGGCTGGAGGGGCCTGCTGAGGCACAGCGACTGCTGAAAGCAGAGATCAGCAGCTTCCAGGACTTCAAAGGGAAGCCACTTGTAGCCTCGGAGCTACGGAGGCTGCCAGCCCGCTCCTGCTGTCACAGGATCCTTGCCAGCAAACTGCAGACCTGCAATTACAGGAGGTGTTTGTTGGCCTCTCCTCTGCAGCTCATTAGCAGAGGTAAGGCTTGCAGTCAGAACAAGAAAGTCCCGACCTCCAGCGAGCACAGCTCACCACAGCTGCTCTGGAAGACAAGGAACGAGTCCTCCTGCCAGCCTCCACTCACCAGGATGACCAGCTCCAGCCTGCTGAGAAGGAACATTCCAGGCACTCCGCACAGAAGGTTGTGTTGCAGCAACACCTCTTCTGCAGAAAGGCCCAGATAACAGCTTTTGGTGTTCCCCCTCCCAACCTTCTATCTCCATCTTGGTTATTTCAGACAACACAAGTGACTCCAAAGGCAGCCTTGGACAACCACCAAATGGGAGGTCTTGGTTTTAGAAAGCTTTTCCTAACAAAGCCAGAGCCTTCCTTTCCCTAAGGCAGACCTGAGTTACTCTACAACAGGCTCCAGACACTTTCAGAAGCACCTTTCCAGCAGCATCACAGGCAGGGAACAGTGACTTGCTCTGAGCCTCCAGGAGTGTTTCAGAAGGGGAGATGCAGTGACAACAGGACTTCTGGGCTGAGAACCACTGAACTGCCTCTGCACACCGAAGGGAGGAACAACCAACAACACACACCCCTAACCAGCAACAACCTGACTCCAGAAGAGTACAGGAGCAGATGCTCAGGAAAAAGCATACATAGGACACAACATAAAAGGGTCATTCTTCCACCCCCCTCTGCCCCCAGCCCCACTGCTCCCAGTTGGAGGTAAATTCCCAAGCCCAAAACTGCATCTGAATCACTGCAATTACTGGCCCCCCACTGGCCCACCAACAGATCCAGCTGTTCCTCAAAAGAGTAAGTCTCCTGAATACCCCACCACAATCACTCTACAGCTTAAACAGGCACCACACAAAACTACTGGTTTTAAATTTAAAGCTGCTGACAATCGATTACCCCTGGTATTCCCCATTTCTTACATAACACGGAATTACCTAAGATCATCCCTTCCCATTTACTCACGTCCATTGTGACTTTAAGATCTCTACAGTATTTCCTTTCAGCATTTCTCCCCTTAGCAAGCTAGTTCATTTACACACCACCTCAGCCAGCCTTGCAAAACCAGGCTGAGCCAACGTCCTGTAAAACTAAAACAGGCCCCAAGCTTGAAGAAACTGTGGAGCTGAAGGACATTGATTATCCCAATTGTTTAGGGACTTACAGGGCCTTTGTATGCAAACTCCATCCCCTGGGATAAGGGACCTTGGGGGGCTGGAGTCTGCAGGCACAAGGGATGCAGAGCCCGTCCCCAGCAGAGCTGGCAGGACCCTGTGTGCAGGGAGCCCAGGCCCAGCACGCTGCCAGCACCGGGGCACCAGCAAGGTGAGGCTGCATCAAAGGCAAGAGCACATCAAAGAGCCCTGAAAGGGATCTGCACCGCCTGGCAGGCTGAGCCAGCACCTGATGCTGAGTGCTCAGGAGCAGATGAATCACGGAGTCAGCTCCGGCCTGCCAGGGGAACAGCAGCACCTGAACTGGCAGCAGAGAACAGCAGCACCTCTGAACGGCAGTGCTGCTTCTCCCACAAAGGAATAGGTGTGGGAGTGCACCCAGTGTGCCCTTACTGCACTGGGAGTGCACCCAGTGTGCCCTTACTGCACTGGGAGTGCACTGAGTGTGCACTTACTGCACTGGGATTGCACCCAGTGTGCATTTACTGCACCAGGAGTGCACCCAGTGTGCCCTTACTGCACCAGGAGTGCACCCAGTGTGCCCTTACTGCACTGGGAGTGCACCCAGTGTGCCCTTACTGCACTGGGAGTGTGCCCTTACTGCATTGGGAGTGTGCCCTTACTGCATTGGGAGTGTGCACTTACTGCACTGGGAGTGTGCCCTTACTGCACTGGGATTGCACCCAGTGTGCATTTACTGCACTGGGAGTGCACCCAGTGTGCCCTTACTGCACTGGGAGTGCACCCAGTGTGCCCTTACTGCACTGGGAGTGCACCCAGTGTGCCCTTACTGCACCGGGAGTGCACCCAGTGTGCCCTTACTGCACCGGGAGTGCACCCAGTGTGCCCTCACTGCACACCCCTCACCTTCCCCCCAGAAAAGAGCATCCCACACAGCTCACTGCAAAGGTGTGCTCCAGTGCTGCTGCAGAACTGCAGTTTGTTCTCTGTGCATCTTCTTTACAGAGCAGATATTTGGGAGTGGGCTCTGAACAACCTCAATCTACAGATGCAAATAAATCACTCTGAAATATGAGGTGTGAGCACTGTACACACACAGTTCCAGAAGACCACACGTTTAGGAGGGGATTACCATCACCTGAGACTGGGTCACACACAAACTCAGGGTCCAGTGTAACACAGAAAAGTACTGCACTACAGCCACTTACTGTTATCAGACTGCACTTCCATGCTTTTGAAAGCATTACTCTAAAACCATGGTTTGGCTGCAAACAGAGTGGGAAAAAAAGTAATTTCTGGAAAGCATTTCCACGGAATTCCATACATTCTGTAGTCAACAACATTTTATAAAATTGTGTTCCCAAAACAGCTTTCAAACACATGTGAATTCAGCTTTCCAACACTCCTAGAAAACACCATCATTCCCGATTTTTACAGATATGTACAGGATATAAATGCCCTCCACCCCCAACATGTGCCCACAGAATTGGTCCACAGCAGTGCTCAAAAGGTGAGGATTTCGACAGCATCTGATATTCTCTGTAACTAAGATGCTCTTAAACTCCCTCAGTCTTGACCACCCTCAGGTCCTAAAGCAACTAATCCATCCCCTAATCCACGTGCACACCCTGGCTGAGGGCAGCCTGCCACCCACCTCTGTGACAGCCACGAGTCCTCACACACAGAGGCACCCAGCAATCACCTGCATTCAGCACCACCACTGCAGTCTGCTGCAGCTCCTGACAGCTGCACAGGTGAGTGGGACAAGTTTTTAACCTGTGTACACACACCAGAGCAGGTATCGAGATGCCCATTTGAGAGCTCCAATACCAAGAGTGTAAATGAATTCAAGTAGCTTTTCTTTGGCAGGGACAAGGAGGGCTGAACGGGTGCCTAATTATTTCACAACGGCTGTCCCTAGATCCTATTTTAGCATCGGGCTTTCATTAAATTTAAGCATGACTTCAGAGTACCAGCTGGCTGGAAAAAACAAAAACCACAAACACAGCCCACTCACAACACCCCACGGGTGTTCTTTCCCCCGCCCATGTTCTCTTCCTACCCTCACCGAGGGCTTGGAAGACACCAGTTCCATTTGGAAAGCCAGCCTCAAGAGCAGATAAGTTCTGCAGGAAATGGCTATATTTAGCCCTCCCCTTTCACCCCAGCTCCTCCACACACTTGCATTCTCCTGCAGAAGGATCCTTCTACTCAGTGTTAGAGGTGATCTTCAGCAGGTCACCTCAGCAGAAAAAATGCAACCAACTTCACAGGTGTTAAGAGAAGAGCGTGAACAATCACCAGAATATCAAATATTCAGCTACTAAGGCACACAATAAAATTCTCACGTCCCAAATCACATGGAATTGCAATCTCCAGGAACACAAATATGGCCAAAACCACTTTGAGTGGTGCCCGAGGAGGGTGAGGCTGAACCTCTGCACACACTGACCAGGCCTGCACCAATTTTGCCAGTAATTAACACAGCCATCCCATTCTCTACAGGGTATAAACAAACTCAACAGCTCTGCAACGAAAATATTTTCCTAATAAATCATTTTCTAAATTTATTTCCTAATAAATCACAAAAAACTTGGCAGTGGAACTTAGGCAGGGAATATCAGCAACACCTCTGGAAACACCATCAGCACCGGGTCAGTAGGATTTCCCTTTCCCAGCCTGAAACTTTGAGACCCATTATAAGACTTAAGAGTAAAAACATATAACAGGGTTTTTTCCCCTCAAGTTGTTTCATTTAAATAACAGCCTCACCTGATATAATTCTGTCCTAACCATGATTTAGGCCTGTAAGAGATGATTATTTACAAGCCGAGGAGGCTGAGGCGTGAACTAAGTGACAACAGCAGACCTTAGAGTTTATCCCAAAATGAAGCCAGAACACAACACACCTCTCACTCAGTGTGAGGAGACAAAGAGGCAAAGAGTTCCAGCTGGGAACTTCTCCCAAGTCCTGTGCCACTGGGCAAGGAGCACACACCCGCCCCCTGAAACAGAGGAATGCAGGTCTTATCCCAGCAAACAAATCCTGAGGGAAGGCAAACCTCCGAAACCACTGCACACACTTAACACCTCCTGGGGAGAGCACAGGGCACACAGGAACTTTTTGTTCTCTTAAAACAGATCTCTAACACCTCCTCCTCCAAAAAAAAAAAAAGTTTCGGCCATCAAAGGCCCCAGCCGTGCACTTGAGAGCTCTCCACAGCCAGGGCTCCAGCTTTTCCATTTCAATTGCGAGGCACCCCAGCACTCTTCAAACGGCTCCAGCCCTTCAAGGACAGGGCTCCGAGAGGATTTGCAAAGTGCCTGCTGCATTCCAGGTCAGCACCGTCCCTCTGAAGATGAGCATAAGGATCATAGCAAAGATCGTATTACAGGAAACAAAAGAAAAGTGAAAGGTTAAAAATAGACTTGTCATTGCCCACAGCTAACTGCTACAGCCACAGGAGTCTCCTGCAAGGAGAAGCTGAGATGGGCTTCAATGCAGACCACGAACACACACGAGACCTGGAAAAAGAATCTGTTCTCTTCAATGCACCTTTTAAAAAAGTGGTTTTGTACAAACGTGCCGGTTCTGCGGCCCAGTGCAGAACCTGGGAGTTCCCCCAGTAACACCATCCCGAGGCACTGGTGCCTCCTGCATGAACCCCGGCGCTGAGACCTGCTGAAGGTGAACTGCTGTCTCAATTGCTGGAAAACAAACTGGTTTCTTTTCAATTCACGTAAAAGCACTGCTAGAAACTGAAGTTATTTCAGCGCGTTTTACAGTCAAGAGTTGGAAAGACTGCCCGGGCAGCTCCCGCTACCAGACTCGGGCCCAGATTCCACAGGCCGGCGTGGGGCTCGGAGTCTGCGGGTCACCGTGCCCGCCTGGCCGGGCTGGGCCGGGCTCCTGCCCCCGGAGCGAGCCCTGAGCCCGGCCGGAGCCCTGGGGAGCCGGGCCCGTCCTGCCCCCGGAGCGAGCCCCGAGCCCCCCGTGCCGGAGCCCCGCACATCCTGCCCCCGGCCCCCGGGCTCAGCCCCGCCGCCCGCCCCGCAGCCTTGGCCGGGGCAGCAGCACCTTTAGCGGATGAAGTGGCACCGGGGACTTTGGCCCGTAACTCCCTGTCCCCATCACAGCCCGGACTCTCGGCGCACCGACGTGGGCAGAGCCAGCACGTCCCCGGGAGCCCAGCGCGCCTCCGGCCCGGGCAGCTCCGGGCAGCTCCACGGCCGCCGCCGAGGGAAAGAACTCTCCCCGGCCAAAACCACCGCAAGTTCATAAAG
>VXBN01009785.1:382732-398840 GCA_013397395.1 Sinosuthora webbiana | reverse complement strand
GGACACGGACACGGACATGGACACGGGCATGGACACGGGCACGGACACGGACACGGACACGGGCACGGGCACGGACATGGACATGGGCATGGACATGGACACGGACACGGACCCGGACACGGCCCGGCTGGGCGGCGGCGGGCGAGCGGGAGCTGGGGTGGCCGGGAGAGCCACCGGCACCAGCCCTTGCACTGGCGCCAGCACCGGGACATCCCTTTGGGGCCCCGGGAGAGCTCCCGGCGCTGGCAGCACTCAGGGTGCCGGCGAACCAAGGGCGGTGGAGTTTGTCGCGCTGGTCCGTGGGGCGGGGGAGAGGAGGAAAGAGGAGAAGGACAAGGCTCAGTCACCCGCCTGCCGCGACTCCAGGCACAGGCGGCAGCAGAGAGGGCGGCCCTGAGTGCCGGATTCAGTCCCGCCTGTGCCAGGGCGTGTGTTCGGACGCTCCTCCACAGCCCCGGCAGTCAGCCCACAGAAGCGGCCCGAAAGGGAAGGTGCAGAGCGAGCACAGCCCGCTGTGCCCCCAGGGAGCCCCGGGGCCCTGGCCCTCGGCGCCTCCTCGCAGCCCGCGGTGCCCGGCTGCCCTGGGATGCTCCTGCCTCCAGCAGGGCGAGGGGGCTCGGCAGCAGAAAGCCCCAGCCCCGCAGCCATCTAATAAAGATGTTCCTGGCTTTTGAAGAAGCCTAAAGCACCTTCAACTGTTACCAAGGAGCCTCTTCCTCCTGCTCCTGTTCTATCTACCCTTTGCTAAGGTAACCTCAGAGCTGGTTTGATCCACCAGCACCAGGGCACAGCAGGAGAAGGACAGCAGTGGCTCCCAGCCTGGCCCCAGTGTCTTAGGGTCATCCCAAGGGTCCCTGGACGCACTGGACACCTCAGGGGCTGTGCAGAAGAAGAGACCCTTCTGACCTTTAGGGCCACAGCAGGCAGCTGGACATGCAAACGCCAAAGGCTCAGTCAGAAAATACAGAAAACAATTCCATTTTTTAAGCCTGCAGATTTTTGAGCCAGTCCCCAGATCTCTCGCCTTGGGGTTGAAGCAAGGAATCCCTCACCTCTGCAGGAGCAAAGCAGGGGCCAGCAGCCATCTCAGCCACCAGCATCTTCTTCTCCCACTTGTCTCTCAAGACTCCCCACCTCACACGGGCTCAGGAGGGTCTCATCACCTGCACCTCTCTGTGACAGGCTGCTTCTGCTTGGAGACAGTGGCCAGGCTCTGAGCTAGAAAACCATATTGAGTCCTTCAGAGCAGCCCTGACATGTGCTCTTCTATCCTGAGAGCAGACACAGGGGAAAGGAGTGGACTGCAGACCCAGGAGGGAGAGGAGGTGCTGGTCTCAGCCTGACACCTTCCAGCAGAGACCAGGACTGATGCCTGCACAGCACAAGGAGGGGGCCCAGGGCACCAAGGGACAGGGCCTGAGCAGCTGACAGGGAGGACAGGCTGAGGGAGCAGCAGCCACAGTGAGGGCAGTTCTCATCATTTTGTTCTCCTAAAGTCAGGCATCAAGTTTATTTTCCTCTCCAACAGCTGATTAAGAGGCTGGTTAGGGGAAGACAAGTAATTCATCATCTGACTCAGGACAGGGAACTGAAGACTGCTCCCTGTGATGCTTCTGGACAGCTGGAAAGGGACAGAGGGAGAATGTCTGCCAATACTGGAGGTGACAGAAATAATCCAGCAGTGTACCAGAGGGCAGACAGCCCAGCAGAGCCAGTGTGTGCCATGAGATGCTGTTTAAATAAGTCACTCAGGGGGGCCCAGATTTCTTCAGCTCCTCTGTGACTGGCATGGCTGAGGGTACAGCCTGGCTCGTGTCCTTCTCCCTGGGTGGGCCCAGCAGGATCCAGCTGGCTGCTCACCTGCAGGATCCTTTCCAGGAGCACAGTTCTCCCATGGCTGGAGCCTGTGGCTGGAATGTGGTGAGGCACATTCAGGGTGCTGCTGCCACAGCTCCAGGGCACAGGGACAGCTGGGTGGGGGGATGGCAAGCAGGGACAAACTGCTGTGTCAGCATTTCCAGGGATGGGCACCCACAGCTTCTCTGGGCAGCCTGTGCCAGGGCCTCACCACCCTCACAGCCAAGAACTTCCTAATCTCTATCCTAAATCTCTCCTCTTTTAGTTTACACCTTGTCCCATCACAACAGGCTCTGCTAAAAAGTTTGTCCTCAGCTCTCTTGAATCCCCTTTGGGCCCTGCCAGGGGCTCTGAGCTCTCCCTGGAGCCTTCCCTTCTCCCAGCCTGGCTCCAGAGGGCTCCAGCCCTGCAGCAGCTCCGTGGCTCCTCTGGACTCTGTCCAGCAGCTCCAGGTCCTTGTGCTGTTGGCCCCAGGGCTGGGGCAGCTCTGCAGGGGAGGGCTCACCTGAGCACAGGGGCAGAGGGGCAGAACGCCCCTCCCGTGTGCCCACGCTGGGATCGGAGCACACGGGGGCTCTCTGGGCTGCCAGCGCAGTTTCCAGGCCGTGTCCAGCCTCACCCCGGCAGCCCCCCCGTTCCCTGGGGTTCCATCGCTGTGACCGGCCGGGCTGTCCCCGTCCCCACCCGTGCCGGGGCTCCGCGCTGCTGGGCGCTGTTCCACAGCTGCCGGGGCTGCGCCAGGGCCGGCCGCCTTCTGCCTCGGGGAGGAGTTTGCCGTGACGCCACCCAAAAGAAAAGGGGGAAAGGAATTCTGCCTGTGCCCGCTGCAGGGAGAAACGTTTCCACACAAGGTGGCACCTGTCTCCTTCCTTCCAGGCTCCAGCCGGAGACGCTGAAAGGCGCCTGGAAATATTCTCTGAAAATTAACTCCTGGTAAACAGGATGCAGAATCCGTCATTAATTCCCTCGTTAGCCATCGCTTTTCCCCGGGCAGGCACGGCAGGAATTGCTGCCACAGACAGCGCTGGGGCTGGGCAGCAGGGGACGGCCAGGAGGGACGGGGTGACAGCAGCTGCCTCCACTCCAGGTGCCCGGGACACACGGACACACCGACACACGGACACACGGACACCCACTCGGAGCCTCCCAACACCAGGAGGGGCCTGGGAGCTGAAGGGGATCCTTGCCCACTCCCCTGTGCCACACTGCACATCCCACTGCAGATGGGCAGAGGTTCCTGAGCTCCAGATCTGCCCTGGGCTTTATCTGACAGAGATTAATGCTCTGTGCCCGTCATTTACATCACAATTAAGGTCTTTTAGAACATCCCTTCATACATTCTGCAGAGCAGTGCAAGCACTGCTGACACATTTTGCATTCCCATGCAGGATGCTGGAGAAGCCTGCCTTCCACTGCCAGGCTTTGCTCCTGATGCTGACCTTTCCACACCAGGGAAATGCACAGCATGACTGTATGTTAGAAATGCAGCACAGCTCCAACAGCTCTGGCAACAAGCAGTGAGACAGTTCCCCCACCGACAGGCTGAGGAAGGAGCTGGGCTGTCCTGCCCCCTGTGCCCTGGGAACCTGCACAGAGCCCACTGGCACCCACAGGGCCCCTCAGCCCAGCAAGGGGGCCCAGCACAGAGCTGCCCCTGCTGAGCATCTCCTCTGGCAGCACAGCCACCAGGGCCACCCCACCCAGCCCTGCCCCCAGGTGTGCACACCTGAGCACGGTGGTTTTGAACCTTGAAAACCTTGGTGAAGCAGGGAGGTGCCAGGTACCTCACTTGTGTCAAGGTCCTTGGCCCTCCGAGTTGCAGAGAAAGGCAGGGATCTGTCTTGAAGGCTGCAAGAGACCACTTTGATTTTCATGTGATTATTTTTAACCCCTATCACGCTTCTCCCACTGTCTCCAGTTCCATGGTCTCTGTGCCCAGAGCTGGCACAGTGCCTGGGGGCTCCGTGTTGGTGGAGCAGGACAGGTCAGGGAGGGGTGCAGGACAAACTCTCCCTCTCCAGCCTTCCTGGAGGAGAAGGAGAAAGGACACGGGGACAGAGAACACGATAAACCCAAGGAAAAGGAAAGGAATTGTTTGAAAAAGGAAAAAACCCCAGACTTCAGGCCTGTTTGGTTCCTTCTCCCAGGGGAGAGGGAGGAAAGGCAGGGACAGTTTTGCTGGGGTCTTCCATGTTTCTCCACAGAGCACTGAAATGCAGGGCCAGCACCAGCAGAACTAAATGCCTCCTCTGGAACCAGCATTTACTCCCTTTAGCTGTTTCCATCTCAATAAAGTTGGATGAAGTGGGGTCTGGATGGTTCATTTTGAAGCAGTGGGGGCAGTGTAAGTCTGCCCTGGCAGGGAAGGCCCCAATCCCCCACGGAGTGCAGGAAAGTGTCCCAACAGCCGTGCCCAGTGAGCTCAGGTCCTGACAGATCAGCACAAGGTGATGCAGCAGCCACCACCAAGACCACCACACTGCCAGGGCCGAGGACCACCTCGTCCCCAGCTGTGGGCACTCCATCAGTGTGGGGCACGGGCAGGAGGGCAGCTTTGGGGCTGGGGCTCACACACCCAAGCCCCACATGTTTCCTGACGGAAAATTGTTCCTTTTCCTGTTTCTGAGACGTGATTGGGCTTGACAAGCAGCGTGGCTTTATGAACTGTGCTCAGGCCTTGCATCATTTGCCTTGTTGTGGCCGAAGTCTCCTCCCAGCCCTCCCTCCTGCCTGCACCCACAGGCACCAGTGGCCACAACACGCACCCACAGGCCCAAAGAGAGAAAGACAAAAGGATAAAAATACCCATGTAAGAAAATAAAAGAAAAAGAGAAAAAATACCCCAGACACCATCTGGATTTGAAGCCTGGAGAGCAGAGAAGTGCTGGGCAGGAAGGGAGCAAGCAGAGAGGGGCTCACTTGCAGATCCCACTGCCGGTTCTGTGTCTGCTCCCAGCACAGCCCATCTCCAGAGCCACATCCCTGCCCTGTCTCAGCAGACTGGGCATTTACACAGACCCCTGGTGGTGCTCCCAGCAGGGAACAGCTCACTGTCCCTGTGGGATGGGAAGGGCTGGGGCAGCTCACCCACCCCTGCAGTGTGAAGGGGACAAAAAGCAGCGTGGAGGAAGGCAAGGGGGAACCTACCCCAGAGCAGATGAGAGGCCCCTGTTGCCAAACTGCCCCACTGTTCGTCTTCCTTCTCACTTCAATTTCATCCTGCCTGGAGGCACGAGAGGAACTCAGCCTTGGGAGAAGCAAGGTGCCAGGAGCAGCATTCCCTGCTGAAGTGGATCCGTGTGGGGCCAGGGAAGGAGTCTGTCCAGGATGGCAGCAGCAATCCATGTGGATCCAGGCAGACTCAGGACAGGACCCCTGCTCCTGCAGCAAGTCAGCAGCAGACCAGCACCAACCCCAGCCACAAACCGGGTTTAAACCCAAGCAGAGCCCTTTTCCCAAGGCGTGTGTGGGGCCAACCTGGTGGTCCTTGAACCTGCAAGGGCAGGTGTGGGTGGCTGCCACCCTGGTGTCCCCACCCCGTGGGCAGCCCCGCGTGGGCACAGCTCTGGGGCAGGGCAGGCAAACCCCTGCCTGTTCCCAGGGTGAATCCCACCTGCCGTGGGCAAGGCTGCAGAGAGGGAATGGTGAGGAAAGTGGCTTGTCCTGCAGTCTAAGGAGCATTCCCGCAGTGGAGCGGCAGCGCTCCAGCCCCTCCTGCGGAGCGACACGGCACTGGCAGAGCAGCAGCTCCTGAATTAATCCTGAATAGCGACACAGGTCAGGCAGCTGATTTCTGCCTGAAATAAATGGCTTTGCGGTAGTGCTTCCCCTCAGGGGAAACATGTCCTGACAAGCTGCAGTTACTCGAGTGCCCCGAGGGTTTGTGGAGCCTGGTTCCTTTGGAGAGTGTTTTACTGTCTGCTCCCAGTGCCAAGAGCAGCTTTATACCAATAATAAACAAGGCAAAACATGGAGCCAGAGCAAACAGCTGATAAAAATCCACATTTTGCTGCCTGCGTTCGCTTTTCTGGCTCGGCAGCACAGGGCGGGTAAGAGGAGCAGGAAATCTTTGTGCTGCTGGCACATGGCCTTCCTCCTGTCAGGTAAAACACTCCCCGGTGCTTCTGCTGCTCCCTGACGCCGACTGCCAGGAATCATCGCTGGAGGAATGCACAAGGCATCCCTCGGACTGTGCGCGTTCATCGGCTCTGTGCCGTGGGAGCAGAACCAGGAGGCTGAGCACGGGCTGACATGCCCTGCCGGGTGCTGCTGGAGGAGCTCACGGCTGCGACGGGCACCCCCTGCCCCTCCTGCCCAGCCCGACCACACAGGGCTGAGCTCCGGGCCGCTGGAATATCTCATCCATCGGCACAGCACCGCGGGAGGAAGGCAGGGACCAGCCCAGTGGAGAAGGAGCTGCCGGGGCTCGCTGGGAGCAAGGCTGCAGAGCCCTGGCAGGACCCGGCGGGTGCGGAGCCCTGGCAGGACCCGGCGGGTGCGGAGCCCTGGCAGGACCCGGCGGGTGCGGAGCCCTGGCAGGACCCGGCGGGTGCGGAGCCCTGGCAGGACCCGGCGGGTGCAGAGCCCTGGCAGGACCCGGCGGGTGCGGAGCCCTGGCAGGACCCGGCGGGTGCGAGCTCCCTGCCGCGCACAGGCTGCCGTGGCTGTCTGTTCTAAAATAGCATTTAACATGACAAGAGGTGTCGGATGGGCGCGGGAGCGCTGGCTCTCCCCAGCTCTTCCCTTGCCGAGAGCCTGTCTACACTGCCATATGTTACTCTGCCGTATACTTCATCGTGCTTTATTTGTCATCCTCTAGCACATATGGTAACAGCTCCGCTGCCTGGCACTTGGAGAGGCTGGATTTAGCTCTGAATCAGGCACAAACAAACACTCATTGGGGCAGTGCTCTTTGCTTCTCACCATCCCCACCTCCCCACGCTGCCTCGAGGAAGAGAAACAGGCAGGCAGCTGGGCTAGATCAGCACTGCAGGTCCCTTTCAACTGAAAGCATTTTATTTCAGTATTTTATCCTATCCTAGTCCACTATTCTATTCTATTCAACTCAATTCTATTAGATCCCTGTTATTCTATTCCGTTCCATTCTGCAGCCTCTGCCATGGCAAGCAGGAGAGGTAGGAAAAGAACAGCAAAAGAACACTTCAGTTTGGGATTTACCAAGAAGACCAACCATGGGAAAAAAATAACAGACGAAGGAACCAAAGGTGAGGGACTTCTTGTACTGGCCAGGCAGGGAGCTGACCTGAGCCAGACAGGTCCTGAAATCTGAATGGCCATGGTGGTGGCTGCTGTCCCTTCTCTTCACTGTCACTCTGGGAAGCCAAAAGCACAATCCAACGTTTCCCTTGGTGCAATCATGTTTACTTAAACAGAACACACTGGTTTCTTTTACCTTGGGCACAGCAGGGACAAACACCTCAGGAACATTGCTTGCCCACCTGTTGTCAGCCTGACATTCCAGATAGAACTGTGGCTCCGGGGGACTCTGTCCCTGCTCACTCAGCAGGGCCACCCTCCAAAATCTTGTCCCTTTTGCCAGCACGGGGAAGGTCCCTGACTGGGACCGAGAACACCAGGGCAGAGGCTGCAGCAGGGCAGGGCAGGGCTGACCACCAGGCAGGGATGTCCCAGCTGGCTGTGCTGGAACACTATTTTTCATAAGAAAATATTTAAAAAGTTGTCCATGTGCTCAGGAAAATTGTTTTATCATGGGATGGTTTGAGCTGTCCAGGTGTGGACCCTTCCAGGTGTACCCAGAAATTCTGTGCCATGGAAGGCAGGCAGAGAAGGGGGACACACTGAAGCACTGCCTTTACCAGCCTAGGCAGCCTGGGGGAACACTCATGCCCGGCCACAGGGTCACTCAGGTGTCCAGCTGTCTGTCCATCTGCCCACCCATCCATCCACCATTCTGCTGAACCCTCGCTCCCCGATGAAAGCCCTGCCCAGATGTGCTGGAGGTGGGTGCAGGGCCAGGGCCTCATGTTCCTCCACCAAACCAGACCAGAGAAGGAGGAGAATGCACAGGAAGGCTCAGCCTGATCTCACCTCCCCCAGAGCATTCCCAGCCGCCTCTGGCAGACAGCAGCAAACCTTCTGCCTCTGCTCCCCAGATCAGGTAACTCTCAGTGGACACGACTGGAAGCTCTGCATGGAGCCCACTGTGCAATCCCTGTGTGCCTGAAACCACAGCAATTGCACCAAGTGACTTGGGCAGGCAGAAGGTGAGTGCAGCCCCAAGGAAACTTTTCCTGTGCCCTCACAGAAATCTGGTGCTTTCTGAAAGGGAAAAGAGTCTCCAGATCCTTATTCTTCAGGAGTGCTGTGGAGTGTCAGTAATAAGTCATTTTTGGCAGGCATATGTGAGCAGCATCCAGGGAGGGAGAACTTCATCAGAGCAGAGAAATCCTTCCAGCCTGCCTTTGGTATGACTCCAGCAAGCCTGAAATATCCCTGAGAGCTCTGCTCCTTCCCCTTCTCAGAGCTATCCTGAGCCTATCTTGGGCAAGGTACCCAATTTACATGTTCCCAGGCCACTGACTTGCAATGTTTGCTTATTTTTATACAGGGTTCTGCAATTTAAAGGGTTTGGATGGGTAGCAAAATGGGCATTTGCTCAGGGAAAAGCTTCCTCAGTTACAACAATTTCTGTCCCTCCCCATTAGGAAAGTCGCTGCCTGAATGCAGGGTGCAAGTGAGCCAAACAAAATGTGTTTTCACCCAGTAATTAATCACCTAGCACTTCTCTAATTATCAGAGCTTCCACTGACAATTCCCAGAGGCCAACAGCAAATGGCAGACTCTGCCCCCCCAGCAGCTGCCTCAAATATCTTCCAGGGCGGTGCCTGCTGTGGTTGGGACAGGAAGCAGGACAGTATCTCCAGTCTCCTGCAGGAGCATCGCCCCCTCATCCCACAGCCCCAGGAGCACCCAGGCTGGGACCTGTGCAGGGCTGCCCCAGGCACACTGCACACTGCTCTGACGGGCTCCTCACCATGAGAGCCAGCAGTGCTGTCTGGGCATTGCTGAGAGTGAAATCTGCCTCCCCAGGCCAGCCCGGTGGCCCAGGAGCTGCTCTGAGCAGGGCTGGAGGTTGGCTACTGCCCAAATTCCATTTTTGTGCACCCCAGACAAACGCAGGGACGTTTTGGATTTGCACCTGCTGGGGCCAGAGAAGGGCTCAGGCGGCAGAAGTGACCAGGCCAGCAGCAGTGGCCGGGCTGTCGGTGTCCCTCAGTCCCCAGGGCCAAGGAAGCACAGCCCGGGGTGGGAGCACAGCAACACCCAGCTGGGACAGGCCATCTCCCCCGGGTGCACATGTGAGGCCACGTGCCCGGTGCCCACCCAGAGGACACAAGGTCAGGGGCCAGAGGCCCAGAGGTCACAGCCCGGCCCCAGGGCTGCCAGTCAAGGCTAGTGCTGACGCACCTGCCCCAAGAGCCAACCTGGGAGGAACCATGCCAGCCCAGGAGGAACAGGGGGGACAGGGCTGGCCGCTGTTGACCTTGGGAGCTGCACAAAGCACAGGAGGTATTTAACCCCCTGCAGAGCCCCTTGAAACCTCTTCTGAGCTCTAAACCTCAGCTGAGGACACAGACAGTGTTTCCCTCACCTTTCTGGCGGGGTATCGCTTTCAGCTGACTCTGGCCAAGCCACTATGACCGAAACAACCGGTTACTCGGGGTGAGTTACAGCAAATATCTGAATTTGTTTTAATAAGAGAAGAAAAATGTTCTCCGGGTTTCATTTAAGCCTCATTTACAGAACTAACCTGCATTGTTCGTTTGTTGCTTGCCATCTCTTACAGCAGGTGGAAAGGGACAGCAAGCTGTCCTCCTGCTGCCTGCAGTGTCTGCACTCATCCTGCCAGGCAGTTATTTGGGACAAGTGTGAAATCCTGATTTGCTACGAGCCTAAGAAACTGTCACATAGAAAATAGCACAGTATATCACCCCTGGACAACGCTGGCAAAAATCTATGAAGGAAAGAGCTAAGGTTGTCATTGACAAAACTGATATATACAGAGACATACTTTTTGTCAAATTCATAGATAAAATAACAGATGTGTCAAAGAGGTTACCTGAGGCAGAAAGACAGCTGGTCCAAACACCACACACAGCTGGCTTGTCCCTTGTCCCTGTCCAACACCAGGGCTGTGTGTGTCCTCGTGGAGCCTCCAGGCTGCCCTGTGCCTCACTTCTGCCTGTCCCCTGCCCTGTGGGCACTGCCCCAACCCACCTCCTCCTTGTCTCCCTGCAGGAGTGGCCTTGTCCTCGTTAAAAACCCACACCTGGACTTGATGGAGGAGGACGTCCTGTACCACTTGGACTTGGGAACGAAGACACACAACCTGCCAGCAATGTTTGGGGACATAAAGGTAAAGACAGGTCCAAAAGTGAGGCAGCAGCTCCCCCCTGCACCGGCTCTCCCGCTGGGCATCCCACGCTGCTGCCGGCCCATGCCGGGGCCCTGCTGCTGCCAAAGCTCCTGTGGGGTGGGGTCTGCCTGCTCACATAAGGGACACAGCAGCCAAAGCAGCCTGGGCAAGGAGGTTGTCTGTCCTTGTTTGTTTTGGGTAGAAATCACAACAGAAAATTATCCTTTTAAAAACCTGTAGCTCTGTAAAACCTGATTTTATATTGGCCCCATGTTGGAGGACAGACAGAGGAGGCATTTGTCCAAAGCATCTTGATCATCATCTACTGGAGACAAGGGAAGGAGGATGCCATGTCGTTTTTGGTTGAGACCTGCTGTCAGAACTGACTTGTCACGGTGGCATCCTCTCATTTCAAACCAGAGCCTTTCCCTGGTTGTGCGGGGGAAGAGCCTCGGAGGCCAGGGCTGGAGCAGGCTGGCACAGCACAGCGTGGGCTCCTGCTGCCCTGCAGCCTGGCAGCACCAGCAGCAGCACGGCCCTGGCAGCTGCACACTCATCCTCCTCCTACCTTCAGCGAGCATATTTTCCTTTAATATGTAAAATTTGTCCTTTTTACTCCCTGACTTTATGGCCTCTGAGCCATCAGCAGTGCTCACTAACTCCAGTCAGCACTGTCCATTGAATAAATTAACCAATGAGCTCCTCCAACATCTGGGTTTGCTTTAGTGGTGATACTACCAGCACAGTCACAGTGGTGATACACCAGGGCAGCCCCCACCCTGCCAGAGTTACAGCCTGGGTTTTGTGTTAACTCCTGGTTGTGAGACCCTCAGTCGTTCCAATGTCCCTTGACTGATGGTGAGGAAGTGGCGTCCCGCTGCTTCCCCCGGGAAGATGCGCCTGGCACGGCCACCACCGCCACTCTCAGGCTGACTGTGGTCTCTGTTCTGGCTGAGCACCAACACACGGATATTTTATATTCCGGCTGACCCGTGGTCCTTGTTCTGGCTGAGCACCAACCCGGCGATGCTTTATTTGCAGTTCGTGTGCGTGGGCGGCAGCCCGCGGAGGATGCGGGAGTTCGCGCGGTTCATGCGGCGGGAGCTGGGGCTGGCCCGGCCCGGGGAGGACGTGGCTGACATCTGCGCGGGCTCGGACCGCTACGCCATGTACCGGGCAGGGCCCGTGCTCTCCATCAGCGTGAGTTCACGGCCGGTCTGGGCTCTGCTGGGAGGGTCCGGAGAGCGGGCTCCGTCTGCCCCGGCCGCAGGGACGGGCTGTGGCCTCTCCCTCACACGCCTCCCCCAACACCCTCCAGC
Organism: Sinosuthora webbiana; assembly: GCA_013397395.1. NCBI lineage: Eukaryota > Metazoa > Chordata > Aves > Passeriformes > Sylviidae > Sinosuthora > Sinosuthora webbiana. The sequence goes on along the minus strand of VXBN01009785.1, from coordinate 387,266 downwards.
ACAGCTTTTCTCTTCTCACTGTTCAGCCACTACCACCAGTGCAGCCTCTCAGCCGTGGCAAAGCTGCTTCTGCTCGAATGGCATTCCCCAGCACCTGCACTCTCCGTTTGGAAAGTGCAGCATTAATAACAGACGTGCACGTGTTCTGCTCAGCTCAGTTTGGGAGGCAAAACCACTTCTCACCACACATCAACTATGAAATGTTGCTGGGAGTATTACATTGATACAAGCTCTAACAGAAAAACCCGGCCTTACTAACAATTATTCTTTTAGAGCAGGATTTTTGGCACTGAACAAGGGGAAAAGCAAACACAGGCTGTGCTGGGGAGCACTCACACCCAAAGGCTTGGTCCTGATGCCATTTCTCTGGGCACAAGATTAGCCTGAAACGTGATTCACAGGACATGGAATCACTCACACAGCAGAGCTCGTGTTTTGTCCCTCTGACAAAACCAAACCGTTCCTGACCAAGGGAATCAAGCCTGGGGGAATCAATCTGAGAGGATCCAAGGGGAAGAACTGCCACAAGATTTGCTGTTCCCCAGCCTGGCAGCAGCAGTGACACAGCCAGAAGCAAATCCTCACTGAGCTTGTGGCCATGCACCAGCTTTGGCCAGTGCAGAAGGGGACACGGGGCAGAGCACATGGCCGCCCCGAGAAGCATCATGCAGAGCAGCTGCCAACATCACATTTCTGCAAGTTGCTTAGAAACACAACTGAGCTCAAACATTCGGGGGCAGGAACACAGACTCCAGCTCTGAATATTTACAATGTGAATAATTTTTTTAGGCATTGGTGAATAAGCCAGGCTAATGTTCCAGAATAACGACATGCTAAAAGGTTTCATATTTAAAACATGATACAAGGCAAACAGAGCATTGGTCTCACAGCCAAGAGAAGGGAGACAAAGCAACACAAAAACTGGCTGTGTGCCTTAATCAATGGAGCTTCCATACATGCTTCCTTCAGGAAGATGATAGCAAAACCAAAAAAATGTGAGGCATTTTCAAGAGGAAAAACCAAACTCCACAGCACCAAACACTTTTTGTACTTCAAAGTTAAGCTAAGAAAAGGATGTTGGTCTAGCAATGGAGCAGAAGACAGATGACCAAGCAAGGGAGCACTGGGCAGATGCAGAAGCCTCTGCCTGCAGAAATCTGCCAGCCCTGGGGAGCAGCAGCAGAGACAGGAGTGGGGCAGCACTGACCACGGAGCATGGGGACAAGCCAGTGCCAGCAGGAGGGAGCTGGTAGCCAGGCAGGTTCTGGGGACAGAAGGGCAGCAGGGCAGGGAGTGTGGGCCAGGCAGAGGGACAGGCAGCCTGCAAGGCACGCAGCAAACACCTGACCCTGAAGCCTGTCCTCACCAGGGGACACAAACCCTTCCATTGTCATTTGTGCCCAGCAATGCAGCAGGGATGCTCGAGGGTGGGGTGAGAGCAGGCTGGAAGGCACATGGAGAAGTGGAGGTTCAGGTTGTCCTCACTGAAATTCACCCCTCCCAGAGAACGAGCAGGACACAACAAAGTGTAAGTCAGTACATGGTGCAAGGATTGGCAATGCACAGGGAAGGTCTTGGAGCATTCAGATGCTGGGACGTATTTGTGGACCTTCCTTGAAGGACAGGCATCATCTGTGTGCCTACACAGGCTCCCCAGGGATGAACACCAGTTCATTGACTTTAAGAGCCTTTAAAGCATCGAGGGGAGGAGAAGAGGTTAGACACCTCACCCGGACAGACTAAAAAGACCAAAAGATGTCTCTTCCCCCTTAAAAACTTTGCTGTTGGCATCATCAGCAGAGGAGGCCACAGCATAACACTGAGCTCATTGCGGTCATGTACCTGTCACCTCCTGCAGCCTCGTGGGGACTGATGTTTCTCTTTTCTCTCCTTCCAACAGCATGGAATGGGCATCCCTTCCATTTCCATTATGCTTCATGAGCTGATCAAACTGCTGCACCACGCAAAATGCCGGGACGTTACTATTATACGCATCGGTACTTCTGGGGGCTTAGGTAAGCGATTCGTGGTCTTCCTTCAGAGCAAAACAGCTATTATTAACAAGAACTCTCAGCAATAGGTCATGCAGTTCTGAACTTCAGCATTTTGTCAGGTCTCTAAATATTAAACGGTATTTTGTTTTGGGTTAAACCCAGAAAACTTGTAGTGACTGGCTTGGCAGAGTGCACATTCTCAGAGTGTACAAAACCCTTGATTCCACTACAGCCATGTGTCGCTTTCCAAACAGAAAACATGGATTAGTGGTGACCCAAATGAATCCGTGTCCCCTGGCTGAGGCAGTGGTGCTGCCCAAGCCTGCACAAGCTGGTAGGGGGTACACGATCTCTGCAAGCCAGAGCAGCTAAGCTCCTGTCACTCAGCACGTTCTCACAATCACTTATCTTGTGCTGATTCTGTACATTTTACTTGTACATCTGTACTTCATGAATTTCAATTATTCTCTGACATCTTTACTCACTGAAAAGACGAGCCCTGCACGCACACATAGATCTGTTGAGATCTTCCTGCTGTGCTGAAGTTTGGCAGCAGGACACAGGTGTTTTGAGCCTCAGCTTCCGTTTCCACAGGGATCGAGGCTGGGTCTGTTGTGATCACTGACACGGCCGTGGACTCCTCCTTCCAGCCACGGTTTGAGCAGGTGGTGCTGGGGGATGTGGTGGTGAGGAGCACCGAGCTGGACAGGGACCTTGCAGAGGAGCTGCTGGCCTGCAGCAGGGACATTCCCGACTTCCCCACGCTCATCGGCCACACCATGTGCACCTACGACTTCTACGAAGGTAAAACCAGCTCTGTCTGCCCTTCCTCACCACACCTAATGCCAAGTCTTCCTACTCTGCCATGGACAAAGCTACCCAGGGAGCCCAGGCCCCAGGAGGGCTGAGGGCTGCAGGCAGAGACCCAGGTGGTGATGGGGGCAGAGCAGGGGGACCCTCAGAACACACAGTGCCTCTGTTTGCACCTTGCTGAGTTTGCCACCAAGCTGTTCCCCTACAGCAAGATTATCACTTCAGAACTACCAAACACTAGGAAAACATTAGGTTGCCTGAGAGATTTCCATAAACAAACTTTGGTTACTCTAGAACCATTTCCTTTGCAAAATTAAATGCTGATTGCAGGCAGGGTAGATGAAACATAATAAATGAAGAATTAATAATCTGAGCACTATTTATAAACCTTTAGATCTGCTTGCAGATGCAGCCATCTGTGTATTGCTCAAGTCCATATTCTATTTAAACAAAAAGCCATTTGAGAGGATTAAAGTAGGAGCAGCAATGAAGGGTGGTCCCAGGCTGGCCCAGCTGCAGGTAAATGTTTCCTGCCCCAGGGCCTTCAGACACTGCGAGAGGAGGAGCTGCAGGGGCACAATCTGCTCTGAGCACACAGCAGGACAGCAGAGCCCCCGGAGGGGCTGGAGGAGAGGGTTGGGATGGCTGCCCACACTGAGCAGTGTCAGAGCTGCCTGCAGCGGTGCCTGGAGCTGCAGCAGGGGAGCACCAGAGCCCTGGGACCAGCTCCCCGAGCAGCACTGCTGCTGCCTGCACCAGGAATGCCTCTGCTAGCAGCTCCAGCTTCCACAGCAGACCCTGCAGAAAAATTAAACCCACATTAAAGGGGTTTCCTCTCCTCTGTGTTCCCATTCTGCACAGCTTGTTGTACCTCTCCTACAGTCAGCTGGCATTTTGGGGATTTAACCCGGCAGACCTTCACAGCTGACACGCAGCAATGGCCTGTCCCCACAGAGCATGGCATGCCCTGGTACCTCCCACCTGTGGGCTGAATCCACCTTTCCCCAGTGTGGAAACCTGCGTCATCCTCTCCCCTATACAGAGACACGTGGCGCTGGCTTTAACACTGAGGGGAATACAAATTAACCAGCTGCTCACAGGGAAACTTTGTGGGCCTCAGACAGAATGTGGGCACTGCTGGACTCCCCATTTGCACCTACGCCCCACGACCCCATGCAAGGCCAACAGTGACAGTTCTCTGCTTCCTTTCCAGGTCAGGGGAGATTAGATGGTGCATTATGCTCTTTTTCCAGTGAAAAAAAGTTGGACTACTTAAGGAGGGCTTACGACGCCGGCGTGAGGAATATTGAGATGGAATCCACAGCATTCGCTGCCCTGTGTGGACTGTGTGGCCTCAGAGGTGAGTCCTGTCGCTCCCACCTCCTCCCCATGGAGGGGCTTAACCCCCTGGGAGGGTCCAGTGCCAGAAGGCCAAACACACCCTTAATGATTTTATCTAGAAAAGGACCCTAAAGCGAATTTCATAGCTCAATAAAACCCAAGTGTGCATTAGAAGACCCGAGTGAGTGCTGGACAAACCCGCACCTTGCTGCCCTCACGCCCCTCCTGGCCCCGCAGGGTTTGCGGGGCAGAGCCCGGGGCAGGGAGCCGGGGCTGCTGGTGAGGGCCGGGCAGGAGGGCTGGGAGGGCCGGACAGGGGGGCAGGAGGGTTGGGAGGGCCGGGCAGGAGGGTTGGGAGGGCCGGGCAGGGGGACAGGAGGGTTGGG
>VXBN01009785.1:349176-382494 GCA_013397395.1 Sinosuthora webbiana | reverse complement strand
TCATCCGCAAGCGCCTGGGACTGTTCCCCACCGCCTGACGTGCCGGCCCCAGCCACAGCCCGGCAGCGGGGCTGCGGGCCCGGCCCTGCCCGGCCCGGCCGGCACACGGACCCTGCCCCGGCACACGGGCCCTGCTCGGCACACCGACCCTGCCCCGGCACCGGCAGAGCCCCGGCCCCACGGGAGCGGAGCGGCCGGAGCCGGCGGACCCCGCGGTGCGGGCGCTGGCGGCCTGAGCGCGGCTGGAACCGCACGGACAAGATCCGCACTGACCAGTCCAGGCTGCGGAACCGCACGGACAAGATCCGCACTGACCAGTCCAGGCTGCGGAACCGCACGGACAAGATCCGCACTGACCAGTCCAGGCTGCGGAACAGAGCCGCGCGTTCCTCACTCCCGGCTCCAGCCGTCGTAAAGGACTGTCCTGTTAGGGTCACTCCTGTCCACAGCGATCTTCCTGTAAGGAGAGCCCTTTGCTTTGGGCATAAAGGCAAAACGTTAGTAAATGACACGAAAAACTAATCTGTATTTGTGACCATTATTGTTACTGGTATTACAAAGGCTGTTCAGATTTTCATTCCTACAGTATTTAAAAATGTCACAAAGAGACACATGCCAGAGTTTGAGTATGAGAGGGACACCACAGGACCCAACCGTGGTCAGCTGAGGACCTGACCTTCAGGCACTGGTTCACATTAAAAACGCTTTTCTCACCACCAAAATTCACAAATAAGTAGTTTATCTTGAAACCAGATAACTTAATTTTCACAGAGAAGTATTCATCAACCTTTATAAAAGTATGATTGGGAGTGAACTGCCCATGCTTCATCCTTGGCATAAAGACAGCTGAGCTCTGAACTGCCACCCCTACCCAGCCAAACCCACAAAGCAGGGCTGCAGGAGGTGTGGGTTGAGAAGCCTATCTACCATTAACAGTTTTTAAATTACTATTTTCATGTGTGTAACTTGGAAGATTGCTTTTTTATTGTTTAAGTGTAGAAAGATTTTATTGAAGAAAACCAATGTCATTATAAGCATCTCCATTTCCCAAAGGGTTCTGATCAGCTCTTGTAAGCAATGCTAAAGTGAGGGTTATGAAGTAGGGTGAAACATCACCTCCTTCACACAGGAGCAGGAAAGAGGTGTCTGGCCAGGCTGGGGAACAGCCAAGGGGTCTGCAGAGCTCTCCTGGCATGAGCAGCCTTGGTTGTGCTGTGCAAAATGCCCTTTTACTGGCCTGCATGTTCTCCACACTCCACTGTTACATGAAAGTCCCCCCCAAATCCTCATTCTGGCCTCTATCACTAAAGGCCCTGACTTGTCATTGCACTGGGGTAGCCCAGACTTCTATAGACCTACTCAGTATCTACCCCGAAAAATGATAGACGTGAAAACAACCACGAGTCCCTGCCAAAAAATCTGTGGCCACTATTTCAAAACCAATGTCTGCTTCCTTTAAACTTTCTTTTTCATTAACACCTTGGTATTTATAAAATATGACAACTATAATCACAGTTTCAGTGGTGCAAAATTTTTTATCTTGTAGATCTGCTTTTAAAGGCAAGGGAAAAATCCACTGCCTAGGTTTGGGATGATGTCTTTCTGGGAGTTGTCTCACAGCCAGTCTGTTCCCCACAGCAATATCCAGCCAGTTGTGAGGTGGCCAAATATGTTTTAAAAATAACGAGTTACCCCAAAGGAGATACCAAAATAAAAAGCACAAATATACACAGAATTGTAATTTTAGGACAAGCACACAGAGGCTGAGCCCAGAAAACATCACTCCCCCTGCTCAGGGCAGGCTCTGCAGCATTTCCCCACTAAACTCAGCTGCAGCACTGGGATTATGCTGCTCCTGGGCTGACCCTGTGCTCACTCTCAGGAGTCTGTCCTGCTAGAAAATAAAGATCCCAGCTCTATTTATAATTAATACTGAAAAACTAATCTGCAATATGAAATTGTATGACTGGTTTGCAGTAAATATGATGTAGCACCTTGCCTTCTAAATATAGACAGAGGTTTAAGTCTCATCATAATCAAGGAATATTAGAAACACTCATGGCAATGAAGATTTTATAACTAAAAGAACCAAATTCTCAAGAAACCTGGAAAGAAAATTGTGGGATTTATTCATGTAAATAGTAAAATCCAAAGTAACTGCTGTGCAAAGCTATTTTGGACTTCTGCTGCCAATTAAATCCCAAGAATTCCTACTCAAGGTGCTGCACATCAGACTGTGCTGTGTGTAGGAGGTGTCCCAGCTCCCAGTGGAAGGGGACAGGGACAATCACACTACACCAGCACAGCCCAGCCCTCCAGACCCGCAGCAGGCAGGTGAAATGTGATTGCAGTGCCTTAGGATGGCTGCACACACTGGGAACTCAGCAGTTCTAGGACACAACCAAAGGGAATTTGTTTAAGGTTTGCATACTGTGGGCCAGACCAGACTCCTGATGCTCCTCTGCCCTCCAGATGAGAGGTGTTCTACATTTTAAAGGCTGTAGACTCCATGTCTCTTCTTGGAAGCTTTGGTGGTGGAAGTTTTGACAAAACCTCTCTTGCATAAAGCGTTTTATGCAGTCCAGCTTCTCGGAGAGCGAGCTCGACACGGAGCCTGGGGTCAGAAATGACCTGTTAAAAAACCACAGAAATGATCAACAGAAGCCAAAAAGCTCCCTGAGGAGCTGCTGCCTTCCCTCATGTTCTCCATGCACACAGCCCAAGGGCAGCACAGACTCCAGTCTCCTCCTGGCTGTTCCCAGAGAATCCAAGTGCTTCAAAAGCCTTTATAATTTTCTCACAGTGTTGCCTTGTGCTTACATGCCAGTGACACTTCCATTTGTCAGAATGGCAATTAATCCCAGGGAAATTACTTCTGAAATTTGTCAAAAGTTTATCTGACAAAATCTGTAAGCCTCTTTCCAATCCCTGTTCCATGGTCTGCAGTGGGACTGCACTGGAAGTACAAGGAAGAGTGACACGTTGCTTCCAGAGCATGTTCAAATTAAAATTTGTCAGAACCTCGTACATTGGTCAGATTTGGAGAATTTTAATAAGGAAACAAAACCCACATCTTTCCATTACCAAACTGAGAAGCTTTAAAATGTCGTAAAATGGGAAGTGCTGGACAATTTTAGCTATAGACATTGTTAGATTTCACCCTATTCAGTGTCAAAAGAAAGCTTTTACACCACAGAATTGTACCATAGATCTTCTCTTTTTGTAAATAATTCTCAAATTCCAGAGTGGGAATAATTGCAAATGCATTGACTGAGCAGATAGGGAACAGTGAGGGAATCTAAAGATATCCAGATGTTCCTTGAGTGCGTTTGAAATTGAGGGAGCAGCCTCCTCTGCAAGCTGAGTGCCCTGAAGCACGAGCACAGTTAGCTGAGTTCCTGCTTCACTGACAGAGCAGGATCCCAGCCCGTTACCTGCTCCTCACTGTAGGTGTGCAGCCTGAACAGGGGCTGCTGCAGCTCAAACTCCTCCTGGGCCCCAACGCCCATCCGAGCTTTGGAGGCCACCGTGTCAGCCACTGCTCTGGCCGGGTCCAGCTGTGCCACAATGCCAACCTGAGGAGGCAACAGGAGAGTAGCAATGACCCTGTCTGTGCAGAGCTGAGGGAGAGCAGGTCACTGTCAGTAACACACCCTTTAGAACACCACTATTCACTGTCTTGGAGCCTAACAGAGGCACAGGCTCCCAGCTGCAGAGGCGGCCTGGGCGCTGCAAGGGTGTGTGAGAGAGGAGCAACAGCACCCTGAGCTCCCCAACAGACACTGGCATGAGCTCCAGTGGCCAACACAGTCTCTACAGGATCCAGCAGCCTCATAATTCTGCAACACCCACAATTCCTGCAAGTCCAGACTTCCTTCTTTTTCTCCCAATGGAAACAAAACTGCTCAGGGTGATAGTTCACAATTTTTACAGAGTCGTGGGCAACAACATTGAGTGATATGCCCCAAATAATACAACTCTGATTTTTTTCTGAAGTGCATCTGCTTTAACTGTGTAATTTCCTGTGGCTAGATCAATATCAAAGGCTCCCAGACACTGTATTGTGCCAGAGTTAATCTTTTTTCATTGTTTACTTTCTTTGTGTTAAAATATTCAGATATAGTTTGAAAAAATACAGAAAGATGCACGAGCAAAATAGCTAAAGTCCATATGAAGAATGGTTAAATCCAGGAAAAAAAAATACTTCAAATTGCATCCAATAATTTTTTCACCCATCTCTTTAATTAAATGTCATCTTGGTATTTACAGGTTGCCCAAACCCTCAGGCCAAATGACTTTATTAAAGATCTTTCCCCCCCTACCTATACAAAAAATGTATATACTTTATGAAGCAGCATTTCCTTAGTGTGAAACAGAGATTAAATGTTGGTCAGAGAAGGATAATGAAGTGGGAGCATCACCATCCCAGGCAAAGGCCCTTCTAGAAGCATTTTCTACTCTGGCAAGAGAATTGAGTCAGTGGGAAGGGCCCAACAGATCATGGCTACCAACCAGCCTCTTTGGAGGAAAAAATAAGGAGATTACATACAGAAATGTAAATCAAGGCAAAATTACTCTTTCAAAGGTCAGCAGTAGAAAAAAAATAACCTTAGCACTACTTTTACTATGATATTAGCAAGCATTAGTAAGCATTTTATAGGTGGCTTTTAAAAAAGTAATGTGCAGAAGTTTCAGAGATTCAAACATCTCTGAAGAAAAGTCATCCAAGGTGTGCAAGTTTTCAGAATTTAAAAAGAATATAAATTACTCATAAATCTTGCCTGAGACTCCAGACAGACTTAAGGTTATTAAAACAAACAAAACCCAGAAAAAAAATCACAGAAGAAAAATCACATCCAACCTGGAAAAAGCCTCCTCTATCTCCTCTGAGATATCAGCAGCTCCTACAGCCCAATTTAATGTCATAATGCTCCTGTTGTCAGAGCTACAAAGGACGCAGGATTTATAACAGGAGAGAATTACGGGTGGTCAGCCCTAAAGCGCCTTTTCCCTTGGTCATTTAGTTGCCTTTGGGAGGCGGCGGTGTTTATCCTCGCCCCGGCCTGTGTCAGCAGAGAGCCCCGCAGGCCCGGCCCGGCCCGGCACGGCACACCTGCTGCCGGAGCGCTTCCAGGCGCTTCTCCTGCTGCTGCTCCCGCCGCGCCTGCTGCAGCTCCAGCGCCTTCCTCTGCTGCCGCCGCCGCTCCAGCAGCGCCCGTCGGAACCGCACCCTGCGGGCACAGGGAAATGTCAGAACCGCACCCTGCGGGCACAGGGAAATGTCAGAACCGCACCCTGCGGGCACAGGGAAAGGTGTGAACTGCACCCTGCGGGCACAGGGAAAACGCTGGGCAGGGCCGGTGTGAACCGCACCCTGCGGGAACAGGGAAACGTGGGGCCGCGCCCTGCGGGCACAGGGAAAACGCTGGGCAGGGCTGGTGTGAGCTGCACCCTGCGGGCACAGGGAAATGTCAGAACTGCACCCTGCGAGGACAGGGAAACGTGGGGCCGCGCCCTGCGGGCACAGGGAAATGTCAGAACTGCACCCTGCGAGGACAGGGAAACGTGGGGCCGCGCCCTGCGGGCACAGGGAAATGTCAGAACTGCACCCTGCGAGGACAGGGAAACGTGGGGCCGCGCCCTGCGGGCACAGGGAAATGTCAGAACTGCACCCTGCGAGGACAGGGAAACGTGGGGCTGCACCCTGTGGGCATGGGAAAGGTGTGAATTGCCCCCTGCGGGCACAGGGAAAACGCTGGGCAGGGCTGGTGTGAGCTGCACCCTGCGGGCACAGGGAAATGTCAGAACTGCACCCTGCGAGGACAGGGAAACGTGGGGCTGCACCCTGTGGGCGCAGGGAAACGTGGGACTGCACCCTGCGGGCCCAGGGAAACGCTGGGCAGGGCTGGTGTGAACTGCACCCTGCGGGCACTGGGAAACGTGGGGCTGCACCCTGCGAGGACAGGGAAACGTCAGAACTGCACCCTGCGGGCACAGGGAGACCCTGGCCACTGGCGCTGCCCCATCCCCGTGCTGCCAGCCCAGCTCAAACTGCCCTGAGGGTCTCTATACCCACCTCATGGTGCCCTGGTGGTTCATCCAAACACCTCAGAGGGGCATTTCTCATTTCAATGTGCTCTTTTTGTTGGAGGTTTTTGGTTTGGGTTTTTTGGGGAAGGGGAGTCTGGGGAGTTGTGCTTTTTGATTTGTTTCTCGGTGGGTTTTGCTTGGCCAGTTGTTCTTTTAAACAACTTGGCTAACCTTTCAGATTCCTTGTCTAGACCACAGATTTTCTCTAGCTGCCTTTATATAGCCCTGGTACTCTTTTTTCTCCCCCATATTCTTTGCCAAGAAGAAATGTTCTCTCACATCTGTGTATGGCAGAAGAAATCTTTCCTAAAACCCTTTCCATTAAAAGAAACACCTCACTCCCAGTCTCGTCACTGGAAAAAGAAAAAAAACTTCAGACTTACACCCTTCTTCCAAAGGAAAAGGCTGGAGGTTCACACCAGTAACTCCAGAACTTTACCCACAGCACAATTGTGCTGCTGCACCTTTCACTGCAGGCATTTTCAGACTATTGTGCAGAGTGTGTTCCTTATGGAGCTAAAGGTATTTGCTGGGATGTCACTTTCAGTTCTACAAGAGTTGCCAATGCCATGCTTTGAATTTGGAGAATTACCCTCCTTCTGCCCTTCAAATTTGAACTTCCCTTCAGAGAAATTGAGACGAGACAGCTGCTTCAACTACAATAAACATGTCCTGTTATTTTCTTACTCTCCAAATTTTAGTAAGCTCAAAGGAGTATGTAACTTGTGCTAAAAACTGCAACAATCAGAACTAAACCTACAGTTCTGCTGGTGGCCAGCAAAGATCTCTGTGTCAATAACCCAATCACAATTAGCAGGACAAACAAATTTATCCCAAGAGTGTGGTACAAGGCTGAGAGTACCCCAAGGAGGCTCCCAGTTTCTCACAGTGTCCACTGTACTTTAGGCAGAGAAATGCTACAGCAGTAGTGCTTAGGGGGTCACTCTGTACCAGGGAAAAAGCCTAATATGCTTTTTATATGGAGAATATTTTAAAAAAGCAGATATTCATTTTTTAATGAAAAATGACAAAAATTATACTGAAATCATTTCACTCTGCTGAGCTGACTTTTGTGATACATGTTTTAAAACACTCCAGAGTGATCAAACATGAAATCCAGTACTCTGGAAGCTTCTGTGCAAAGCCCAGAAGGAAGACTGGGGGGCTCTTAGCCAGGCCTAACTTCAAACACTTGGTCTGGCCCTGGCAGTTTTCCTGCACAGGGGAATACCCAGCAGTGCTAAACTGAAGCGTTCTGTGGCCTTTCCATGCCCAGTTTGAACCAGTCCAGGTGATCCTGGCTGATTGCAGGCAGGGAGAGCAGGGAGCAGTCAACTGCACATCACGTCCCTAAGTTGGAACGCCCTTCCAACACTTTTTTATACTTGGCTTCCAATGTTTAGTCAAGCTTTGATTTCACTCTGTCCACATCTAATAAAGTTGTTCATTCTCTTCTGCTATATTACACCTAGCAACATTTTAGCTACTATTTCTTCTACATAAAGGTAATTTTATAGAAAACCTCAAAATCAAAATAGCTTAATACTTAATTTTGCTTTTAAGCACCACAGTAAGTAAAATTTTAATAAATCACCAGCTGACAAATGAGCATAATTGATTAGTTTCAGTAAAGGTACCTTTTGTAGCATTGCCGGTATGCATTTGTGTAATTTTTGATAAACATATTTTCATTAAAACTCTGCTTTCAGACACTATCTCATAAATATTCAATAGGAAATAATGAACTACTATGTCAGGAGAGCCCAGGAGAGTTTCAGGGGAGTGTGTGAGAGCTCTGAGGTGGGATGAGGGAGGTGAGCCCCCACGGAGCCGCTCTGAGGGCACGGGGGAGATGCAGCACCCACATCCCAGCCCTGGAGGGCAGAGCCCCAGGCTAACAGTGGCCACCACTGTTCCCGTGGGTCACTCACACCAGATCCTGGCACACAGCAGTCCTTGCCTTCCCCTGGAATCTGGGGCCAGGCTGGCAGCAGCTCAGGTGCTGGGCTAGAACAGGGCAGGTGTTTCCCACTCACTGCCTCCCTGGACAGCAGGACTGTGCCAACCCATTTCCCATAGGTAGTCAGTGCAAATATTTGCACAATTCCATGCCAATCTTATTTTCACCCTGCAAGAGTAATGCCAAATCTATTGCTTTGGGAGGGGACGGACACAGTCTTTTAGAACATGATGTATTTTCAAACTATTTCCTGCCTCAGGGGCCTGATGGAGAACCTGACTAAAATTCACTGCACAGGTGAAAAAGGAGAAGTGGACTGGTAGCAACAAGCACTTGCCTTTTTGGATGCTAATTTTTGAAGCACAGTGAGACTTAAATGCGGTTGGTGGTTGTGGATACCACATGAAAAGAGAGTTTATAATTTAGTGTTCCAAAGACACAGCCACGTGGAGTGGAGACATTCAGCATAGCTGAGTGTGTGATCCTGCACGTACAAAGCAGGGGCTGCAGCAGAGGCCCCTCCTGCCCCACACTCACTGCCCATGGGGCACCAACCCCTTACCCCCTGCAGCCCCACAGCCGAGCCAGGAGAACAGGCTGGGCTGCCCTGAACGCCAGCCAGCAGAGCACACACGTGGATCTCTCACCTGCTGGGCTTCTGCAGCACGAACCTCTCCCAGCCTGTCAGCTACTGAACCTTCCATTTTTATTAGGAGGAAAAAGAGAAGCAGAAGTCTCCGCCTTCCTTTTCAAATGTGGCCAGCCCAGACCCTTTATGACAACACAGCAGTAATCAGAGCTCTTGTTCAGGCAGTTTAGTCTCAGTTCTCAGCCTGAAGGGATTTAAATCTGCAATTTCTGCATTATCAGCAAACACAACCACCAGAAAGAACATCCAGCAGTCAGGTAAGGCACCTCCACCCTGCTTTAAGAACTGGACCACTATCAGCAGGCAGCACCAAGTGAACAGAAGAAAGCACAAAAGAAGTAGGATTTTTCCCTAAATCTGGGGGTGTTTGTCAGGACTGGGGCAGATCTTGCCCCACTGATTCTTGTAAGCACTGTTTTACAAATTTTGTATGAAATGACTCGGATAAAAGAATTAATAGAGAAGAGATACTGGGCTTGGAGCAGAAATCACAACCCTTCTCCCCCTTTTTCTGAATGCAGGGAACATCACTTAATAGGATTTCTTGCTGATTTCACTGTTCTCACCACATTTCCTTTGCTCAACATCTGTGGGATCTTACACAAAGTTTCACCCACTGGGCTGAGGCATGTGTGTGTTAACACAACCTGGAGACAACAAAGAGCTGCAGCTACCTAGGAACATTCACAGCCACACACTGAAATGCCCAATCAGTCAAATGTCTCCACTCTCAGACAGGAGTTGTAGAAATTTGGACTCAATCATTTGAAAGTTTACATCCAGTTTCAGGTGCCTTTAATCCCTTACTTTAACCTGCTCAGAGCTCTGGCTATTGCAGTTACAAAGTAAGACCTGAGTGAACAGAACACCATAGTGACTCTGTGATAATAGGTTTCTTTCTCATAAACAAACCCAATTAGTTAATTTTAAATTAATTTAGTTTTATTAATTTAGTTTAATTAAAAGCAATTCAGGATAACAGCAGAGGGTTTTTAAAATATTTTATTATACCTACTAGAAACCCTATGCACTATTCAGGCCATCTCCTGTACTTGGAACAGTCAGTCAGCTCATTTTTTCCCTTTCCAAGAGGCCCTGAAAATGTGTTGGATCAGAAGTGTGGTACCAGGCTGTGCCACGTTTCCTGACTGCTCTGCAGAGACTCAAACCCAGTTTCTGTGCTCTGACAGGTGGAACATGCCAGGACACTCAGTTTTGCAGGGACATGACAATGCCATGTGTGTACCTGAGCCTGGACAGTGAAATGCTTCATTTTGTGCAGTAGGTCAGTTCTGAGTGACAGAATGCTCAACATTTACTGACTTCTGATTCACAATAGCCTGAAGGGGTGATTATTTCCTCCCAATAATGTGTTCCTTCTCCTGTGAGCTAAAACCTCTGCAGGCATGGCTAAGGAAAGGTAGAAATGTATTTGTAGCATAAGGACACAGACATTTAAATTAAGTTGTCAGCAAGGTGTCCTAACAAAGTAATACTCACGTGGTGTTTCCCACAGAATCCTTAAGACCAAGTGTAATACTCTAATGCCAATGGCACTTTAATCCTACTTTAATTGCATTTCTGGTCCACACAACTTGGTGCTTCCTCTATGTGAAAAGAGTCAGGCTGTGCTTTGAGAGCAGTTACAACCAGGCTCCATGCAGGGGTTTTATGTTCCTCTGACAGAATATTCCTCTATGAAATCAGTATTTCTTCAACAGGCCATGAAAGGTCATCTTGTGCAACAAAGACTTGGCAATTCAAGCCTGAGCAGGCTCAAGTCCTAAATCCCATCAAACAGGTGAAGAACATCTACAACTTGATGAGCAATTTAGGACTCTCTAAGATAACAATAAATGTCTTTGAGTCTGTTAAGTGCTGAATGTGTTCCTTCCACTTGCTCCTCAAACAAACCAAACCTGATTATAAATCATTGTGCAAAGTGAAATATAAAGGTCTTATCACTCAGCTACATTTTATGACAGTTTAGTGCTTACAATGGTCTGAAATTTTGATGGATGTGAATTAATTCAAACTGAAATAAATTGCATCTGGGATACAATCACCTAGGATGCAACCTTACTATACAGTTTGAAGTATTTGCCAAACAGGAAGGGAAAAAATATACTTTTCCTCAATTTATTCTAAAAAACAAAGTCAGGAGATCAAAGCAAATTAGATTATAAGAAAATCCTATTGATACTATAGGTATTCACATTTAATTTCTTTTACCTTTCTCTGTCTTTGGCTGCTTGTTCAGCCATTAATTTTCTCAGTTCCTCCAGATGTTGTAGATCTCTCTCCTCCTGCTCTTGCCACTTGAGCTCTTTCTCAGCCCAGTATTTTTTCAGCTAGAGTTTGAACAAATACAGCAAATTATCACATTCCAAAGCCCAGGCAGCGAGAACAAAGCAAGTAAGAAAAGCATTAAGTTAGAGATTCCAATTTTGATCCTTTTGGAATAAAACGTCTGTTTTAGAGCACTACAAGCTAACAGAATAAATATTTACTGGGAGAGTAAGAGGGTGTGAAGCCCCCACAACAAAAGTAGTAAAAGCAGATTGTGAACACTAATTTGAATATATTTTCCCACCACAATCTGAAGACTACCACTTCCATTGTGCTTGCATTCCCAGAAAAGCAGCTGCAGTACAAGGTATCAGCCCTTTTAAGGACCTAGGATGTAAAATACTCCAAGGAAACACACGACTGCTGACCCCAAACAGCTGCTATTGTGTCTGTGCATAGGCAGAGGGCTGCTCTGTACAGACGTTACACAGAAAGAGAAAAGTTTGCACAGCCAGAATATTTACAGATAAAATGAGCATTGGTGGTGGTGGGTCAGCACTGCCTCCCCAAGCCTCTTCCTTCCCTGTGGTTTCAGAGCCACCTGCCTCTACAAACACCACGTGTACAAAGGCAAATAAATACACAGAACGAACTGGAACAAAAAGAGAAGCAGCAGCAGAGCTACTCCTGACCTAAGCAACAAATCTCTTCTAAATGTCCCTCTCTGCGGACTCAGAGGTGAAATCTCAGTGAAACAAACACATGGATTTTTGCCTAGAAGTGCCAACACAAACACTTGTGACACGGTGTGATTTTCTAAAGCATTACATCCACTAAGTGCATCTCTGAGCTCCTGCTAAGCTGCACCCAAGCCATCCCCAGGGAGCCAGCACAGGAGCCCGGGGAGCTCTGTCCCCCAGGGCTGTCCCTGCAGCCCGTGCCGTGCTGCAGGCACGGTGCAGCCAGGCTCCTGCTGCATTGCAGCACACAGCTGCAGCACTGGGCTCCCCGTGCCATGCTGCTGAAGCACACCTGTGCAGTCAGACCCAGCCTGGTGACAGAGACACAGCAACCTGCTGAGGCTTTTTTTCCTAAGAAATGTGATGGAGTAACATAACTGGTGTGTCAGATCAGGCAGCTTCAGAGCTAACATGGACAGGAGCAAGACCTGGCTAACCGTTTTCCCATCTCTACACCCATACATAATACTTTACAAGTGCTATGAGATCAGCTATAGATTTTAGAAGCAATTGTACACATTATTTTATATGTAAAAATGTATAAAAGTTCCTCATACTTTCTCTTTATCCTGAGCTCTACGAATGGTTTCCTGCTCTCTCTGCAGCCTTTCTCTCTCATCTTCCTTTTCTTTTTTTCTGGCAGCTACAGCAGCTTCTAGTTTAGCAGCTTCTTCCTGCTGTGCTTTCCACTGTAGAACCTGGAAGAAAGAGTTGAAGAGGCAGTCCTGCAGCAGACTGTAACACTGACCCTGCCCAGCTGAGACTGGGAAGGAAACTCATGTCATCTGCTTACAAAGTAAGATTTATAATCTTACCAACAACACAAGCATTTAGCAAGGACCACCTTTCTGCATGTTCATGTGCAGCTCCCAACTGATGGCGTAATATGCAATAAAATCACATATGAAAAGGTTTTAGGCAAAATTGCTAAAACCATCTCAGTAATTCACGTCTCCCTTCAGCACTCAGAACCTGGGGAGGGATGGAGGCCAAGAGTGACAGGGCAGAGTCCATGTGAGCCTCCAGCACAGGCACTGCTGGGACAGCACCTTGCTGCCCCCAGGGCTCACTGCAGGGACAGGGACTCAGCTCTGTCACCCACAGATGGTGTCCCCAGCCCGGGGGCCCTGCCCAGCCCTGGGGGTCCTCATGCCTGACCCCTGCCCTGTGGGGCAGAGGCAGTGCTGCCTCTGCTGCCCGGCAGGGCAGGACAGGGCCACGCTGCCTGCACCCCTTCCTGCACCACACTTCCTAACAAAACTTCTCAGGGTGGCACACTCACCACCACCCCAGCGTGCCAAAAACCCATTCCTGACATGATCCTGCTGTGCTGGTTAACAGGACACCTTGTCTGCACACCTGGCCACGGGCAGTGCCACATCTGCAGGTCCCAGGCAGCGTGGATTCACTCAGAGTGTCACCAGCAGTGTGTGCTGTCTGTTCCACGCTGCTTCCTACAGGATTCATGAGGTCTCCTGCTTGTTGGCTTGCCAGCTCTTTTTGTAATGGATTTGTCAAGCATTAACAGAACCCTGCACTCCTCTAAGGAACAAGCATTGCAGCCATTTTTCAGTTGGTTTTCTACACTACAGTGCTTTAATACAAAGATATGAAAATGCTTATAATTTTTCCACCTTTACTGCATTTCACAGGCTGTGTGTGCAGAGTATTAATTCTTCTGGTTTATGCTTATAAAAGATGTTCTTTTGAGAAATCCAGCACTCCCCATGGACCAAGATTCTCAGAGAGCTGCATCTCTGAACGATGCTGTGCTTGCCCTGCTTCCTCCTAAAGTAACAATTATACTTTTTTCTTTGCAATACACTGAACAATGCTGTGACTTCTCGTGGAGTGCAGGCAAAGTGATAACATGAAAATAACCTGAAAATGCAGAGAGTGCAAAGAGGACAGAGGCAGGCTCTTCCAGACGTGCCCAGTGACAGGAGGGGAACACCTGAAATTCCAATGCATTCATCTCTTCCCTTGAGAGGCTGGAACGTGCTGGCCAGGGAGGTTGTGGAGCTGTTTAATCCTGGGTCCAACACAATCCTGGGTCACCAGCTGTACCTGACCCTGCTTGGGCAGGGGTGACCTGGGGGTCTGGGGAGCTCCCTTCAGCCTCAGCACCCCAGTCAAGCTTCCCACACACTTAAATTGTGACACCAGGGCTGCCTAAATTGAAATCTTCATGTAGCAAATTTGCCAGCAGCCCGCTCATGCAGTTTAGCAGTTTAAGAATCTAAAATAAAATGCCAAATTGTTTCAGTTACCCTTCACTTGCTACACTAATGAACTCAAAAAGGAATGTTTTGAAAATGAGTCACAAGAACATGCAATCCTTTCTACCTTGCTGCTGAGACAGACTGAAGCAAAACCTATATAGAAAGCTTTAAAATCTAATGACAAGCAAACAGTGAATGAAATCTGCTAAAAGCATACTCAGATTGGAGCTGGGATAAGCTGCAGGAGCATTTGAAGGAGCTTTAAACTTCTGTAATAACATCACAGATTTTCTCAACTGATATGAGGTAACAGATTATGTAACAAAAAAAATTGCTTTTTGTAAGCCTGGATTTCCCTACATCCTGCTTCCCACTCCTTTCAAATGCTCTCCAACACTGAGGTCAGTGCCATTGGGTGCAGCTCATGGTGCAGCTTCTGTTCCCTCCATGTCTGAGACCTCTCCTGCTCCTCCAGTGGTCTCCTCTGGACGTTCATCTACCTGTCAGCCAGGGACTTGTTTGACTGCAGCCATTACTGTGGCAAGGCCATAAATTGGTCTCCAAAGAAGTTGCATTTCCCTGATAGTTCAGGGCAGGCAGTGCCTGGCAATGCCCCTGGAGAACAGAGCAAGCCCTGCAGGGAGCCTGGGACAAGGACAGCTGACTGAGGGCAGCAGACCACACTGGAGCAGTGGGCAGACACAGACACCAATCTGCCCTGAAATCATCTCAAACCTCCCTGTGAACCCACTTCATTAGCAGCAGTTTGTGTGGCGTGTGTGACACCCCAGCCTGTGCCATGGTCACCCCCTGGGCTTGTTCCATGCACCTCTTCCTTACAGCCTCCTGATCCAAGTCAGAAATCAATCCTGGGGCACAGTCCAGGTTCCTGACAGGTTAGGTACAAACAAATGAGCATAACCAAGCATCAAATTCAGAACTTCACTAAGCTGACAAAGCATTAATCACACAAGAGTGTTCCCCAGACAGGAGTGACAGGCCAATAACTCAGTGTGTATCTCCACTCCTGCAATGCTCCCTGCTCTGCCCTAAATCACTGCTAACACATGGATTTACTCAGGGGGTAGAACATGCTTTCCATTTTTAAATTTCAATTCTGAATCTACTTTTTCACTTTATAGTTAGGATTTTAAATGTCTGAGCCCAAGGCCAGTCAGGAAAATGGGTAACAAGGGTACCAGAGGGGTGTTTCACTGCACCATACTTGTTCACAACACCCAGTTATTATTTTCTGTATCCAGCACATGATATTAGTTTAGATTATCCCTGCTCCCTCCCTCATGTTTGTTTAATCCAGGCCTTTTCATTGGGGCAAAAGAAGAATAATTTCTTTTAAAAAAATTTATAATTGTGACAAAAAAGGACATAATTGCAACAACCCCCACCCCCCAAAACAAACAAACAAAAAAACAACCCAAAACAAAACAAAACAAAAAAGAAACATTGGTAAAAGCTAGAAAAGCAATGCTTGCAAAATATGTATAAAATGTGACCATGATTCTGTAGGCTGGCCTTATGCCATGGCTTTTCCCAGAAGAAGAGTTGAAATCATACAGGATAAAATGTTCTGGATGGAGCAGAGGTAGAGTGAAGTGTAAGAAGTACCAGAAGTTAGACATGAACCAGGTGATTCAAGCACCAGTATAGTTCACTTTCTAAACCCCATTTGAGCATTAAACCCCTCTGTGCCAGAGCAGTTCCAGTCTCACAGCCCCAGGTCACTTTGTGAGCCAGGCAGGGGAACCCACATCCACAGGAGGTGGCAGGAGAGGTTCCCAAACAGTCACAGGGTAAAAAGGAGCCTCTGGGCTGTGCTGAGAGAGGCAGAGTGGACAGGCTGAGCTGGACTTGCTGCTCTGTGCCCAGTGGGCAGCACGGTGTGGGGGCAGGCAGGGAAACCCAGCACAGGGGCTGGGAACTCTGCAGGGAGCATTTCCTGCCTCCCAGGGCTCTGCTGGCTAAAAGTGACCACCTGATGCTGAATTCCAGCCTTCCTACAAGTGAAGTGTGCCAAGGAACCTGCTGCATTCATCGGGGTTTTATCTCCAGAGGCAGGATCGTGCAGGTCTGCAGAACAAAAAACCTCCCAAACAATAATTCTGCTTCACTACAGCAGCAGCCTGGGACCACAGACTGCACAGAAAGAATTAACGTGGTCTTGATTGCATTCTTCCATCCCTATGAGTTCAAAATCAGAAGGGCATATTTTACTGTGTCAACAGTAAATGTTTTATTTAAATATTTTAAAAAATCCTAGTAGTTAAACTAATACTGAAAATACACTGAAACCTGGCTCTCCCATTGCCTCTTCCACAAAACAGTTTTCATTTTAGCAGTACAACTACTGCCAACATTAAGTTCTGAAAGTTTTTAATTACAATTGGCATTTCAAGTACATTTCACAGTTCATGTATTATTAGAGGAGGTTTTGCCAAGTGACTTATTAAATTGCTGTGCTGAACAGAATGTATACACACCTTTTTTCAGTTCATTATTTCAATATTGCATATTACAATAATGTAAAGTACAGTACAAACTAATTAAAGTAATAAATTAGTTCTTTCAGACTAACATCTGAATAGCAATAATGTATTTACCATTCACCTAACGTTACAGATACAACTGTTTAAAAGAGAAAACAATGCACAATGCCACAGCACCACGTGAGGTTTTCTCTTCAGGCAGCAATGAGTTATTCTGCAGCTGCCTGTGGTGACACAAGAGGTGGCACCAAGCTCCTCAGCTGGGCACACAGAGCACAGGGCAGCTGCAGTGAGCAGGCAAAGGCAACAGCAGCCTTTGGAAACAGGAAAACCTGCACGAGGAACCAAAAGGATGTGAAATCCTGGGGGGAACAGTGTCAGAAATGACTACCCAGAGCTCACTCTGTGCCACACACACACACTGAGCTTCTAGGACCCGAATTATAAGCAAAAATTCCCAATAACTGTGTGATAAAGCCATAACTGTGTGATAAAGTCATAAGTGAAGGCATAAAAGGAAAATCCTCTGAGATCCCCACTCTGATGTTTTCTAGATCCTTTTTTCAACCTTATTAAATGACACAATCTAAATACTCTTCTAGAATCTCCCAGAGTTTTATTAATCTCTGAATCACTTCTGCTTACCATTCCTTATTTATACTATGGTTTGCAAGTTTATTTTTCTTCTTCAAATTGTTCACAACTGATTCTAAGAATCCCTGGGAAAAAAATTAGAGGGTCTCTTCAAGAAAAATAACTTCACAAGTGAAGATTCTACAAGGTAGAAGAAACCACAAAGAGAAGAACCACAAAGTTTGGCTATCCATGGAAGCCCATGGCAGAGCAGAGCCAGCCTGTTCATGACAGGATCACAGGAACACAACAGCTTCAGGTCAGGGCTGCGTGGTCACAAGCAGCAAAATGGGATTATGAGACAACTAGAGATTCAAACACCATTTTGAAAAATTCAGTATTTAAAAAACCCTATGGATAAGAAAAGAAAACACACAAAGGTTGTTGCACAAAGCAGGTGGGAGATCCCAGGGAGCAGGAGCCATGCCAAAGCACCATTTCATGTTCCCCAGTGGGGCCAGCACGGGCTGCCTGAGCTCAGAGTCAGACTGTGCATGCCATCTGCACCAAAATCACTACAGGTACCAACAGCATTGCTCCTGGTGCCAGAGCTCCCTGTTGGGCTCCTGGAGGTACCCTTGGACCAGAGCACAAGCCCAGCAGCTTTGGGGTCAGTCCAGCAGAGCCCAGCAGTCCCTGAGAACAGGAGAGCAGCTCTGGAAAGGATGAGCACTGCAATTGTAGGAGACCCAGCATCGCTGCTCCCCACAGCACTGCTCACCTCAGACTCTCCTACAGCTGCTCACACTGTGTCCAGGAGAGACACAAAGCTGGGAGCCAAGGGAGGCCAAAAGCACCCTGAGAAATGAGCCTGTTCAGATAACCACAGCCATCCCCTGCCCACAGCAGCTCTGGTCCTCTCCTCCCCTTCCCAACCTCCCTGCGTCATCACCGTCTCCTCTGCCCGGGGTCTGGCTGAATATAGAATTGAGAGTTATCCCATTTATGGCAAGCCAGAGATACCTCTTGATTCTTCCAGATGGAAGCCACAAGGCACAGAGAGGGAAAAATGCCTCTCAACTGCAAATTTGGATTGAAACCACGTCAACTATGACATTTTTCCTTCACATTTTTAAAAAAGGGCTGCAGCCTCAGAACAAGTTGGTGACCGAAGGAATTCTGTTTATAGAGAAAAGGCCATTTTAGAGCTCTGCCTTTCTAGTGTGTTCTGAGAAAGAGAAAAAAGCAAAGCAGATGTAAAAGGTGATGAAGTGATAAGAAGTTATGTGCCGAAGAAATGGCAGGATTGCAACATCAGCCCTTCAGTAAGGATCTTGCTCTCAGTCCAATCCCTAATGGACACATCATCTGACAAGGAAAATGACTTGTTTAAATTTGGCAAACTTCATTTCCCCACATGCTTTCTGTCTGCTCTAGAACTGGCCAAACTGAGATCACTGCAAGATTAACATGGAGAACTCGTTAAAAGGCGACTTTCATTGCCAGCACTGCAGCCTCCTTACTTGCAAGATAGCTCAGTCATTCATCCTTCAGACAAAAGCAGCACTTGCTGATCTGCCTGAGCAACTCCCTGCCATTCTGAGATGCACAGAAAAAGAAAATCTTTTTAAGAAAATGGGAGGGAAACGTAGAAGAAAAAAAAGTTTAAGTCTCCCATAGAAAAGTAAGGATTCAGTCAATTTCTCTCAAGAGTAACAGAAGTTAACCACATAAATCCCCCTTGGGTTAATGGGATAATAAATCCCTTGGATTTAAATATTTTACAAATTAAACAGGACAACAGAAGTCTGTTACAAAAGTAACCATCGCTTTTAAGTCGCTAACTGTATGGAAATGTCTACCCAACAACTACTAAAAAGTAGTGCACTTCTTTTCAAAAATAAAGTTTTTTTTTCAAACACACAGCCCTGTGCTGCACAAACCTCACAGATTTCCAGAGCTCCAGGCAGGACTTGCTCACCAAGACTGTAGAAGTCACTAGCAAATTGTGCCCCAAGACATCTGACATTGCCAAGGAAACTGGGATGTACAGGAGACCTGCTACTGATGTGTAATTGTATTAGCTGATAATAATAAAAAAAGACTTGCACTATTCAAAGCCACCACACACTGAAATGTAAAATATTAACGGTGTTATTTCTGGAAATACAATAAGAATAGGAAGTGTATGCGTGTATTCCTAAATGGAAAGCTAATGAGATGGGTGCCTCAGGGTGTGAATACTAGAGCTTATGAAAGGGAAAAATTAAAGTGTATATTAGGAACAGTTCCCTGGAGTCTGAAATATTACAGGGCAGGGGGAGTTCATCCAAACAATGTGAAAAAGCCATCATTTTTTAAATTCAGAGAGTGCTTTTTTATAAGCATGGTACCTATCATTTCTCTTTTCTCAGGCGTCAGTAACCTCCTGAACTGCCACCAAGGTTTGGAATAGCCAATCTGTCAGGGGCTGCAGGAGGAGGTGGGACAAGTTCAGGTTTGCACAGGGCTCCCTGTCACACATCCCCATAAGGCAGCAGCACTCAGCAGGAACCACTGGTGTCCACGTGTTTGCTCAGGTGCTGAGGGCACAGAGGTGTCCTGCTGCCTGTGCCCTGTGGGGCTCATTAAACCCGGGGTCCATCATGGTCACAGCATTCAAACCCCTGCAAGCTCTGGGCAGCAAATACAAGCCCAAGCTCCCGTGGCAGGGGCTGTAGGGCAGCAGCTACTCCAGCAGCAGGGAGAAGGGAGCTCCTCCCTGTCCCTGGGGACACAGCCCAGCTCTCCTGTCCTGGCAGGTTCTGTGTGTGTCACTGCACAGTCCTGACACCACCGTCAGTAACCTCTGACCACAGCAGGTACCGACACCCACGTCGTGCCACCAACAAACTCCTGTGCTGCTAACAGGTGGTGTCTGAAGCCTCCAGTAACCTTCTGCTCTAAAAATCTGCCCCTTTCTCTCTAAACTGGGGATTCTTCAACCCTGAAAACTTCTGAACAGCACCTGGAATCACAGCCAGACTCCACAGGGTCTTGGATGACAAACAAGAAATGGTAAAAGCTGACAATTTCTGCATCTGACTCGCCTACATAAGCCCTACAAGAAGAATTAGAGCAGCATTAGAGCATTTGGCACTAGGATAATTAAGAAATAATACATTTACAAGTTTGCTAATCTCAGAGGATAATCTCACTCTGGCTGTGGTTAAAAAAACAATGGAGGTTCACATCCCTAATAGATTTTTGACTGGAACTCTTGAGTAGCTCGCGCTCCACAGGCTACCTCTCAGAAGTTAAACAAACAAATACCAGAAAAGTGGTTAAAAGCAACTGTTTTGATCATTAACAGAATGTTGTCTTCAGCAATATAAGTGTTTAAATCTGGAAAAGGGATATGAAAGAGAAGCACTTGAGCACATCCCTCACTTGACCTGAGGAGGAACACCACGTACCAGCTCCAGAGAGGAAACTGCTCACAAGGGTTGGGATCAGCACTGATAAAACTTGGGATCCAGAACAGGAGCAGTGTCAGCTCCCTGGGGCTGACACCACGTCACATCATCTTTGCTCAAGGCTGTGTGTGAACAGTTTATTTCTCACAGCTTGTGCTTGTAGTTCCTCTCTTTCCTCATGCAGCATTATTGAGAACATCTTTCTGCTCTTGACAACGGGAACGTCAACATTTTATTAACATGTGTAAATATTATATAGGCTTCAATATTCACACATGCATAGCCTTAAGTAGGCTGCATTCCTATTTACAACTACTTATCTAAACTGCTTCCTTTAGACACAGAAGTCTCTCTTCTAGACCCATCTGCCATCATATGGAGCAGAGCTCCTTTGATCCTTTACAACTGTAAATTTTGGTGCAGCTTTGCTTGCCTGAGGTGCCACTTTCCTCCCTGAAGGTCATTCCGAGAAAACACCGTTAGCAGAAGCTGTCTGCTTATTGAGTTATCCATCCTCACACAGCTTTTGCTACCACTGGACAATTTGTACTAGATTGGAGAGAAGTGCTTGTCTCAAACCTCCCCCAGATGTCACAGCTTTGGCAAGCCCAGCAGAGAGGTCTCTGAGCAGGTTACAGCCAGGCTGAGCCCTGCCTGCTCCTCTGGCAGCTGAGGTTCTGGGGGCTGGGGGTTCTTTCACTGGGCCTCAGAGCTCACAGATCAGTCCATGCTCTCCTCCCACACACACTGCTGCTCCAAAAACCTGCAATGCCAGCCCAGGGGATCAGCACAAAGCTGTGACAGTGTCCTGGGAGGAATCCAGAGAACACACTGGGTGCTTTAGCAAAGTGCCCTGGTACAGGGCTCTGCAGGAGCCCCAGCCCTGCCCAGACAGCCCAGGCAAATATCAGAAATGGAGTGGGAGAGGAGTTCAGCAGGAGGTGGGTGGATCAGCAATAACAACATTATATGATGGAACACAGGGTACAGGGGAGCAGAGGGGAAACACTGCTGGAAAGGCAAGCAAGGCAAACGTGCAGAGACAACCTCTGCAAGGGCTTCACATGCACTGTGCATGAGCTTTGTCTGACCCAAAAAACACTGACACAGTGTGTCAGTCTGTGCTGACCTCGGACTATTAAATCCAAGTTTATTAGGTTTGGATTGGAAACTTATTACTCAGTCAGAGCTGGCTCATCTTTGATAAATGTTAGAGTCTCAGACACTTGCTCACATCCATTCTGGAGAAATACTATAGCATCCTACAGTTCACCACAACCATGAGTAGCTATATTTAAAATTTAGGTCATTATAACTTGTATTTTTTATGCCCAACAAATGAATGGGTCAACTCAGTGGTGAATAGACAACGCTTCTTAAAAAGAAAAGCATTCTTTTAAGTAGCTTACTATTCAAATATTTATTCTTTTAAGAAGCTTCCTTCAAAATGATAGGATTATAGTCAAAGCACTGGATGTGATACCTCTGCAGATTTTTTTTAACATTCAGCTGTAATACTCCAACGTTGATCTCTGATAATCACAGCATTTAAACCAGTGACTTGACTACATGCTGAATAGGGAAATACATTTTTTTCCTAAGTTTACTGTCACATCCTTTCTTCCAATACAGGAAAGGAGAAGGAAAGCAGTCTGCAAGATGCTTTATACAATTCACGATACCCCTGTTAATTCCACCTAATGCTTTTCTTTTTGAAATTAATTTATCTTAGTTTCTGCCAGGATAAGAAATGCAAGAGCTGCTCTCTCAAAATTCACAATGTGTTACAAGAGGTTTTAGCACTGGAATGGGATTAATCCCGGAGCACAAAACAAGGGAGAGGAGAAATTTAAAGGCAAGCAGGAACACAGCTTTGTGCTGAGGAAGAAAAAGCCCCCACCAAGCAGCACACACAGGAGCCCCAACTGCCCTGATATCTGCTGCTGTAGGTCTTCCCTCCAGTCTTCTTTTAAAATCATTTTATATCAAGATGGACTGGAATAGATTACAAATATTTTAAGGTAGATTCAATAGAAAAATAATGTTGGAATGCGTGCAGACACCTCAAGTGAATCTGTGATGTAATACAGCAAGTACTTCAAACCCCAGCTGTGAGGCAGCACCTCCTAATCCCCTGAAAAGATCACTCCTCACTTCATGCCTTTCCTACCTTGTAACACAGAAAATTTTGCTTCTCCATGTTGTTTAGGAAGAGGAATTTTACAGAGAGAGAATTTGTTTTACACAGTGTCTGCTCCAGCACCCTGGAGCACAGACCACACCAGACCTGAGTGACTCCTGATCACTCATTGAAGTGGAACCCTCAGGGCTTGCTTTGTTTGCTTTCCCATGGCAAACAGGGATGTTAAAGAGATGTACCAGGCACATTTACTCTTCAAGAACGTACAGTGTATCCTCCCCAGCATTATCCATTTCACATTTTGTTTCCTTTAGATGGCTGTCTATGGCCCATGTGATTTATTTCACCTGAGCTTCTGGAGTTGTTCCAAAGTTCCTCCTTGGGGACTCTGATTTCTGTCAAGGACACACATTGATCTTCTACAAGATGGAACATGGAATAAAAATTTGAAAGTCCTTTCCCCAAGTAAAAACGGCTACAAATATTAATTTAACTTCTCTGCTGCTTTACTTTTTAATTATCCCTCCCTATCAGTCACAAGGCCTGGAGTCTCACCAATGGCATAGGTGCTTCTAGTGCATTTAAAGCACCTTTAAATCATGTATCCTTCAGCCAGTCTGCTGCCCCTTTGGTTTGTTGTTGACAGAGGAAGAGAACTGTATAAAAGTTGGGTGATATTGTGTGGTTATTGCAGTAACCAAACCAGTGCAGACCAGTCAGATTTTACATCTCTTTCCATCCCTTCCTTTCACAGGTGGGGTCAACACAAATGTTGTGTCTCTCTCTGAAAGCTGCTGCTGGAATGAAGGAGATCTCTGTCCCTCTGTCAGACACAACCTCCTCACCAGCACACTCAGGGTTTACCTGCAGGGAAATCATTATAGCAACTCCACTGCCCCTCTGCAAGGGGAGACAAGTAAGATTTCCTGATACAAAACTTACTGAAATGCAAAATGTTCAGTCAGTCAATGGCCAAAAAGAAAAGGTGGAAGAACAGCCCTAATCCCTGATTTCCAGTTCCACACTTTCCCTCAGAGATAGACTCACTTTTTACCCATCTTCTGGACCCCTCTCAGGATGGGTTTTACCTGTGTGAATTGGTACTGGACTGAGTTCCCCTTTACCTGCCAGCAGCTGCTTTCCACGTCCAACACTCTGGAGTCGTAAAGTTCAGAAGTGTATAAAGACAAGTCTGTAAAATGAACTATAACTGGGCAAACTATGAGTTTTCAAATGCATATCCCCATCAAACCAAAACAGAACCCATGGAAACACTGAGAATCATTTCTCTGAAAATGAGTGAGCTCTGTGCCCAATCTCAGCTTCCGCCCTGCAGCCCTTTCAGCTGTGGAGCTGATCAAAACAAGGTCACAATGATATCCTCCTTTAATGAAAGAAATGTTCCTTTCTCATTCCTCTTTTCTGGGAAACAGGTGACTTGGTTTTGTTCAAACGTTCAACATTTTAGCAAAGATCCCTTTGAAGGTCACCCTTGAAGAGCGTAGGCCTTATAGGTTTAAGTTTCAAACAGTTCCTGGAAACAGGAGGTCAAAATCCAAAAAACTTTCAGACAATGTTCAGCGCATCTGTGAGAATCTTAAACTACATGGAGACAACAAAGTACTCCAAAACCAGTTTGTTACTTCTTGTGGGGAAGAAAAATAAAAGAAACAAAGGGAAAAAAAGTGACTCAAATTCACAGCTCTGGAATAATTGGCCCTTCCATCTCTGGTTGTGCAGAGATGTAAGAGACACACAGGCATTCCAGAAAGAAAGGCCTAGGTAAAAAAATCACCAAACATCCCCTCAGCTGCAGAGAACCACTCCTTCCTGCCCCTGGCTCAAGGGAAGTCTGTCAGAGCAAGGTACTCCCCACCTAGTCATGCCCAGACAGTTTCAAACCCCAAAGTGTTTAGATTCAAACCTTCCTACGCCAGGCAGCTCCAGAACACAAGACAGAAGGGCTTTTGTGTTATTGCTAACTGAAAACTAGCATCAACATCAAAATCCTGCCTCACAGAACAGGTTTTACTGTGCTTTCCTTCTTGCACAAAACCTTAATCAAGTGTTTAGTATTTCACTGAATAGTGAGGGCACAGCAGAGGGAATATTGGTAAAGTGAGAGTAACACATCATGCATGCTCTCAGATGTTCATTTCTGTGCAAGTCAAAAATCACAGAGAGCAGTTTAAACAAATCTTAACATGCCTCTCATGCCCAGAAACAGGATTCCTCCTACAAACACCTGGGGCACGAACATCACAACATCTTCCTCTTGTGTCCAGCCTCCTCCCACGTTACTCTATTCACTTACCAAAACCACACAGGTATTTTTATTTTCACCTCTTACCACAGTAAATCAGAATACTGCAAACCTTCTGTAACGAGGGTAAACAAGTTATGGGATCCATTGTTTAATGCATTAGAAAGCATTCTTAAAATAAATAGAAGGGCAGAAAGATATCCATTATTTATCTGAAAACAGATTAGTGTTAATGTAAAAACTTCATTTTGAATGCATCTGTTAGACACAGATTTGGTGATGGGTTTATAAGTGAACATACCTTTGCTTTCAGGTCAGCACAGATCTCCAGTTGCTTCTGCCTGGAATCAGCCAGCACCACTTCTGCCTCATGAGCAGCAGCAGCTTCAGCAGCAGCTGCCACTGCCCTGAGGACAAAGGCTTTCCTGACCTGAGCCCAGGTTGACAGCAGGCCCCTGCGCTGGCTCCTGATGGAATGGCCATGATCCCAAGCCCTCTCATGAACAACCTGGAAGAGGAGGGCATTTCAGAAAGGCTCACAAACTGTGGGTTAATAAAATGAAAATTCTGGACACTTTTGCAAACCTGGTGTGTAATTGATTTAGTTCTTGTACCACCAGTGTTCCCAGGCCCGGGGCACTCTGCCAGGTGCCGGGGATGTCACCATCTCCTGGTGTCCTGGGCAGTGACCCCCTCCAGCACAGCCCTCTGCCAGCACCACAGCCTCCTCCTGGCCCACTGATCCTTGTTTGCAAAGGGAACAAATGAAATGCAACGGCCCCTCCCTGCCCTGAAGGACATCACATACAAGTTGGTCCTTCAATATACCTCCAGAGACACTGAGCACTTCCAGCAAGTTTTTGCTAGGAATTTTTCCTAGCAAATTCTGATCTGCAGAGAAACGGGGCACCAATAACAGCAATTGCACAAAAGCAGTACAGGGGGGAACCAGCTTCACTTCTTTCCTAGCAGGAAAATTGGAAATAAAACCTTAGTTCACCAAGCAGCACAGTGCCACCACCAGTGTCACCACCTAGCAAAAATAGGGAGTGTTTAATCCAAATTCCACCTGCTTTGGCCTAATTCAGTGAGCTCCATGAGGATATTTAAGGTTCAAGCCTTTGGTGGCAGCAGTATCAGCTAAGGCTGCATAGAATGAGGCAGCAGAGTCTTGAACCTGCCTTATATCCCCAAAATATATAGGGATGAGTGAGATTCTAGAGATGGCTGGCTGCTCCCAGGTGTCAAGGGAACCATTCCAGGTGCTAATTCCAGGCCTCTGGCAGGGGAGCAGGGGATGCTGGCTCACCTGGAGCCTGGCTCACAGATATTCCCAGCTTAGGGAACGGCTCAAGCTGCCCCTGGAGCTCTGCCTCAGCAGCTCCCAGTGCCAGGGCTGCTGCTCACAGGCTCCTGAAGCCAAGACACTCCTGAGCAAGGCAGGGGCTGCAGAGTTTGCTGCTCCAAGCACAGAGCTCTGCAAGGAGCTGCTGGCACTGGGTGCCTGCCCCTGAGCACTGTGTGCAGAGGGGAGGAGGTGAGGAAGGCCCTGGGCTGCTGTTCCAATGTCACACTCACGTTTTAACAACATATTCTTAGCAGGGTTTTAACACTTCCACAGTTGTCATGCTAATACACATACCAAGAGGTATCAGCACGATGTAGAATTACGGTTTTTAAATTTTAAATGAACCTTCAAAGAAGTAGGGAGACCCATTAATCGTGGCTGAGCTTAAAACATACCTGCATTGTCCAAAGCCTGTGACTATTCAGCCCTATTCGGTCCAGGGTAAAATTTCTGAAATCCACAAGAACTTTATTTTTTAGTGAAACTCTGGTTAATTATCAGTATCACTTCACTGTCATTCCTTTGCACTAGACATTCCTCTAACACAGGGAAGTAGATGGTCTAAAAATACAGACTGAGATAAAAAAAGCCTCCTAGTTTCCTTATGACATCCTGAAGTGTTCTGGCCTTGAAATGGGTTTCTCAATTAGCTGCTATGTGCTTATTCACCGTGGAGTGCAAGAGGAATCAGCAATCAATTTGAAAGCATTATGTGTATAAAAATAGCCTCTCCCTTAGAGCGGGAGATAACTTTCCACTCTTCATGCTATATATGTGCCACAGAACAATTAAAATAACTATTCCTAGACAGTGCAACAAGGCTGTACATCCTCATGAAAAATAAAAACACCAAGAGAAGCAGAGTGGCATAACACAGCTATAAAACTGTAGAGCAGAAGCAATGCTAACAAATTATTTTTGTGAGTTTGGCTGTAAGGCTATGTGGAACTGTAAAATCTGCCCAGGACTTGTTTTGAAGAGATGGCAGGTTTTCAAATTCCTGCATTTTGAAAACAGGGATGTTTCTTCTTTACTGTGCAGAATAAAACTTATAATTAATAAATTTTAAAATGAAAGAACTTCAATAAACATACATTCTTTAATACAACTGTTCACGGCGTGGTTTAAGAATTTGTATAATTGAATAAATACGTAAAGCAGCACTGACCAGCTCCTGCCTGGATTTGTGGGGAAGATACCTCTGCAGCACATCCAGGTACAAAGTCCTCCTCCTCTGAAGATCACTTGGGTACTGATTGATGATAGTCTGGAAAACCCACTGATCTTCTTCCTTCCAGTCACTGTTCCTACAGGAATGCAAAACAATCCAGCCCAGTGTAACTTACCCACTGAAAAGGAGGAGTCTGGTTCTGGACAGCCCAGCCTTGAGTGGGCTCAGTCCTGATGCTGTAAACTGGATGTTGGGGCAGAGGTGACAAAATCAGATCAATGAAATAAAGCAAACATACATGGCTTTGCTGACATGACACTGTGTCACCATTTGAGTGAATTGTTCTGTTTCTAATCTGGCTTTTTATTGGGGGATGTCAGTTTGTTTCTCAGACATGCCATGGATAATCAGTGACCCCACAGGGAAAACACAGTGTGAAAAAGAACAAGATGGTCACACTCTACCACTGAGCACTAAATGAATGATCAAAAGGGGATGAATGAAGTGGCAATCCTTCCATGCAGCTAAATGAGGATCTAGTTTACCAAACTCCTAACAGCCATAAACTCATCAGCAAGGCATAGGATTCACCATTTTTTAGGGTAGGAGCTGTAGTAATTACTTTGCATGATTGTGTCTCAGAAAATGAGAGCAGTGAGAAGAAACATCCATCTGAAGGAACACCACAGGCTGGGATGCAGTTCTACCCTCACTGTGAACTCTTGGCCCTGAAGGGATTAATGTCAGGCTGTCATTGTCAGCATTAACATCCAAGCAGCAACACTGAGTCAGACCAAAAGGTCTCTCTGGCCCAGTGACCTGGTTTCTGAAGTGACTAAGAGCCCAGGGATAATTAAAAGAAGGCAATCATGAGACTCTACCCACCCCCCAAATTCCTGCTGCCTCCAGCTGCTCCTGGACTCCCCAAGGCAGCAGCACTGCCTCGTGTTCCACTGCACCCAGTGAGGTCTTGGAACAGCCTCATCCTTATGCAGGCAGAAAGAATGGGTCCTTCCAAAAGGGGATTTTTGTGAGAAACTCACACGTAATTAATACTGGACTAGACTCCATGATCTACCCTTGAAGAAATCAATAATCCTCCTCTGTGAGTCCTGACACACCTCAGGATGGTGACATCTCAACATGTTACTTTAGTGACAGTAGTGAGAGTTCTAGGGGCTGAGATTCAGTTTTGTAATGTTTCACCTTGGATATTTCAGCCCGTGCAGGTTGGTGACCAAACACAGAGAGACCTGCTGCCTACCAGGATGAGTGAGGCACATCCTGGTCAGGGAGCATCTCTCCTGACCTGCAGGGATGCTGCAGCCCACGGCCACTCCTCTGCTCCAGCACACGGGGCAGCTGCCCCAGCTCCTGCCCCTCCATCCCACACCTCATTTATATTCCAGCTAGCCGTGGATCTCTGCACTGCTCTAAACAAGGAGAAATTTTTGTGGGAGATCCTTTGGGCACCAATCAGCTGGAGAGAGAGCTACAAGTAGTTTATTGTAAGTAGGGAAACACTGACTGCCAGTGCCTCGGTTTGTCAGCTGTGCCAAAATTTGTCAGCTGTGCTGAGATTTTGTCAGCTGCTCATAGACAAATAGTGAAAAAAAGAAAAAAAAACCCAGCATGACCCAACCCAGCACATTCATAGCCACCAAACACATGGAGAATTTCAACATATCCTGCTGAGTGAATCTGAGATGTCACCTCACTTACACTTCTGTAAAATTCCAGAAAGGAATATCTCATCTAAAACAACTCTGAAAAGCGCCAACACATTTGACATGAATATTTAAGGTATTATCAAATTTCTGCACTGTCAAGATATTGACAAACACTTTCCAGGCTGAATGCCTGACCCAAATTTTAAATGTGGAGCCTGCTTTCCGTGTATTCATCATCGCAGGGAGCCCAGCACAATCTCTGTTTTGTTCAGAGCTGAAACACAGCAATTGTCTCACGCAGCAGCCCCGAGGCAGCTGCTCCCTCTGAAGCAGATTTGCCGGCACTAATCCCCGGCTGTGCCCGCTCTGAGGAGCACAAACAGCCCCGGGGGAGCTCCCTGGGCCCGCTGTGAGCTCCGCGGGGACGGCGCCGGGCACCGGCAATGGGCACCGGCAATGGGCACCG
This sequence comes from Sinosuthora webbiana, assembly GCA_013397395.1. Lineage (NCBI taxonomy): Eukaryota > Metazoa > Chordata > Aves > Passeriformes > Sylviidae > Sinosuthora > Sinosuthora webbiana. The sequence goes on along the minus strand of VXBN01009785.1, from coordinate 352,954 downwards.
GGCACCGGCAGCGCTGCCCGTCCTCGGCAGGCACTCACAGTGACACACACGGTGCCACCACCGTGTCACACACCGTGACACCATACACACACACAGGGCCACGCACCATGCCACCGTGCCACACACACACACAGTGACACACACACACACAGTGCCACCGTGCCACACACACACACAGTGACACACACACACACACACACAGTGACACCGTGCCACACACACACACACAGTGCCACCGNGCCACCGTGACACACACACACACACCGTGCCACCAAGTGAGACGTCAACCCGCTGCTGTTGATGCTGGCATTGCCACTGTTTTAGCAGAAACACCCCGTGAAAGAGGAGCTGCATTTCCTGGACCCTGTCCTGCTCTCCCATTCCTTTGAAAGGAGCTGCAGAGGATGCAGTGCTGAGTCTGCAATACTCCATTCACCCTTCCGTGAATTAAATAATTCAGACATCCTTGGGAATCGTGGAAAAAATACAATAGTGCTCAGGGAATCGTTCTAACACACATCAGTCCAAGTCCACGATTTGTGGGATAGCTCAGGAGCTGGGTATTTTCCAAACACAAAAATGTGTGTTTTAGCAACATCAAAAGAAATTAAATCAGATTATAAAATGTTATAATCCTGTATAAGGCTTGAAAAAACCCCCAGGCTCTTCTTCCATTTCTAGAAGCAATGACTACTGCAATGTGCATTCTAGTGTGAATGAAAATCACACGGAATAGACCAGACCAGAACATTATCTTATTCTAAAGTTTCTTTTTTGAACATTCTCTGTACATTTTCCAAATTCTCTGTTCCAGACAGTCTGAACTGTTGAAAAACATGGGCTGTGCAATGCCAGAGAAGTATTAACTGAAGGTTTGTTTACTGTACATTCAGCATATGATGACAGAGGAAGTGAAGTGGCCAAGTGACCCAGCTGAAGTGACCAAGTTATCATGTTATCATAGAATCACGTGCTACTGAGCAACTTCTCAAATCACAAAAATAAGAAAAAAATGTATTGCAGGAGGATGTTTGGTCTCTCTGAGTACAGAGCAATGACAGTCACTGCAAAGGCTTCGTTAAGGGTGTATTAATCAGCAGAGCACAGGGGAGGCACCAAGGTCAAGGACCTGTCACTCCGTTTCTGACAGCATTATCTGTGCCTGTGGGATCACAGTTAGCATGATGAATTATAGAATACTTCAATCACGGGGCTGCGTCTTTGCAAACTCACAGAATAGCTCCATGCAAATTAGACAATATAAATGTAGGAAGAGAGCTGAGTCTTTTACAAACCTGTACCTTGGAAGAAAGCAATGCTGTAAGAACAAAGTCTTTCTTTTTTTAAAATCGACAACTCATTTTTAATGCTGTTGTGGATAAAATCATTGGAACATAAATGAGCAATTCATTAAAGGTTTGGAGACCAGAAGGCAAACAAAAGCCCCCAAGGTCTTGTTTTAAATAAAATGCCCGAGATGATTGCTGATGGTTCATTAATGGTTCCTTCCATTTCCAGTTCTCAGCACTGGCACACTGGCCCTGCAGCCCCTCTCAGCCCCAGCAGGTTCCTGCCCCAGCACCAGCCTGTCCTCAGCTACATCCACTGCATTTCCCACCTAGAGGTCACAACCTCCTTCCTTCAAAGTGCCACTGCACGTGTGTTCAGGCTACTACTGATTCCCTTTCCATTGCAAATATGACATTTTATCTTTAAGTCCCAATATTAATTAATTATTGGTGCAAAATAAGCTAGCTCCAGGCCTAAACTCGCACCTGGCCTATGTTCAGTGAAAATACTACAGCAGATTTTCCCACCATTTTCAGAAATTATGTTGTCTATATCCACGTCTGTCCATTACTCAGTATCACACATGCTGTGTGAATCAAGCATTTTGATTTATGAATTTTCATCAAAATTGTGTTGATCATAAACTTTCACACAATTTTGATTAAAACCACTAGAAAGACTTTGAACACATTTAGTGGTTTAGCATTTGTCACAGGTTTTCTCATTGAGGTTGTTAAAACCTCTGTAAGGGAAAATATAACAAAATATCAGAGAGAGCAGCAGCAGAACTGCCTTAATTTGCCATTTGTGGCTTCATACATGCTATAAATACAGGATAAATCAAAACAATTTTCAATAAATATCATGTCCTAACAGCTAGGATGCTCCAGTAATGATACAGAGGTGTCAGGTAACACAGGAAGAACATACAGAACATTTGTACAATCTGTACAAAATATAAGTAGATAAAAACATCCCTCTCTATGGCACCCAGCATCTTTAGCCTGTTCCAGCACACCAAACTCATTCAGCAGCAGGGACAGAACAAACACTGCACTGTATGTGTACACAGAAAACAGACTTGGAAGCAACATGTGACTGTTTCACCAAAGAAATTCAGGGACTTTCCTGTTCTCCCCAGTTTCTCCTGCCCAGGTTTCAAACTGTTCCACTGGCTCACCCTTTCTCAGTCTTTTGGCAACCTGAAGCCATCCAAAGGAATATCAGGAGATGGCAAAAAGAAGTCAAAGGCCACCCAGTGTCTGCAACTCAGTATCTCTTGTTCTCTAGACAGCCTCAGCAGAAAGGCTAAGCTTTATGTTATTAATTAATATACAGGTTTATTACATTTCTAGATCATTATGAATACTGCCCTTTCGATAAACATTTTCATTTACAGAAAAATCGTTCCTCCTTTTGGCTGTCTGAATCAAAGCTATTTACATCTTTTACATTTCTTTGTGCTGACAATTACTGCAGTGATCCAAAATCTGTGAAAAGATTGGACCTTTTAATCTGCTTTATGGATAAAAGCACTGGAGGTGTGTCTTGGAAAGGCTGCACTTTTCTGTCATATTCATGCTTGTGTAATAACCCTGCAGAATTTCCATTCCTGCAAGAGCATATGAAAAGGACATTTGATGCACACCAGATTGTTGGTTCCTTAATCCACCAGACACGTAGTTTATTATTTCAGCTGCCAGCTCTTGCCAGGACTGGCTTCCCTCTCAGCTGTGTGATCTGCCCAAGCCCAGGGCTGGGCAATCACTGCTGTGCACAGAACAGAACCAGCCCCGGGGCAAAGCCAGCCTCAGCACCACAGCCTGCAGACCACACTGCAGGACACATTGCACCCCAAAAAGCCGAGCAGAGACGTGTCAGTACCTGGACAGAGCCTCCAGCTGCTGATCCACCTCCCGGAGCTTTGCCCAGTAGCCCCTGGCCAGCTCCTGGTACTCCTCCATCAGCAAGGCCTTCAGCTCAGGGCAGGGGCATTCCAGGGACAGCAGCTCGGGAGGAACTTCAAGGAAAGCCCCGTTTTTCTCTTCAGAAGAGGGCACTAACGCCTGCCATGAAGAAATGCTGCTCAGGACACTACTCTGCAGCTTATCCCCCACAATAAGCTTCTACGTGAACCTATAAGGAAAAGCTTACATTTTCTTTGTACTCTTCAAGCTCTCTTTCCAAAGCCAGACTTTCGAGGATGAGACCTTCCAACATTGCCTTCTGTTGCTTCTTCATAAATTTGATCTATTTCATGAAACATGTTACTGTTACTTCTTCCTCTTGTTACAATATGAAAACTCTTATTTAGAAACAGAGTCAGACTTCCAGCCCTACAGTGCCACACTTTTACAGATTTTGGTGAGCAGATTTGCACCACGATAAGAAGGGGGGTTTATGGCACACTCTGCATGTGAGTTAAAGTCTCAAAGTTCAACAAAAAATAAATGAAAATGCTAAAAATATGGTGATAATAAACTGTAAA